>CM046879.1:434356996-434804496 GCA_025667525.1 Glebionis coronaria | reverse complement strand
CATATAAAACATATTAGTCTTATAATTTTAGAATACTTTCAATTTCAAGTTACATACATTTTTATATAATATACAAATATATATATATAATTAAAAATTAACAATTAAAATTTATAAACATAATTTAATACTTATATTAAAACTATTTAATACATAATAGTTAATACACACTTGAAAATAAAATTAATATATACTAATTAATATATAATTAATACACCTCATTACTTAAAAATATAATTTCTATTCACATTATACAAAGTTAAAAACATATATTTACAAAAGCATATATATGTTGTTTATCTAAACCGTAAGAGCGTATTGAGAACTAGTTAATATATGTTTTAGAGTTTTTTTTATAAACTTAACTACAAAAGCAAAACGGTCTTTTAAAAAAATCGAGATAATTTTTTATGACAAAGGATGTAAATGTGTAAAGTACTAAATGTGAATTTATTGATAATATGTTAATAATAATGATATATGTAGTTTATCCATCTGGTTTTTTTAACATGCATGTTTTCTTTACATTATAAGCATTTTTTTTATTTTTATCTATTATATATATAGGACAAATTCAATATACATTGTTAATAATATAAATATGTTCATAACAGATATATTTTAATTTACAAGATGATATTCACAATTTGTTAACATACAAGAAAGTATTTATAAACTCTAATATAATGTTTTTATAAAAGAAACTAAATTTTTTATTTACTTAATGGGATGTGCAGTTTATATATATAAATATATATATATATATATATATATATATATATATATATATATATATATATATATATATATATATATATATATATATATATATATATATATATATATATATATATATATATATATATATATATATATATATATATATATATATATATATATATATATATATATATATATATATATATATATATATATATATATATATATATATATATATATATATATATATATATATATATGGGGAGAGATCAAATAAAAAGATTTTTTTTGTGAGAAGGATAAGATGGATTTTCAAATATTGATTTAAAATAAATGTATAAGATTAAACCACAATCCTAACCAACTAACCATTTAAATGTGATTTTTAAAAAGTTTTTCAAAAATTCTAAAAAAATTCCAGTAGATCGGGTATGTTGGTGCAAAAAACTTTTGTGAATAAAGTTTTTTTAATTCGAAGATTTTTACGTTTTTTTAATGCAAAAACCGAAATTTTGATGCACAAAAAAGATAATTTTTAGGCTTTTTACGTTTTTTGTGCATCAAAATTTCATTTTTATGCCCAACTTCTTTTGACTTTTTGCTTTAAAATTTAATGCCACATCAAACTAAAACAACTTGAAAATTTTGTACATGAAAAAAATTTTGTACACAAAATTTCACCTTTTTGTGCATTAAAAAAACATAAAAAACTCAAAATTAAGAAAAGTTTCTTCACAACTTTTTTATGCACCAACATATCCAATATTATGGAAGTTTTTCAGAATTTTCGAGAACTTTTTTAAAATCGATGGTTAATTAGTTAGTTAGTTAGAAATATGGATTGATCTCATCCATTGATTTTAAATCAATGGTTGAAAATCCTTCTTATCCTTCTCATAAAAAAAATCTTTTTATTTTAACTATTCCCATATATATATATATATATATATATATATATATATATATATATATATATATATATATATATATATATATATATATATATATATATATATATATATATATATATATATATATATATATATATATATATATATATATATATATATATATATATATATATATATATATATATATATATATATATATATATATATATATAATATAACATTATCAACTACCGTTTTATATACTAAACATTGTGTCAATATTTCGTAATATTTATATTAATTAGTTTGATATTGTCCATCATTTTGTAAAAGTTACTCAAATTTAACATATTTTTGCTATCGGCAATGTTAAGAAAACATAAAGGTAAAATTATTTTCATCAAATTTTGTTGCATGCTACTGCAGCTGCAACGCACGGATAGTATATTAATTATAGCTAAGAAAAATAAGGAGCCGTTTTAATAGTTTTCTGTTATATCAGTTTTTTTATCTTAGCTAATGACATGTATCTTGCTTACTAGCGTCAAGTTTTTCTTTTAATTATTTTGTAGGTTGTTTTTAGTCTTTAAAACACTACAAACGCCAATGTTTAACAAGTACTTGTATAAGGTGGTGTTTGGCATTGCGTTTGAAGGCAAATTATTTGATTATTGTGATGTTTAAAACGCGCATAATCAAATTTATGTGTTTGGCAAAAAAATGTTACAAGTGATTATCTGCGTTCTCATTCACCCAAAACGCAGTTTACAAAAAGTAGGTATGGACCTACTGCCAACATAACGCAATTTACATTTTTATAACAAATTACATAAAAGGCCCCACCTACTAGTATCTCATCTTTTTTAATGAGCATAAAGTATGTCTACATTAGTCATTTTTCCCATAAACTAAACAAAGAATCAAATTTGTCAAACACTTAAAAATTGATTATCTAATTATTGCGATTTTAAATTGTATAATATAATCCAAACACTATTTTTCATAACTACGTTTTGTAAAAAGTGATTTTCAGATTATCCATTTTCAAAACTCATAATCCATTTTCAGTAAGCAATCCCAAACACTCCCTAAGACAACTTTTACTAAATATCGGTGTTTGAATTATACATAAGCGACCAATGATTTATTGCTAGAAAAAATCAAACAAAAATAAATAAATATGGTAGTAATGCGAGTTTAAAGATCGAGTTATGATATAAATTTTAAAAAAAAACAATGCTTATGTAATGTGTGATTGTATATCTCTCTCCTAATTTGCTAATTTGGTGGTGTACAAACATTATGCCATTTAGGTTAGACAGAGTGGTGGTGACTTATACTTGTGAAGGATAAATTCACGCTTGAGTTGTCACCTCGTTCAATAAACTTACGCGCGACTAGTTTCTAAATCGGTGGGATATTCACTCCTATAAGTTATACATTTTTGGACCCGTAATGTTTTTCTTTTAATTATTTTTACTAGTTTATGAGTGTGTAGGGTATTTAGTAGGGTATAACGTGATGGTGAGTTTCTTATCACCGATAAAGTTGAAAGATATGTTGGGTGAGTGGAAAGAGAAAGATAATGTGGCACTGACGTGGCGTTAGTAAGTGTGTGAATCACTCCATCTAGCCTTATAACATGGTAATCCTTTTATCAAAAGCTACTAAAGAAAAAGGGAGATGATTTGTACACTGCTAAAATTAAATGGAACACTTCAAAAAATGCATTAAACAATTATACTGTAAATATTTACTGCTTTAACTGTTTGTTAATATGAGTATCTCAATCAATTTTGAGAATCCCAATCACTTTTTAAAGTGGAGACGGACCCAGTAAGGGGCTAGGCGGTTGCTCCTCCCACCCCACCCCTCAAACTGACTCAACTGGTTGAGTTTCTAGGTTAATCGAGCCAACATTTGTGTAGTGTTTTTGTTAGAATTTTCAAGCTTGCATTAGAAAAGTTGCAGGTTCATTTTTTAAGAAGTTAGAAAAATTGCAGGTTCATTTTTCCGGCTCTCCTCAACATTTGGATCCGTCATCACAGTGTGCTCAATTTCTCGATAAGTATTTGAAATGCTTTGTATAAAACAATGGGTGCTCATTGTTTCTGACACATTGACCGACTAATTCACGAGGATCGACATATTTTTATGTGTGAGGAATAATTCACGCGGATCGACATATTTTTATGTGTGAGGAAGAGATGTTCGAAGGGAAAGATCAAAGTATGTTGGATATATAAGTGTATAACAAGTTCAGTTTTGTTGCCAGGAATTAAAGATCTTTGTTGATCTGTATGTTTTGTTTAATTTGGTGTATATTTTGTGTCTAATCGATAACTTGATTATTACAAGTTATTTTTGGCCCTATTTAATAAAAAATTTTGGTTCCGTCTGAATTAATGCATTCTGATTCGTATGAAATATATAATTGAGAAATTGAGATATGTAGATAAAATTTATTTTTAAAAGAAAAAATCAACCAGATATACAATTATTTGTTTCTGGAATGATGAGTAAATAATTAATGGTAGAAAAGTAAAGGCATTATAAATTAGCTTTAAGAGGGTATAAACCTTAGAAGGTTTGGCAGGGCCATATAGCAAATTCAGGTAGTGTGACACATTGTGTTGACCCAACCCAACAACTCTTTAAACAATAAATATGCACAAAGTGCAGAAGGCATTCGGATGTTGTATAACAGTTGTCATCGCATACAGCTTTTATTTAACAAGAATTATATTTTCATTGGTTTTACATATAAATATGTAAAATGCATGCTTGGCTGATTGGAAAGTAAAGAATGTGAAAATTGTTGATGATTTTAGTGTCATCAATTATTTTGTGTAATGGTGATTTTTTCGAGACCAAATAGTTTCAAGTTTAAGTTAAAATACGATTTCGAAGGTGCGGAGTGCAAGTATAAACTAATTAACTTGATTCTAAACACGATAATGGAAAACGTTGAGAACATAAAGTCCAAGGACGTAACAGTGACAGAATTCGTGGTCACTATAATGTCACTAATGGACATATGTTTTAATGACAGCGGTTAGCGACGGTTTTTGTCTGTTGCAAAAA
The DNA here is from genome assembly GCA_025667525.1 of Glebionis coronaria. Taxonomy (NCBI): domain Eukaryota; kingdom Viridiplantae; phylum Streptophyta; class Magnoliopsida; order Asterales; family Asteraceae; genus Glebionis; species Glebionis coronaria. Next base: position 434,799,802 of record CM046879.1, on the reverse strand, counting down.
TTTTGCTATAACTTTAAAAGGACATTACTTTCATCGAAAGTTGTGACTTTTCCATTTGTGTGCATATAAACATATTTGGTTTTTTATATGAAGATGATCATATGATTCATGTGAACAATAAACATAACAAAGTATTCATGTTTTGCTCTATTTCTTGTGCCAAGATTTAGAGTGTGTTCTTGTTTCATCCCAATACGAATTTCGTGTAACCCAAGGCATCGAATAGGGTCGAAATATTGTATTAGGAAAATAGACTTTATATATTATCATGTGGCTTGCTTGGTTTCCAAAGCATCAGAAGATGAAGCCACAAAATAGCATAGAAGGATGGGGCATGTTAATTTCAAAACAATTCACAAGCTGGAAAATATGAACCTGGTTTCTGGGTTACCTCCCAAAACCTTCAAGAATGACATAAATTGTCTTTCTTGCAGCAAAGGCAAACAACACAAAGCATCCTTCAAAGCCCTTACTGCGCTCAGGCTTATAACTAAACAGTTGCAGCTCCTTCACATAGATCTCTTTGGTCCTACCTCCATCAGAAGCATTGATCATAAACATTACTGTCTTGTAGTAACTGATGGCTATAACAGATTCTCATGGGTCTTCTTTCTTGCTGCTAAAAATGAGACCTGACCCATTCTCAAAGACTTCATTTCCTTTATTGAAAATCAGTTGTCAAAGAAAGTGAAAGGTATTCGATGTGACAATGGCACTGAGTTCAAGAATGCATAACTCATAGCACTTTGCAATTCCAAAGGTATTAAAAGAGACTACGGTGCTGCTAGAACTCCTCAACAAAATGGTGTTGCTGAAAGGAAGAACATGACTCTTATAGAAGCAGTAAGAACCATGCTTGCTGATTCAAAGCTTCCGACTATGTTTTAGACAGAAGCGGTCAACACTGCTTGTTATGTGTTGAATAGGGTCTCCATTACCAATCCACATAAGAAGACTCCCTATGAGCTACTCACAGCCAAAGTCCCAAGCATTACTCATTTGAAACCTTTTGGTTGTCCTGTTACCATTCTCAACACTAGTGACTATTTGGGGAAATTTGATGGCAAGGCTGATGAAGGTTTCATTGTGGGTTATTCAGTTCACTCTAGAGCCTATAGGGTCTATAATCTTACTACCAAGCATGTCATTGAAACAATTAATCTAAGGTATTTTGAAGAAAAGACAAACCTTCAAGGGAAAGGTCCTGATTGGTATTTTAATCTTGACTATCTCAGTTACTCTTTAGGATATTTTGCTTCAAAACTAACCAACATGCAGGTCCACAAGAGTTTGTCTATTCTAATGCAGGTGCTACTTCAAGCTTCTCGGACTCAGAAGAGGATGATGACATTTTTGTTATCCCATCCTATTCTACATCTGTTACTCCAGACACCTCTGCTACTCCTGCTGGTGCTACTTCACCAGACATCACTGGCTCACAAGAAGCTCTTGATACATTGCTCAAGAAACAGCAAGATGCTACTACTGCAGCTGACAAGGGAGGCTTTGAGTTTCCTATGGATACTCCTGCTGTACTAGCTCCTCCTAGTAGTGCTATTGTTACTCCTAGTGCAAGTTCCTCTCCTGTTGGAAGTCCACTTAGTGATCCAACTTCCACAACTAGGTTCTCTGGTCCTTCTGACCTAGGAAACTACAATAAGAAGTCTACTACTAAGCTGGATGATATTCATAAGCAACCAATAACTGGCATTTTAAAATCTGCATCGTATGACGATGACTTTGTTGGTGATCTTAATAACTTGGCACCAGAAGTGGAAGTAGCTCCTACTACAATTCAGTAGATCCATAAAGTGCATCCTACATCTCAAATCATTGGGGATCCTGGTTCTACTGTCAAGACTCGCAGCATGCATAAGAAAGCTACTTCTGGTCATCATGCTCTTGTGAGATATATTAACGACCAAAAGAGAAATAATCACACAGATTTTCTTCACTGTTTGTTTGCTTGTTTTCTGTCTCAGGTGGAACCTAGGTCTGTCTTACATGTACTTGAGGATCAAAGTTGGGTGGAAGCTATGTAGGAGGAAATGCAACAATTCTTGTTTCATAATGTATGGATCCTAGTTGATTTATCGGATGGAAAGACAGCCATATGTACCAAATGGATTCTCAAAAACAAGAAATATGCTAGGGGTATTGTGGTAAGGAATAAATCAAGAATAGTAGCACAGGGTCACACTCAGCTTGAAGGGATTGATTATGATGAAGTTTTTGCTCCTGTTGCAAGAATTGAGGCAATACGTCTGTTTTTGGCTTTTACTTCCTATATAGGCTTTACAGTGTTTCAAATGGATGCCAAACGTGCATTTCTGTATGGAAAGATTGAACAAGAAGTATATGTCACTCAACCTAAGGGTTTTGTGGATCCTCTTCATCCTAAGAAGTTCTACAAGGTTGTCAAGGCCCTTTATGGTCTTCATCAAGCTTCTAGAGCCTGGTTTGAGTGTTTTTCTACTTTCTTGTTGAAGCATGGTTACAGAAGAGGCACCATTGACAAAATATTGTTTCTTAAGAATAATGCCAAAGATATCATCCTTATCTAGGTGTATGTAGATGATATCATCTTCGGTTCTACCAAGAAGGAATGGTGTGATGATTCTGAACAGTTGATGAAGGGTGAGTTTCAGATGAGTGCAATGGGAGAACTTACCTTTTTCCTTGGCCTTCAAGTTAAGCAGCAGCAGGATGATATCTTCATTAGTCAAGATAAGTATGTTCATGACATTATTCAAAAAATTGATGTAGAACCTCTTAGACCAGCAACAACACCTTATGAAGTCACAAAGGGCAAACTGAAGAATGAGCCGGATCCTCCGGTTAATATTCACTTATACAGGTCTATGATAGGCTCACTTATGTATTTGACTGTGTCTCGACCAGATATTATGTTTTCTGTTAGTGCTTTCTCTAGGCATCAAGTGGCACCTACCACCTCAAATTTGAATGTTGTCAAGAAAATTTTTAAGTATCCTAAAGCATAACCCAAGCTAGGCTTATGGTATCCGAGGGAATCCTCTTTTGTACTTGAAGCCTATAGTGACAGTGACAATGCAGGTGCTAATAATGATAGAAGGTCAACTACTGGTGGTTGTCAGTTTTTTGTACGAAGGCTTATCTCATGGCAATGTAAGAAACAGACAATATTAGCTACTTCCTCAATAGAAGCTGAATATGTAGCTGCTGCTAGTTGTTGTGGACAAGTCTTGTGGATACAAAACCAAATGTTAGACTATGGGTTCAATTTTATGAATACCAAAATCTTCATTGACAACCAAAGCACTATTTGCATTGTGAAGAATCCTGTTTTTCATCAAAGAACCAATCATATAGAGATTAGGCACCATTTTATACGGGATGCCAATGAAAAGAAGTTGATACATGTTCTCAAGGTACATACAGATGACAATGTGGCTGATTTGTTGACTAAAGCATTTGATGGACCTAGGTTTAATTACTTGGTGGTTCACATTAGTATGGTCAATCCTTGAGGTCTATGATTGAGAGGAGGAAAAGCCTAAGGGGAGGCTTGTTGTACATGCAAACTTGTACATTTTTACTTTTTGTAGCTTCTTTCGCCATTTTTCAAGGATTTGTGGTGTGTGTGCTACTTCTAGTGGTCGACTTAAGTTACTCCTGATGGATCTCACTTACTCCTAGTGGTTGCATGGTCATCCTAAACATGGTGTGGTTGGCTCCTAATGCTTCATGGAATCACTGTTCATTGTCGTTGACCTTTGTTGACATATCGCTAATACTAGTGTTGACTTATTGACCGTTTGACTTTTGGTCGGCATAAGTTACTTCTAGTCCATCAGTTTATCTATTATTTTGGTAAATGGATTTGACTATTAATGAATTCGAAGGCAAGTGGTTAATCCCATTAATGTTTTTTTGGAAAGGGCAACCCCCTTAATTAGGGGTAAATGAACAGTTACACAAGTCATTATTTATGGTCAATGGGGATCATTTGACTAAATTATCAGACCTAAAATACACACACACGCGCTCCTTCCCTCCATTATCATTCATCTTCTTCTACATCTTCACCCATCATCATCAATGGCTAGACTTCTCTACAAAGCTGATCATAACAAAGTTGCCTATCTTGTCGAGGGACCACAGAGGGAGGACTATACCGAAATTTTGGAGTTATTGGAGGCTTCACACATAAGGATGCTCTTACTGTGTGCCTTACTGTCTATGACACTGTCATACGTCAGTTTTGGGCCACTGCTGATATTCTATATGTTGTGGGTCACCCAATAGAGATTCATGCAACCATAGATGGTCGCCCATATGTGGTGACTAAAGCCTCTATTAGGTCTGCCCTGCATCTCCAAAATGCTGATGGCATTGTTTCCCTCACCAATGATGAGGTCTTGGATGGGATGGCTGCCATTGGGTATAATCATGAAAGGAAGTTTAATTTTCTGAAAAATAGATTTTCACCCCAATGGAAGCTGCTTATTCACTTCTTAGTTCGTTGTTTGAGTCCCAAGGCTAGGAGTCGGGATGCATTTCCCATCTCCCTTGCTACTGGTTTGATTTGTTTGGCCCAAGGTCGTAGGTTTAACTTTTCTCGCTATATTTTGGATGGTACGATAGGGAATCTTAGTGGTCTCAAGAAGAAGTTCCTTATGTATCCTAGGTTTTTGCAGCAAATTCTTATGTGTGTTCCTAGAAATAGAAAGGATTATGTGCCTGTTAGACTCATTCCTAAAGTTTATGCTAACATGAAGCTTGCCTATCTTTGTCCTAACATTCCTCTCACTCCTCCTATGCTGGGCATTGCCCAAGAGGATCCCAATGAGGTTCATCCGGCTGAGGAAGCCCAGGAGGAACCTCATATGGTTGATGATTCTATAAAGGAAGAGATACAGGTTGAGATTCCTCATGAGGATCCTACTCCTGAGGTGTTGGTTGAGGTGCCTTCTTCCTCGAAGGCTGCCTCTTCTGATGTCCCTAATGTCTCACCTTTTCTTGATACTCCTCCTGCTAGTCCTGTCCACCTATATCATGGGGAGCCATCTACTTCTTTTGTGCCAGATGCACATGCTCCCAATGTTGACCACACCTTTGCTATTGGTACTAGTGAAGCATCCCCTAAACCAATTTCTCTTGGTGGGGACGTTGAGGAACCTGTTGCTCTTACTTCTTTGCTTGCATTGGCCCACAGGTACTATGAGAAAATCCAGTCCTTGGAAGCTGATCTGAACAAGCATCGTCAATTGACTAGGGATTTTGTGATTCCTTTGGCTTCCCGGGTTACGCACTTGGAGCATCAATTGAGACGTCATAAGAAGAAAGTGGTGTTGACTGATTCTGATGATGAGGAGAATGATATGGAAGATGATGGTTTGACAGTGTTGACTAAGTCAACATTTTCAGCAAATCCTAGTGAGGATATACCTGCCCCTCCTAGTGCTTCTAGCATTCCCACCTCTGATGCTAGCCCTATGCCAAGGTCTGCAACTTATGGTCCATCCACTGCTGATAAATCGAAAGCCCCCATGACAGATGACCCATATCCTTCTAGGAAGCGCACACACAAACAACTTGAGGAAGAGAGATTAGGAGAATAAGATGAAAGAAGAATGCATGCCGAGCAAGAAGTTGCGGTTGCGGCTGAGGGTAAAGCTCTTCGAAAGCAAAGACACGATCAAGTGAGGTACAATTCCATGTTCTGGGATAATAAAGACTAGATGGATGTGGTCACTATCCTCACCTCCAATGTTTCTCAGCTCTCGGACATCTTGGGTGAGGGTGTGAATCAAGGAAATTGTGCTCGTCGGGTTGTTTCATTGGTTCAAAGGCAAAGGGAGGATCCGACTGCTCCACTCCGTGAAATTCGCCGCAACCGACCCATCTCCTATGCTGAACAAAAGAAGATTATGCAAAAATATGTAGAGAATCAGACTGGAGCTTACTTCACTGTTGGGTGGCCTATGAAGAGGGTAAAGAAGTTGTCTGATGATGAACTTAAGGTCTTGTACAACAAGATGATTCAGCTCAAGTAGAAGGATGTGCGTATACCTGCCAATGCCACATATCCATCACCAACTGCACCTACTCCTTCTGCTACTACCCCAACTCCCATGGCTGCTACATCACATCCTGCTGGTTCACATGATGTGGGATCTACTACTGCTCCACCTCCTACTTCTCCACATGTTGCTGCTTCTACTTCATCTATTGATGAGGCTTCTTTTACACCAGATGTTGATACTTCTACTCCACCAGCTCATGAGCCGTCTAGTACACCCATTGTTGATGCTACTACTCCAATGGTTGTTGATCCTACCACTCAGGATGATGCTAATGTTTCTTTAGCTGCTACTACTACTACACCTAGTGGTGCTGCCACCATGGCCAAGGTAAAGGAGGAACCATCTTCTTCAACGGTCCAGCCTTGCAGGTCTATTCGAAAGAAGAAGGCTCACCGTGACCCGGTTGTTCCTTGGGAGAAGAGGGATCCCACTACTTTGATTGATGCTGCTTCTGATAGCGATGAAGATATACCTCTTGGTCGTGGTCATATTGTGCACTAGGAAATTCAACCATCTCAAATTGTTGCTAACACATTTACTCATATGATCAAGATGAATGATGGCCACCATAAATATTTCTCTGGTCTGCAAAGCATTTTATATTGGGTGGATCGACCCTCAGACTGGTCCTAATTAGTTATTTGATATAGAAACTCTATCTAGAACTATGAATTATATACCTGTTTCTATGGGAAATTCTAACATTTCAAGTGAAAATGAGACAAGTATTGCAGAAGAAGCTGAAAAAGACACAACTCCTTCTTTGAGGTATATAAATCTACCTTCATGGTTCAATGATGAAGAACCATCTTATGAACATGTGAAGGATGATGATCCTTCTAAGTCTCAAGAATAGCCAAGTGATCCTATAAAGATGAAGTTCCCAAATATAGTGGAAACATTGATCCCCCTGTTCAGTCAGCAAGTGGCCAATTTTGTACAAACGAAAACAGGGGAACACCAATGAAAACAGTATGAACATAGATGCTAGTGTTAGTGATCAGGATCTCCAAGTCCTCAAATTTCCACATCATCTTCTCCTAAGAGTTCATACATGATCATCTTAAGTGTAGGCCCAAATTTGTTTGATATTTATGCCTCACAATCCTTGAGATACGTGATGAATTTGGATAATCATTTTGGGGAATTTTTCCCAATCGGGACACTCCAATAGAGGTTGACATGAAAAATAAACAGAGATAATCTACAATCACAAATAATTGGTGATGTGAACACCCCTAGACAGACTAGATATCAGTCCAAGGAACATAGCTTCATTGCCCATATATCTATGAAAGTTAACCATGAAAATATTCAATATTGTTTGTTTTCTGCATTTCTGTCACATGATTAGCCAAAGAATATCTTTGATCCTTGAAAGATGCAAGTTGGGTAGAGGCTATGCAAGAGGAGTTGATGCAATTTAAGATTCAATAGGTGTGTGTTGGAAATATGTTTTTCCAAAGAAAGTCTCAGTCACATCATTATTAGCATAGCTAGCTAAAGATCACGAGCTATAGAATATTTAGGACTTTGTAACTTGGAGTGACCTCCCTTAGGGGGAGATTGTTGGAAATACGTTTTTACGTATTTAGAAAGGATCGGTCACTCCAACGATCGATACGTAGTATGGGCTCGTGATCTAGTTATGTAACAATATAACCCATCAAGCCCACATGTAGGGTGGGCTATATATACCCCCTCCTAGCATGTTAGGAGGGGTTGGTTCTCATTTCATAATCAATCATACATCTTTCTCTCCATCCTCTCCTTTCTCTCTCTAACTTTCTCTCTCTAAGATCTTCATCTCTCTCCCTCTCTTTAGATCATTATAACACATAGACAATCCAAGGATTTCGTGGACCTATAGTGTGGATCTTAGTAGATTTCCCTAGAGGTGTTAGACCTATTGGAACCAAATGGGTTCTCAAAAACAAGATGGAGGTGGCATTGTGGTGAGGAACAAGGCTATACTGGTAGGCCAAGGGTACACACAGGAAGAGGGATAGATTATGAGGAGGTATTTTCTCTAGTGGAAAGGATTGAAGCTATTAGGTTGTTTCTTTCCTATGCTTCCTTCATGGGATTCATTGTATACCAGATGGATGTCAAGAGTGACTTCCCTTATGGCACTATGAAGAGGAGGTGTATGTAATGCAACCCCATGGATTTAAAGATCCAGAGCACCCAAACAAAGTTTATAAGGTACCAAAAGCTATGTATGGACTTAATCAAGCCCCTAGAGCTTGGTATGGTAATTTTTCCAAATATCTATTGGAAAATGGTTTCAAAGGGGATCAATTGATAAGGCACTCTTTATCAAGAAGCACAAAGGAGATTTTCTTTCGGTACATGTTTATGTAGATGCCATTATATTTGGATCCACAAACTCTAAGTTTAGCAAAGAGTTTTCCAAATTGATGCAAGACAAGTTCCAAGTGAATGCTATGGGAGAACTGACTTTCTTCTTGAGGTTACAAGTTCAGCAAAGGAAAGATTGGATATTTATCTCTCAAGATAAATATGTTGCTTTGATTGTGAAGAAATTTGGTCTTTTAGATGGTAAGAAAATGACTACACCTATGGACAAGGAACATCCATGGGGTAAGGATGGTGAAGAAAAGGGTATGGATGTCAGGCACTATAGATCCATGATAGGATCTCTCATGTATCTTACAGCCTCAAGGTCAGATATTATGTTTGTTGTATGTGTATGTGTGCTAAACATCAGGTGACACCCAAGGAGTGTCATCTCTTTGTAGTTAAGAGGATTTTTAGGTATCTTAAATCGCATCCCACCTTGGGCTTTGGTATCCTAAAGAGTCCCCCTTTGAGATGGTTTCCTATTTAGAAAGTGACTATGGAGGTGATAACGGTGTTAGGAAATCCACATCTGCTGGTTTTTAGCTTTTGGGGAGGAGATTGATATCTTGGCAGTGCAAGAAGCAGACAATAGTAGTCACTTCCACAACTGAGGCTGAGTATGTATCAGTTACTGCTTGCTATGGAGAAGTTCTATGGATTCAGAATTAATTGCTAGATTATGGGTACAATTTAAAAACCAAGATTTTCATTGATAATAATATACGATTGTATAATTAAGAATCCCGTGCAACACACTAAAACTAAACATATTGAAATCAAACATCATTTTATTAGAGATGTTTTGAAAAAAAGGTTTAATTGTTCTTGACAATATTGATACAGAGTTTAATGTAGCTGATCTTTTAAAAAAAACCTTTTGATGTTGGGAGGTTTCAGTACTTGGTGACAAGTATTGTGTAGAAACTAGAAGGGGGGTTGAATAGTTTCTTAAATTTATTTGTTAAAGATTGGTTTTTAAAAATCCTTTTAAAAAACTTAGGCTTGAGTATTTATGTGAAACCTTCTTATACACAATATGAACAAGGTATAGTAAAACTAAACTAATAATCACAAGTATAAAGAATAATGAAAGGAAAGAGATAAATGAAGGAAAGATCAAACCAAACACCATGGATTATAGTGGTTCGGCAACGAAGCTCATTCCTCATTCCTACTCCACTCCTCGAGTACTCCTTACTCGAGAGTTCACTAATCAACAAGCTCCTTAAGGTGGAGAAACCGTACACAACGTTGCTTATCCAATTTCTGACTCTAAGCTAAAAGTCAAACCCTAATCTTAGCTAGGACCAATCTACACCAATATACTTTAAGGACCAAGTATTAACCTTAATACATACACAACTTTCAAATACACACAACTACTTGGATCTTCACAATAATGACACAACAATGAATAAATAAGTTTGGATCTTCAATGGATCTTTGAGGTAGAAACAATACTTCAAGGATGATAGTGTTCTTCTCTTTGCACTTTGAGAAGAAGAGATGAGAGGAGAAAGATTCACTTCTAAACAAGTAGTAATCAAACAAATGATCAAGGATTTGGGTGATTTAAGAAGTATGAGAGAATCTGGAAATGTTGTGAGGAGAAAGTCTGAGAATGGTCCACTATTTATAAGACAAACTTCCAACGGCTATATCTGCCCGCGGTTCCTTATTGGAGCTCGCGGTTCCTTATTGGAGCTTGCGTAACCTTATCGATAAGGAACCACCATAGCCACTAAGGAACCGCCGGAGTAAACTCCGCTCATTTTTGTCTTTTAGTGGTATGGTTCGAATCTGGAGATTAAAATATCCTGAAAGGATATTCTAAACCAAGATAGAATATGCCATTTTCAAATTTTCAAATTTTCAAATTTTCAAATAATTAACCTTAATACATACACAATTTTCAAATACACACAACTACTTGGATCTTCACAATAATGACACAACAATGAATAAATAAGTTTGGATCTTCAATGGATCTTTGAGGTAGAAACAATACTTCAAGGATGATAGTGTTCTTCTCTTTGCACTTTGAGAGGAAGAGATGAGAGGAGAAAGATTCACTTCTAAACAAGTAGTAATCAAACAAATGATCAAGGATTTGGGTGATTTAAGAAGTATGAGAGAATCTAGAAATGTATGTGCAAAAGAGGTGAGGAGAAAGTCTGAGAATGGTCCACTATTTATAAGACAAACTTCCAACGGCTATATCTGCCCACGGTTCCTTATTGGAGCTCGCGGTTCCTTATTGGAGCTCGCGGTTCCTTATCGATAAGGAACCGCCATAGCCACTAAGGAATCGCCGGAGTAAACTCCGCTCATTTTTGTCTTTTAGTGGTATGGTTTGAATCTGGAGATTAAAATATCCTGAAAGGATATTCTAAACCAAGATAGAATATGCCATTTTCAAATTTTCAAATTTTTAAATTTTCAAATTTTCAAATAATTAATTTAATAAAACATTTTCTTAAAAAGAAAGTTTAATAAAAACTTTCATACATAATAAAAAGTTAGTTTTAAGAAAAGATTAAAACCTTGATCAATTAATTAGGATGAGTACTTGTTTGTACATACCTTAAGTGATAATGGTTGAAATGAAAAATACTTGAACTCAAGAATTCGCTTTTCATTGTTTTCGTAAATGCCTGTTTTTACATATTGTCGTAAGGCATCATTGCATTAACAATACAATTAAACTTTTATCAAACCAACGTATTTATTTTTTTCTCATTTTTATTTACTCCAACTATAAATTATAAGTTACAATCGTATTTTTCGCAATATGACCGCTAAATCTAAACAAGACTTATAGTTTAATATTTTGAACTTATATGGCTATAAAGCCGTTTGAAAGCTTTTCCAGAGCTGTTAGTTTTTTTAAACAAATAATCTAATAGCTCTGTTTGTCACAATAATTTTTTAGAACTGTTAGCTTTTTATTTTAAACAAGTAGCTCTTAAATAAAAAATTGTTTGATAAAGCTTTTTAAATTGTCAAGAGCTGTTAAAGCTGTATATTACTGATATACCATCTAATCATATTATAATTTATTTAAATATGTCTTTTTAAGTTATTTTACATCTTAAATTTACAGTCAACAGCTGATATAGCAACCACTTTTTATTAAAAATACAGCTTTTTAGTAAATAGCTTACAGTTAACAGCTTTCAGTTAACAGCTTACAGCTAGTTTTGCCAAACTATACTGTTTTTAAATACCCATACGGAAGTATCCATTAATTTAATAGTTTAGAAAAACTAAATCGAATTGAACCAAAAGTTGATTTTTAAAAAAACACGAACCAAAAATCGAACCTAATTAAATCGAGCAAAATTGAAACTGAACCAATAACAACTGACATGAACATATAATATAAACGAGTTTTCTTAGTTTTACCCCGAAATTGAATCGAGCAAAACTGACATAAATATAAAAAAATAAAAAATGAACAAAAAATCGTCAGTTTGATTTTGGTCTGTTCAATTCGACTCAATTTATCGGTTTGATTCGATACTGGATTGATTTTTCTCAGCCCTAAATAGTTCCTAGTAGTTGATAGTTTATAATTTGTAATTCTGTTGGTATATAGTCTTTATAAAAAACTAGCAGGGTACTCGCGCGATGCGGTGGCCGGTACCCTATGATTGACCAGTTTGAAAATATTGTCGATCAGGTCCGGTTCACTTATTTTTATAATTTTCGGACAAATTTCTCTAAATCGTTTTCGAACAAATTTTATTTGACATCTGAACCGGTGGTCACTCGTGTTCCTGTTTGAATCTATGGTCCAGTTTAATTTTCAAAACTATATAAATTAGCATATAAATTTATAAACTTTGTGTCTAGGGGTGAGGATCGGGTCGGGTTGGTCGGTTCGGGTTAATCGGATCGGGTCTAATTCGGGTCATGGCTGAAAATAATGACCCAAACCTGGCCTGATTTGAACTCGGGTTACAAGGGTCTGTGTGTATTCGGGTCGGGTCTACTCGGGTCGGTCAATTCGGGTCAACGGAAATGGGTAAAACAAAAACTTTTTTACCCATTTTAAATAAATTATATATAATTTAAATAGAAAAAATCTTACTCGGGTCAATCGGGTTGACCCAAACCCGAGTTACAAAAAAATAAATTGCCCGATACCCGTCCAATTTTTAATTCGGGTTAGTCGGGTTGGTCGGATTAACCCGAAGAATTTGTACCCGAGTAACCCGACCCGAATATACTCTCATTTTATATAATGTGCATAACTACATGTACTTCTCATTTTATGGGTGTTTCTAAAAAATAATATTATTAGTTTGTTTAATGTATTAAGATGCGTTTTAAGAATAACATTAAAAAGTGTGTGTTTTACATTGGTTAATTGTACATATAATATATATATATATGTGTATTTTTAAATAATAAAATTGTGTAGTTTCAATTACGAATGTGTGTTCTGTTAATATATTAAAAAGATGTTTCTTATAAAAAATGAAGTTTGAAAATTTTATTGCTTAAAAGAGTTTTTATGTTTTCTTATACTTGTAAAATATGTAGTTATGATTGGATATTCATATAATGGGGTGTTTTAAATATGAGTATTCATTATATTTGTATGTTTAATGTTTTAGTCATGTTTATACGCATTGTACATTATGCACATATATTTGTAAGTATGGTATTTTAATTGTGAGGTTTTAATTACATTTGTATTGTTGTAATTATTATATTATTAATTATATTTGTAAGATGTTTTATTACTTGTATTATGTGCTCTTTTAATTGTAAAATAAGATGAGTGGGTGTTTTAATTATATAATTTAATTTAATTAATTATAAATTTTAATGTAACATATTATAAGTTTTCTAATTTTAGTACGCATGCTTGTTTTGCTTGTACAAATAGTATTATATATTGTAAGTTGAAATTTCAACTATTTTAAAAATAAAAGTACAAAATGCTTTATAAGATAGATAATAGATACTAATAAAAAAATTCAAAGTATATAATTTTATGTCAAATTATATAGTTTTAAAATCAACTTTGATACAGATAAGTAAAGGTGTTGTTTAATTGTAATTTGTTAAGTATAACCAAGCAAAAATAATGATAATAAAAAATTTATTGCATTTCGTTGTATTCTTATTATTGTCTTCACTCTTATTCTTTAACTTGAAGCAAAACACTTTCTTTAATTCAAGTTTATAAATAATTTCATTTCAGTTTACAAGTACAATGGCCTCTTTTGTTGATAAAAATCTTATTTTAGTCAAAATTCAACACTTTTATTCACTTTGTAATAACATTTTTATTTTTCAAATTTAGTTATCTTTTTTTATCAAGTGTTCAGCTTACTTATATAATTGACAGACATTCAATAATCAACATATTTGTTAGGTTAGTATTTACTAACACTGAATCAACTCTGGAATTTGAATATAAAATCCTCGAGTGTTTCATGTTCAGCAGAAAGGTGGTTATGTTGAAGCATGCCCAGAGGAACAAGATTCCTACTGAAGAAATAGTTGCTGAAGAAAGTTCAACGTTTCCTCTTCCAGAGAACTTAGAAGACAAGCAGTCTTTGCTTCAGCATCTAGGCGGTTTAGTTGATAAAGAACAAGTCCTGGAAAAGAGCTTTCAGTTCAGTATGGATTGACAACACCATACTGAATGATGTCGACCTCCTCTAGGATACTAAAGACACTTCAGTTGTCCTGAAGGTTTACAATAGGCGGGAAAAAGATATGTTTTAAGTCAAACAAGAAAGCAGATCTCATTGGGAATAAGGTTACTTGTAGGGGTGTGCTTCGGTTCGGTTATCGGGTTGTCCGGTTTATTCGGTTACTTTTTTTTCTGGGTCAACCCGAAAACAGAATCGAACCGAATTATCTTTGAACCGAAAACCGAACGTGAATTCGGTTCGGTTTTCGGGTTAACCCGAATAACCTGAATTTTCTGATTTTTTCTAAAAATATACACAATTACATAGATATTTACTAAAAGAAATTGTTTTAAGTATACAAATTACTTTTTTATATTAAGATTATTTTTTAATAACTAATTCATATATATTAAGATTAAATTAAATTTTAGTAACTATTTTTATATAAATAAATATACATAATATATATATATATATATATATATATATATATATATATATATATATATATATATATATATATATATATATATATATATATATATATATATATATATATATATATATATATATATATATTTGTATAATTTCGATTTTCGGTTTGGTTCTCGGGTCTGATTGTCAAATCCATATCCAACCTGAAACCATATATGTAGTTCGGTTCAGTTAGGTTATGACCCAAAAACCGGATTATATTCTCAGTTCGTTCTAGTTCGGATTCGATTCGGTTTGGTTTTTGGTTTTAGTGGGTCAAACCCAAATTATGGACACCCCTAGTTACTTGTAAATATGTATATAAGTATAAAATTTATTCCTTTTTCCTATTTTATAGATACTAACTATGTACTGTTTATCACGTGGGATATTCAACCATCCACTGGATAAACCATACGTTTGTACTTTTGCGTTTGTAAACCCTAAAGTGTGATGCCTATAAAAGGAACACACTTGGGAGAGAATTGGTGAACTTTCTGATGAGTGTTACCTTTGAGACTTAAACTCATAACCTTGGTTTGTAGTTTAAGTAGAGGAGATCATCCCAATATTGTCATTCAATCACTTTGCTATTCCGCAAGCAAAGTGTGTCATAGATTCTTTATTAAGTTTTAATAAAATCTCTATACGTTGAAAAGTAATTTGGTATTGTTGTTTTGATTGTTTACTTTGTTATTGCTTTATTAAAACAACTCGTTTGAATCCAATATCCAAGATATTACTTAAGGTTGATAAGTAATATTAAGCTAATAGGGACCAACAAGTAGTATCAGAGAAGTTTGATTTATAAAACCTTCATGCTTTAATAAAACTGTTCATTTAAGTTTTTTTAAATCAAGATCCAATATGGTTCAAGTAATACCACAAACCCTTGAGTATAGGGGTGGCACATTGAATGTTGCTCTTGTTCTAAAAGTGGCAAATTTCACAAATTGGAAGAGAATGTTTCTTGTCCACATTGTTAGAATAGAACCTCAATTCCTAAGCATTATTCAAGAAGGTCCATTCATTCCCATGGTTGGGGAGAATAGAAAATTTGAAGCACAATGACCTTTGATGAAATAAAAGTTGCTAATCTTGATTAGTGTCTTAAAAGTCTTATCGTGTCTCTGCTTCCAAATGACTAAATAAATTTTGTTGTGAACTGTTTAACGGCTAAATCTACCTAGGATGACATGGTACGTTATCATGAGGGCCCCTCTTATGTGAAACAAATGAGAATAATGGATTTAAAGCTGTCCTATAACACCCTCAAACACAAAGAAGTGGAGACTATCACTCAAATTTTCACAAGATATAAGGCTCTGATGAATGAATTCGTAGATGATGGTGTTGAACTTTCAAAGTTAAAAATCAATACGGTTTTTGTTAATGCGTTGCGAAAAAAGGTGGCTCAGTTTCTGCCAATGTTTGAGAAATGCCAACCACATTAAATATTGTGACCCGACCTCTCTTTTTGAAAAACTCAAATATGAAGAGAACCTAGTTCATAGGATCTATGAAGGCACCAACAAGAGTAAAGCATTAACTATTGCTACACCCTTGTCTATAGCCTTCTTTAGTGAAGCAATCATTCAGGACTATCAAGATAGTCCTGATGATGAAAAAGACACCATAACCGGTGAGGAGTATTTAAAAGACCTCGAAGAGGAATTTCATGAAAGAACTCTTTTGGCTAAATCCAGAAGATTCTTTAAGAAGGAAGGAAAGTTTTCCAGCAACACAAAAGCCACAGCTGACACTGTGTGTTTCAAGTGTAGTAAGCCTAGTAACTTCGCCAAGGATTGCTATTTTAAAACATAATTCCTTCTCACTCTTTACCAGTTCAGTCACGTCCATCTAGTCAATCATCATTTCAGCAAAAACAAATTCTCTCATTTTCTTAATAACAACACAAAGTTGAACTAAGGCCAACAAAAGACTTTGAAGCCAAGTACAGGGAGATCAAAGCCAGACTTTCTCTCTTAAAGCACTAAATGCTCATCTTCCAAATCTACCAATAGTGGAAAGAAAAAGGGTTTAGTTGTTAAAGCTTATGAATGGGATGAGGAAGCAGTCTCTTCATATGATGATGATCTAGTGAATGTCAAAGTGCTGATGACTTTTGCTGGCGATGAAGAAACCACAAAATCCAATTTCGTGGCCAAAGAGAGTGCTCATAATAGTGAATGGGTCAATACAACAATAAAAAAGGTACAAACTCTTCTTGATCTAAAAGAAAAAGATGATATTAAATTTGTTTTTGATTACTTGTGTATTGATCTATATTTTTTTGAAGAACAACGTAAAAATCTTCTTGAGAAATACAGGAATGTTGTTCTAGATCTGAAAAATCATGAAGATAAGTTGATAGAGTTAAAAGAAGCTAAACTAGATCTACTTACTTTTCAGCAATTAAATACTGGAATCATTGAAAAACAAATCTTTAAGAGTTGAACTAAAAGAAGCTAAAGATATTGTAAAACCCGTTTTAAAAATACCTAACAATATTAAATGCACGAAAACACCGACAAATTTAATCTTTCAAATTAATTAATATACGACACGAATCATGAATATTTAATACGAACATTACGTATATTAATTAATTACTACAAGTATTACGTATATTAATATTATTAATAATACAGGAGAAGTGTTTACGAATAATGCTTAAGAAAGCAACAAGAAATATAACACGATAATTAAACACAAGCACACACGTTAATACTTAAACAAGAAAAACAATTATGAAAACACCAAGGGGTGTTTGTGCGTCGGCTGGGAAAGAAAGAAAGGGAGAAACGGGCTTTGGCCCATACCCATTAACTAATCCTAGTCATTAAACAAAACAACCAGGAGATTAGTCATTTACCACATTACAGAATAATAACAAAAACCCTAATGCTCTCTTTGTCCCTCTCTCCTTTCCGCGGCACCCTAAAGAACACAAGGACGATCCTTTTGATTTCTTGTTGATTATTCACACGGTATAGTGTTCATGTCTAAACCCTTTTAACGCATACGGTATCCTTGATTCTCTAATCTTTTTATTTTATTTTCTATGTTAATAGATCGTTTAAAAACAAGTATGAAAACATGTAAATTAAAAAGATTAAACATGGGGATCGGGTAATTGTTGGTTTGGTTGTGGGATTACACACGAACCGAGACCAAGGTTGGTGTAAAACCTGTATTTAATTATTAGAATATTAAATACGCAGAGTCCCAACTTTAACTTTAATTATAACGTTAACAGAAAATACGCAGTCTTAGTTCAGTTAAATATTATAAATAATAATCATTCAGAAATAATTATTAAGTTTCAGAATCGAGTTTCAAAAAAAATATTACGTGTGCATATTTATGTTACAGAAAAGAGTTATTACAATTGTGAAATATAAACACGAGAAAAATAAATACGCAAGCGTAATAATTTACAAAGTGTCGGAAACCAAACTAACACACATGTATTACAAAGGGGGCGTTTGTTTTTGTAGTAAAACATAGGATATGGGCGTTTAGGCCCAACCTTGTAGAAAAAGAAAAAAAAACGGGACATAACCCTTCCCACTAGTCAAGTTAGAAACATAAAAAGAAAAATTAGAGTTTTACCCTTTAGTGTTGCTGCCGGTGTTCAAAAAAAAGGAGGCAAGGGTTCGAGTTTCTTAATCTAATACATTCGAGTGTATGTTTGATTATCTAGCCACGTAACGGTAACACGTCATCCCTTTCCTTCTATTTAATTTCGCATCCATACTATTAAAATCAGTGAACATGTTATAAACTGTATAAAACATAAAATGGTAAAGGGTTGTGCTACTATTTCTCATAGAAAACAAGACTGGGAGTCTCGGTGGGGATTCGATGTGGGCAGCCACGAAACCAAACCCCAAACAAGGGTTATTGGACATACAGAGGGCGTCGAGTTTTTTGGTCTAGGTCACGAAAATCGAGAGCCCAAGGCTCTCGGCGTGTTGTTGCTCGACCAACCGAGACCACAACAAGGTCTCGGTGGTGGTCTGGGTGTTCTCGACAGCAGGCAAAAAACCAGCAGGGGTGCGTTTGGGACTGCAGTTCCAGCAGGGGTGCGTTTGGGACTGCACTTTCCAGCAAGGGTGTTTGGGGTTATAGGCAGAAAACACTAATGGTGGAAACAAAATAACTAGCGGTGGGAGTAGAATAATTAGTAGTGGGAACTTTGAGAACAACAAGGGAACCATGATGAGGGCCGGTTTGGTTTAGCTTTGGTTCGGGTTTGGGTGACACGAAAAATTTAACAAGACGCGTACGTTTTAGCGATTTTAAAAGTATATTTTAAAATTGTTTTAAATAAATTAATCAATTTATAAACCTTTTCACTTTAATTTAATTAGTGTTTATTAAAGTTAATCACGTTATATGAAATTTCTATTTAATACTGATTTTATAAAACGATTTAATTATATATGAAACTATTTTGGATAACTTTTTATTTAAGAACGTACTATTTTAGGAAACTTTCTTTTATGGCAGGTTTCTATATATAATAGTACCGTATTTATCAGAGCACAATGTGATACACAGTAACCAGGAATACATGATATATACTAATCAGTAAACGTTTTATGAACAAACTGATTAATCAGTTTATACGCAACGAGTAAAATAATACGAGAACACACAAAATGAATTAAGACCAATAATAAACAATAAATAGTAAACAGTAATCAGTTAACTCATTCGTGTCCGTTATTTATGTAGTAACCATGAATTCGGAATAGATCTTTCAGCTTTCAGTCTTATTCATTACTGGACACGAGGTACGGATTTTTTCCCGTCCTTTCAGTAAGGACTTCCCTTCTATGCATGATTAGGATTTCCCGTCTGCAGCCAAATGTTTTCCCTAGTACATGTTATAAAAAAATCTGAAATTATTTTAATAACTAAGATATTGCCTGAGCCTTATATACAAGCATGACCAGGCAGTAGTACTATTTACGGAGGTACTGTAACCATGACACTTGAGGCACCGGCGTCATGACTCACCTACGGGAAAGTGATATCCCGTAGCGTTCCACTCAGCTTAGCTTGCCATTTTATCAGTATTATTAGTGGGGCGTATGGATGCATTCTAGGCTTATTAGTTTACAGTTTATCAGGTAAATGTGGTGTATGCTCTACATCCTTCACATTGGAGCTGATCCCTCCACCCAGCACAGTAATTAGAGGTCACCCCTCTACAGCATGACGATGTCAACCTTCCAGTTATTCATGCAAACAATTGTTACAACACATGACCTATATAAGCTCTTGGCAATTAAAATACAGTAAATGCATGTTTTCGGATTTAACTTATAACGGATCAGTTTTATTATTTATAAATCAGACTTATCAGATTTTCTACAGTTTTCATCATACTCCACATATCATTCATTCAGCTTCAGTAATTGTTAATTAATATTCTTATCATGCATTATATCTGTTCACCGAGCGTTACGCTCAGCCGTAGTTCTTTCATGTTCTAACGGCAGGTACACCAGGACACTCTTAAGATTCTGAGAGCATGTGAATTGGATGGAAGCCATCCAGACTTCTTTACTTTATGCACTTCATTTTTATATTACCTTTGGACATTGTTCAGTCCTTTCTTTCAGTATTTTTATTTATCATGTTTTGAGCTTGTTGGATTACGATGTTTGATTCCGGTATTTCCGTTATGATCAGTTAATGTTTTAGTACATTTACCTTATGCTTTGATGACACACCATAAATACACGTAACGGTCCACTTATCCAACTGGGGTGTTACAATTATGGTATTAGAGCACAAGGTTTGACCTGTAGGCTCTAAAGCTTGACCTATGACTAGTGGGTAGTCACCAGGAAACTTCCCAGATTTTGGCGTTGTTATCTTTCATGTTTCTCATGCATTTATCAGTTAGTTTCCTTCAATTATCAGTCAGTTTTCTTAAAGTTTTTGACTAAGTAAAAGGTTGGTACAGGACTGGCCATATTTAGTCGCACGCGCTTCTTAGCGAATTTTCGTTTTGGTGAACTGACCGTAGGCGTTCACCCTTTCCGTTCAGATTTTTGTATAGATGAACTGACCATAGGCGTTCATCCTTACTCATGTCAGATTCATGTTTTCAGTCGAGTATCACTTGGTGAACCAGCCCATATACGTTCACCAATGTTCAGATCAAATTTCATGCTTTCAGTCGAATATTGTTTTGTGAACTGAACCATAGACGTTCACCTTTGCACATATCATGATATTTTATAAAGTTTGACAAGTATGGATTGAACTACAGCCAACCATATTTATTCCCATATTGTAAATTTCTATACATGACAGTTCTCATAAATTTTTTCAGCTATGGATCGAACCAGAATCGCCCATACTTAGTCACATGTTTTCTCCTTTGAATTATGTGGATTGAACCATAGCTATCCACATCAGTTGATGTTAAACCTTAGTTGATTATACTCTTATGTTCTTTGTAACAGTCCAGTTTTCATGCTATCACGTTGATGTGTTTTCATGCTGATTAATTTTCATGTCTCCTTACGAGGGTTATGTTATCAGCACATTGATGGTGTTTCATGCTAAGATACATGAGGACTACAGTAAAATTTTGTTTTCATCAGTCATGTCTTCATGCTGAACATTGTTGGAATTCCGTTTAATCAGATTCTCGAAACTCTATACAACCAGCTTTAAATCCACGCAGGAATTACCAAGCTATCATGTTACTCATTTCAGTCCAGTTTACTACCGTTTAAATCAATTTATTCTCCTTTGATCATATCAGACGATTGACACCAGTATCCATAATATCAACAAACTTTCATTAGTGCCATGTACAATATTTCATGTGTACGCAATGTATAGTATTTCATGTGTACTTCATGTACAGTATTCTAGGTGTACTCCATGTACCTTACTCCATGTGCACCGTTAATCGATCCTCAATTCTCAGGCGTTTCTACTTGTCGATATTCTACCGAATGCTGATGCTGCTGATCCTTTAGAGATTTCTCAAGATGTTGATGCTGTTTATACTACGAGGACTCTTCAGAGCAAGGACACAAACTATAAATTTGAAATTCCAGACAAAAATATACTTCAACCATCAGCCGCAACCATCCCATTCCATGCTCTTACTTTCTCAGCTAGATGTCACACTTCACCCAACTAACCTTTCATTCAGAAGAGTGGGAACCGGTACCCAGCCAACCACTCAGTAAAATATTTACATGAATCACGGTCATGATAATGACCGTCATAAATTGATAGACAAAGCAGTAGTGACAACCGCCGTGCTTATAATTAATTAGTCAGTAACCATCGGAACTCCGAAGCGGACGTGACCAGATATACAGAGGTCAGCAGTCTACCGGTCCGCCAACCTTAACAGTTACCAGGAACTCTAACTTTATTTGGACTCACCTACTAAAACACGTGTTAAGACATCAGTCAAGACACAAGTTCTAGTACCATCTCAAGAAATACATGTCAGGACATCAGTCAGGATACATGTCAGGAGAATATTTCTCAATGCACGAGACAGGATGTACAACTACAGTATGCTTGCTAAAGCAGGCACTCAGAAAATGAGGTTACCCTCCAAAGGGGTATACCCTTTCTGTTATGCTACGGTTAAACCATATCATTAAAGACTCAGTTATCGCTTTCTAGAATATTATTCAGATTAGACACGCAGAGTTCATTCTGTGAGGTTATAGACAAGCTCATTCAGTAGGATCTGCCATGTTTGCTCAATTATTCATATGTCAGCTATATCTAAATCAGAAATTATCTACCTTCCCGCCAGAAAAGACTCCACAGTACAAACCGTAATTATGAAGGATTTCCTTCAGTTAACGATGAGATCCGTCTTACTAAAACCCAATTATAGTCATTTTATTTTTAAACCAGAAAATCAGTACAAGTTGTTATGCTTTACCGCAAGTGACTTATTATTCCAAGGTTACTAAGACATTGTTAACTACCAGCTATAATCCACTTCTGAAATTTCTTAAAAATTCATGATCAGCAGATTATTCCATAATTTCTAGATGTAAATTCTAGAAGGTTTTCCAGAAATTCTTTCCTAACCACGAGACATAATTTAACACCGAGCTTGTCTCAAGAACAGAATCTGTTTTTAAAACTCTTTATTTCAAGGCGTCAGCTAAGTTAAACGTGTTGCAACAATTGCTGCCAGAGTTACCGGAACGAGGCTAAAACGCCCTAGCACATCACCGGAAGGTGCACCATTTTCTGTCCATCAGGAAGAAGGCCAGTAACATGAGATCACGTATCGATCATCGAGAAAATTTACCAGATCACCATTTTTTTATTTGACATTCATTCCAAGCATAGAAGGTTTATCTGACCTGCTACGATCTCTTGAACATTTTTCCTAGAAACATTTCCGATGATACTACCATCAGTGGTGAGAGGAAGAACGTGATGTTCTCTAGACTGTTGTTACACATACTTTAGTCTCTCGAAAATTTTGATCCATACTCATGAGCTCCCTAATGCTCCAGCTATATTATGAAATTTATGAATAAAAATTTTCCCATGAATTTCTCAGATAAAATCGTCAATATATTCATTGATCACATTCTGATCTACTAAATCCTAAAGAAGAACGTGAGATCATCTTCTCACGGACATGCAGATTTTCCGATAGGAGAAAATTTTATGAGCAGTTTTCCAGATGTATATCCCAGATGAACAAATTGGTATTTCTGAGCCACCCTATTTCAGTAGAAAGAAATTTGAGACAATCCTACGAAGGTGAAGGCCATCACCTGATGGTCCCGACCGACGCCTGTGAACGAAATTCCACCGGAGTGTGCAATAATCTCAGGCAGAATTTTGATAGAAGCGGTATAACACAATTGATGCAACTATGTTCATATCTAGATGCCTGACATACCACAGGTTCCAGATAGGACACCGACATGCTAATGAGTTATTACAACCACTAGAAATTCCTGAACATAAATGAGATAAGATTCCATGGAGGTTATTGCCAATTACCACAGACTCAGATGAAGCATGATGCTATCTAAGTCGTTGTTAACCAGTTAACCCAGCCTACACGTCTTCTTTTATCTGAGGATTACGTAGTAACAAATCCGCAGGAAATTCAGCAATAGATCGTGTGATTCCAAGGTATTCCATCAACAATCTTGTCAGATAGAATTTAGCATTCGTGAATCGCGCTCACGTTCATGTTCACGATCACGTGTACGTTCACATTTTTGTTCACATTTATTTTCACTTTCACGTTTACGTCTCATTCGCAGTAATGCCGTTTTAGTTCATGTTTCGTGTTATCTCATGATTTAAGCTCACGTCAGCATTCATAACATTTTTCACGTTCAAGCTCGTGTGCCATTTCGCGACACACGTTTCACTTTTCACAGCCTATTACCGAATTCGGTTACAGAAAGCTTAAGAAACCAGACTCAAGTTAGTAGGGCTTCTCCATACCCAGGCAAACGTTTCACGTCTCAGGCCGTATCGTTTGGCATTCTTTCCTCAGTCAGCATATGTTCATGATATTTCCTAGCAGCACGTTCACAGAATGTTTCATGTATTATCATGTACAATATATTCCATGCCCATGATTCCTCATATAGTTGTGAACCACGTTCCCAATTGCTCACGTAGCACGTTCACAATTGTTCACGTAGTTCGTCCCTATATATTTTAAGCAGCTTGCTCAAATATATAAATGTTATCTTTCACGATATTTACTCGTACCATTTCATGTATCCTACATGCTATAGCTTATTCATTCTATCAGATTCAAAAAATCCATCTTAAATATGGAACCAGAAACTATTCAGCATCGTCAGGACAGGGTAATCAGGACCAAGATTTTCATTATTATGTTTAGACCTTTGAAGGAGTCGTTTCGAGCGGGAGGCCACTCGAAACGGAGGAGTCCATCCGGACCTCTCATTCTTTTCCTTCAATAAATCCAGTTAAGTTCTTTTCAACCATGCCACATTCCAGGTTCACTTCAGTCATGCCACGATTATACCCTTTCAGCAACTGTATGTTCTAAATAAGGACGAATGATCCTTCAGCTTTTATGTCTTTTCAGCCTTCATGTTCTTTCAGCATATATGTCCTTTCAGCTTTTATAACGCCACCAGTTTAAATTACCCTTAATTTGAGGACGAATTTTCTTTTAGAGAGGGAGAATTATAAAACCCCACCATAATCGTACCCTTAATTCGAGGACGAATTATTTTTTTAGAGGGGAAGAATTGTAAAACCCGTATCTAATTATTAGAATATTAAATACGCAGAGTCCCAGATTTAACTTTAATTATAACGTTAACAAAAAATACGCAGTCTTAGTTCAGTTAAATATTATAAATAATAATCATTCAGAAATAATTATTAAGTTTCAGAAATCGAGTTTCAGAAAAATATTACGTGTGCATTATTTATGTTACAGAAAAGAGTTATTACAATTGTGAAATATAAACACGAGAAAAATAAATACGCAAGCGTAATAATTTACAAAGTGTCGAAAACGAAACTAACACACATGTATTACAAAGGGGGTGTTTGTTTTTTAGTAAAACATAGGATATGGGCTTTTAGGCCCAGCCTTGTAGAAAAAGAAAAAAACGGGGCATAACCCTTCCCACTAGTCAAGTTAGAAACATAACAAGAAAAATTAGGGTTTTACCCTTTGGTGTTGCTGCCGGCGTTCAAAAAAAAGGGAGGCAAGGGTTCGAGTTTCTTCATCTAATGCATTCGAGTGTATGTTTGATTATCTAGCCACGTAACGGTAACCAGATCATCCTTGTCCTTCTATTTAATTTCGAATCCACACTATTAAAATCAGTGAACATGTTATAAACTGTATAAAACATAAAATGGTGACGGGTTGTGCTGCTATTTCTCACAGAAAACGAGACTGGGAGTCTCGGTGGGGATTCCAAGTGGGTAGCCACGTAACCAAACCCCAAACAAGGGGTATTGGACATACAGAGGGCGTCGGGTTTTTTGGTCTAGGTCATGAAAACCGAGAGCCCAAGGCTCTAGGCGTGTTGCTCCTCGACCAACCGAGACCACAGCAAGGTCTCGGTGGTGGTCTGGGTGTTCTCGACAGCAGGCAAAAAACCAGCAGGGGTGCGTTTGGGACTGCAGTTCCAGCAGGGGTGTGTTTGGGACTGCAGTTTCTAGCAAGGGTGTTTGGCGTTATAGGCAGAAAACACTGACGGTGGGAACATAATAACTAGCGGTAGGAACAGAATAATTAGCAGTGGGAACTTTTATAAATAAAAGCAGTGGGAACTTTGAGAACAACAAGGGAACCATGATGAGGGACGGTTTGGTTTAGCTTTGGTTCGGGTTTGGGTGACACGAAAAATTTAACAAGACGCGTGCGTTTTAGCGATTTTAAAAGTATATTTTAATTAAATTGTTTTAAATGAATTAATAAAGTTATAAACCTTTTCACTTTAATTTAATTAGCGTTTATTAAAGTTAATCACGTTATATGAAATTTCTATTTAATACTTGATTTTATAAAACGATTTAACTATTTAAGAAACTATTTTGGATAACTTTTTATTTAAGAACGTACTATTTTAGGAAACTTTCTTTTATGGCAGGTTTCTATATATAGTAGTACCGTATTTATCAGAGCACGGTGTAATACACAGTAACCAGGAATACAGGATATATACTAATCAATAAACATTTTATGAACAATCTGATTAATCAGTTTATACGCAACGAGTAAAATAATACGAGAACACACAAAATGAATTAAGACCAATAATAAACAATAAATAGTAAACAGTAATCAGTTAACTCATTCGTGTCCGTTATTTATGTAGTAACCGTGAAGTCGGAATAGATCTTTCAGCTTTCAGTCTTATTCATTACTGGACACGAGGTATGGATTTCCCGTCCTTTCAGTAAGGACTTCCCTTCTATGCATTATTAGGATTTCCCGTCTGCAGCCAAATGTTTTCCCCAGTACATGTTATAAAAATATCTGAAATTATTTTAATGACTAAGATATTGCGTGAGCCTTATATACAAGCATGACCAGTCAATAGTACTAGATACGGAGGTACCGTAACCATGACACTTGAGGCACTGGTGTCATGACTCACCTGTGGGAGAGTGATATCTCGCAGCGTTCCACTCAGCTCAGCTTGGCCATTTTATAAGTATTATTAGTGGGGCGTATGGATGCATCCTAGGCTTATCAGTTTACATTTTATCAAGTGAATGTGGTGTGAGCTCTACATCCTTCACTTTGAAGCTGATCCCTCCACCCAGCACAGTAATTAGAGGTCACCCCTCTACAGCATGACGAGGTCACCCCTCTAGTTATTCATGAAAACAGTTGTTACAGCACATGACCTATATAAGCTCTTGGCAATTAAAATACTGTAAATGCATGTTTTCAGATTTAACCTATAACGGATCAGTTTTATTATTTATAAATCAGACTTATCAGATTTTCTACAGTTTTCATCATACTCTACGTATCAGTCATTCAGCTTCAGTAATTATTAATTAATTCAAGTACAGTATATTCTTATCATGCATTATATCCGTTCATTGAGCGTTATGCTCAGCCATAGTTCTTTCATGTTCTAACGGTAGGTACACCAGGACACTCTTAAGATTCTGAGAGCATGTGCATTGGATGGAAGCCATCCAGACTTCTTTACTTTATGCACTTCATTTTTATATTACCGTTGGACATTGTTCAGTCCTTTCTTTTATATTTATCATGTTTTGAGCTTGTTGAATTACTGATGTCTGATTCCGGTATTTCCGTTATGGTCAGTTAATGTTTTAGGACATTGATAGGTGTGTAAACACCCATCCTTTTTACCACTTAATTACAATAATAACCGAGCCAAAACGTGTATTTTGTGTCATTTATGTCGGAATTATGCGTGGTTTGTGTTTTTGTTGTGATTTAGGACGAAAAGGTGAAAAGTGGAGAAAACACGGGCATTCACGGGCTTTTATCGAAGAAAAAGACGAAAGACAAAGTCAAAGAAATCAAGAGTGCAAAAAGAACGGAAGTCCAAGACCAATTCTGAAGATTTATCAAAGAAAAAAAGTCAAAAGACGGAAGTTTACTAAAAGCCGAAGAACTCAAGTCTAATTTATTGAAGAATTACAAGACGAGTTCAAAGAAATCCCGAGACAAAGTCATTAAAGTCCAAGATTTAAAGAAGATTAAGAGGACAAGGACTTAAGCATGCAATTAAGAAAAGATGAAAGAGGGGAGGAAGCTTCCTAAGCACCTCCTAATCCTCCCCTATAAACAGATTAGGATTTCATTTCATTAGTTTTGTTGGATAGCTTGACAAACTATTTCTTTCATTTTAATTACCTTGCACATTTAATTACCATGTCATTTACTTTTCATGTCCATTTAAATACCTTGTCTTGCACCTTAATTACATTTAATTTCAAGTAAGTTTTCTTTTAATTCTTGTCAATCTTTATTTTTATTGTTCATCTCTTATCTACCTTTCTTTAATCTTTGATCTTTATGTTTATGTTCATGTTTATGTTTTTGAGTTTTTATTGATTAAAGTGGGTTTTGATTATTTTGATTATATTTGTTAGTTTGATTGATTTGGATTGTTTGTTTATGATTGGTAGATGTTATTTGTTTAGTTTGATTTAATCTTGTGGTTGATTTAGATTGTATTTGTTTAGATTCGTGTTACATTTGTCCTCCGTGTTCTTCGTTTGTTTGTTACTGATCTTGCCCAGGGAACGTTCCAGATCAAGCCCAGATATTCCGAGTGAAGGTGTGTTTCTTGGTTATTCCGGATCAAGGGTGTTCATCCGGAATATTGGATATTCCGGATCAGAAGAGTTTATTCAGAATAATTTATTATTCCGGATCAAACCATTCATCCGGAATATTAAACATTCCGGATCAGCCTTTTATTCCGGATCAAGTCCACATTCCGGATCAATAGAACATTCCGAATCAAGGAGACATTCCGGATCAAGGACCTTTATTCGGAATAATTGATTATTCCGGATCAAAGACTTCATCCGGAATCTTCAACATTCCGGATCAAGGACCAGCAAGGATAATATTCCGGATCAAGGCATTATTGTGGATCAAGCTTAAGTATTCCGAATCAAGACTTTATTCCGGATAAGTGACATATTCCGGATAAAGGATTTATTCCGGATCAAGGGTTTTGGTTAATATTCCGAGTGAAGAAGAACATTCCGAACGAAGGTGACATTCCGGATGAATGTTTATTTCGAACGAATGATTATTCCGGATAAGCTATGTTCACGTTATTTTTAGTTTCTGTTTTTAATTCTTTAATTTTCAAGCTTTACTTTTCCCGCCTTTCTCCTTAGTCGCACTTTAAGTTTATTTGCTTTAGATTTATTTTAGCCTTGCCTTAGTTTAAGATTTTGTTGCGTTTTAAGTTTGCCTTAGTTAGATTTAAGTTTGCGTTATTTACTCTTAGTGCCTTTTAAATTTTCGTCACGCTTTTAAATTCTTGTCTTTTACTTTAAATTAGACTTAGATTAAATTTACCTGCAGATTTACTTTAACGTCATCTTCATTTACGTTTTGCACTTTTAGTTACTACAATGATACAACTATTTGTTTCACCAAAGAACGACTGAGTCGCATAGTTAACCAGAATCAATTCGATTAGACCACTACTTCGAACTTTAATTTTTATACGGGAAAAAGCCTTGTATTAAAATGGCGCCGCTGCCGGCTCTTTTCATAAAGATTAACGGTTTTCTGTGAGAGACGCGTTGCTTTTTGGGATCCGTTCATTCGTGAGCGTTATTTTCTTGCTTAAAAAATACAAAAAAAAAACACATAAAAATTAAAAATTACAAAAATCCAAAAAGATTTTATTTTTATTGTGTATATATATTGTCTTTGCGTTTGGTATTGTTTTCTTTTGCCTTTGTAGGTGTATGCGTACTAGATCTTCTAATTATCAAGAGCCCAAGACTCGAGAAGATTTAGGTATGGCAGGTGTCAACAACAATAATCCACCGCACCTCAACAATAACAACAATGTTCATCCACAGCCCGATCTTCGGACAATGGAGGAGCTTTGTCAACCTACCATGTTTGGACGAGGAGGACCGATTGCACCGATGCAAATCACGGCTCCGGAGTTTTCGTTGAAGCACCACATGATTCAGCAAGTGCAAACAAATCCTTTTAGAGGAATGCCTGATGATGATGCCAACAAACACCTCGACAAGTTCATTACAATCACTCAAAGCATGAAGTGCACCGGTGCCACAATGGATGTTCTTCGCCTTCAACTCTTTCCACATACTTTATCACACCACGCCGAGAAATGGTTTGATCGTCTTCCAAAGAATTCAATTTATACTTGGGATGACATGACTCAACGCTTTTTGTCGCGCTACTTTCCACCATCCATGGTCACGAGCCTTCGCAATCAAATCAGCGGTTTCTTGCAAGAACCCGATGAATCTCTTTTTGATGCTTGGGAAAGATATAATGTCTTGATCGATAGATGTCCAAACCACAACATGCTCCCTGTGACCTTAATTGATACTTTCTACAACGGATTGACTTTTCGTGATCGTGATACGATTAATGCAGCCGCCGGTGGCACGTTTATGAAAAGGAGACCCGAGGAGTGTAGAGAGCTTATTGAAAACATGACTACTCACCACAAAAACTGGGATTCCTCCGCTTCTTCAAGGAACAACCCGAGAGTCAATGTTTCTTCTACTTCAGCAAACCCCGACATGACCGAATTCACCCGCATGATGACCGAAATGAACAAAAATATCTTGCTTCTCGCTACAAACCAACAACATCAAGTTCAAGCGGTTGCCAATCCTTGTGAGACATGCGACGGTCCACACTCATACACTGATTGTCCTTCTACTCAAGGAAATCCGGAAAACGTGTATGTAGCTTATGGTAATTATTCACCGGAAAATTACCAAGCTCGACCTCAAGGGGATAGAAATTTGCT
The DNA here is from genome assembly GCA_025667525.1 of Glebionis coronaria. Taxonomy (NCBI): domain Eukaryota; kingdom Viridiplantae; phylum Streptophyta; class Magnoliopsida; order Asterales; family Asteraceae; genus Glebionis; species Glebionis coronaria. Next base: position 434,769,217 of record CM046879.1, on the reverse strand, counting down.
GAGTTACTGATCAAACAACTACCTTTCACCCGGTTTTTCTCCTCAAAACCCAAACCCCAACAACAACTACAATAGAAGCAACCAAATCCCACCAAGAGCTTCTAATCCTTATCACCCACCCGCTCAACAAGCCCCACCCATAAATCAAGATGTTGAAGCTTTGATGAGAACCCAAGGTGAGCAAATCAAGAATCTACAGAGCCAAATTATCAATTTGAAAGGGGATATTACCAAGCAAGGGAATGACATAAGATCCAAGATTCGAGATAATATCCAATCCTCCTTTAGCAATCAAACGAATGATTTGAAGAATATGCTTGCTAGTTTCTTGCCCACAACTCAACCTTCTTCTTCGAGTTCTCTACCTTCAAACACCGTCACCAATCCGCGAGCGAATGTGAGTGCTATTATTACCCGTAATGGAGTAACCATAGTAGGACCACCTATCCCACCCCCATCATCTACACCTCCTCCACCACCATTTATTCCTACTCCTCCTACACCTAGTATTAGTACACCATTACCGTCTCCGCCTCGTCGTGATGAAGTACCCACCAAGAATCCTCCACCAACCCCACCTTTAACATCTCAACCTTTACCTGCTACACCTTTACCACCCCAACCCAATATTCCTTATCCATCTCGCTTAGGCAAAACCAAAATGCACACAAAGGATGACATTCAAGTGTCGAGCTATTTGAAGATGATCTCTCAAATGAATTTCAACATTAGCCTTGTTGAAGCACTTGTCCACATGCCGAAATTTGTCAAAGCATTCAAGGAATTGTTGAACAAGAAGGAGAAGCTGATTGAGCTCGCCAACACACGCTTAAATGAAAACTGTTCTGCAGTTATTCTTAAAGAACTTCCGAAAAAACTTGGAGATCTCGGTCGTTTTGTGTTGCCTTGCATTTTTAATAAAACCGAAGAATTTACTGCCCTAGATGATCTCGGGGCCAGTATTAATTTGATGCCATTAAGTGTTTGGAAAACACTATCATTACCCGACCATACTCCAACAAAGATGACTCTTGAGCTAGCAAATCGCACTCTCGCTTACCCCGTTGGTATTACCGAAGATGTGTTCATTAAAGTTGGCCCCTTCACTTTTCCGGTCGACTTTGTTGTTGTAGATTATGAAATGGACCCTCGTATTCCTTTAATACTTGGTCGGCCATTCTTGAGAACCGGAAGAGCTCTAGTTGATGTTGCCAAAGGTGAGCTCATCTTAAGAGTCGGGGATGATGCACAAGTTTTCAAATTGGGGAAGCTTACAAGCAAATCCTATGGACGAGAATCAGCGAATATGATTAATGTGCTCGATGATTTTGTCATCTACAACAATCATCTATTCGAGTCTTGCATTGATAATCCACTTTTTTAAGATGATGTGGATGATTCTCTCTCCAATTTGGAACCTTCACCCATTTATGATTCTCCACCGATCTTTGATGCTTATGATGATGATTCTAGCTCAGATATGGATGATTATGATGACTTTGCTTCCGAGTATCCCAACATGCCCATTTATGATGATTTTGATGAGGCCGATACTCTTTCGAGTGATACTTCACATGATGAAGATCCTTCGCCATCACTTGATCCTACTTTGGATGATTACTCATTTGAGGAAGATTTCTCTGCTTTTCTCAATACCTACTTCCCTCATGAGAGTGATGCCCCTCCTTTGGACTTTGATGATTATCGTCTTGATCCTACTTTGGATTTGAAGAAAATTCTTTCAAAGGAGAAGCAACCGGTCGACACCAACATCCGCAACACATATGATTTAACACCTCTTTGTCCACCTTCTGAGGACGAGGTTGTGCATCTTCTTCGCGGATCTTCTTCACATTCTGCTGATCCTGAGTGCTATTTTCCCCTAAAGGAAAAGGTGTTCGATCCCGGTATCGATATTCTTCAGCCATCTCAGTATCCGTCTGATGAAATAAAAGGAAAAATCTTTGGAACTTATGCAGATATGCTTGCACCACTTCACCCTTGCTCCCACCGTGCTCCATCTTTGCTTAAGGGAACCTTGCCTAATCTTCTTTGGCTTGCCCTCTTTGCCTTAAGCTTGTGCTATTTGATGGACGAAAACTATGTCTTTGATCCCGGTGGATATGTTTCATGCTGCTTCCTATGATAATCAAGGTCGAGTCAGGCTCACGACTCGGTTAACAAAAATCAAGCGCTTCTTGGGAGGCAACCCATGTATCTATCTTTTAGCTTTCTTTATCCTAAGTGTAGGGGAGACCCGTTGGTGTTTGCTATTTCCTCTCTTCTTCTATTCAGGGATTCGAGCGCTCAATGATCCACTCTTGATGATTTTTGATGACTCGTGATTCCGTGTTCCCATTTTCCTGGTTCTATCCTAATCTCTTTTCGATTCACTATTTTGTATTTTCTAATATTAAATAGGAATCTCTTTAGTTGTCCTTTCCTTAGCAAGATTTAAACAACGTGCACAATGTCCTAAGTGTAGGGGAGTTTACTCCCACATGCTTAAACATTGAGGACAATGTTTATATTAAGTGTAGGGGGGACTTCTATCAAAGTTAAGTGGTCTTTTCCTTGTATTTGTCCTCATTTTAACCGGAAAATCAATTTTTCGACATTTTTCAAAAATTTTGATCTATTTTGGCCTATTAGTTTTTCCCTTTGTATAGTTATTTTCTTTCCTTGCTAGAATAAATTTTAATAAAGTGGTTTTAATTTTCAAACGTTGTGAATCTTTTGATTCAACCCGAGTTTACTTATCTAAGTTTACTCTAGCTAGTATCCTTAACGTGTTTAAGTCAAGTTTTGCTAGGCTTTTATAGGGAGTTATAAAACGCGAAAGTCTTAACTCTCACGGGTTAAGAACAAGAACTTTTCGCAAGTTCCTATAATTGATCCTAGAGATTCGTTTATCAAGGGAACTTTAAGATGCGATTTCTAAACTTGAAAGAGTCTAAGAATTTGCAAGATCCTATAGACGACTCGAAAACCCAAAACTTTGATTTAATAGGCTAAGCATCCACGAGTCTCATTCCTTGAGATTTTAAACTGTGGAGAACGAGAGATGATAGAGTCAATTATAAGTTTGGTACTCTTTCGTGAATTTATGTGAGTTAATTATAAGCCTATTCTCCCATCGCTTGTTAATAAATTTATCTGCAATAAATAAGGTTGTACGATTTAAAAAGTTACTTAGCTTCTAGCCCAAGATCGTTTAAAAGTTGCTCGGTATGGATTAGAGTTCATAGCCAAGGCATAACTTATTGAAGCGGGATGCGAAGATTGGCGAGTCCAAAAAGGTCCTAACAAGACATGAGGGCTACATTTTGTTGCTAAAGATCCCAAGTGATGTGAAGAATCATTTATCAAAGATCAATATGAAGGATCGAAACACACGACGAAAAGCAAATACTCCCGTAAATATCATGGAGAAGTCTATCCAAAAAGGCCCTAGCAAGGTATGAGGATAAATAGATCTAAGTCCAAAAAGGAGGCGGATCGTTGTATATCAAAGTCCAAAATAATGATTGGAGAAAAATGAAGAAGTCGTGGTCCATATATGAAGAATCTCTCAAAACTTCAAGTGAAGAAATTCCTATTATGAATAGAAGGCCATTATTTCATGAACGTCTCTCAAGATTTGAAGTATGAAGTCGCTGCCAAATATCGGTCCGAGAAAGGTCTCAAATCGCGAAGCGAGTTATGCCAAGATATGAACTTTATGAGGTCCCGAGAAGCAGCTTTAAAAGATTTTGTCCTTTAGCTAACTAATGATTAAATCGTTCACTTTATTTTCGGCCTAAATAACTATCGAAATAAGTCAAAAATGCATCCTCGTGATCATTCAAGACAACAATAAAATATAAGAGATACACTTAGGAATAAGGGAGTCTAAGTGAGTAATTGGCCCACATGAGTTCGTGTTAGTTTGCTAACTTATAATAACAATGATCTCGTTTTTAAGCTTGGTTTGGAGAAAGTGAAAACTTGAGGATGATGATCATTCATAACATTTTCAAAACCCGAAGGTATGTTTTTGATTTCTTTACTTTGAATGTTTATAATTTTCTATCTCTTTAATAAAGGGCAACGTGGATTGATTGTGATGAAAAATGTAATCTTGCTTTGTAACTAATGCATTGCATGAGGACATTGCAATGATCAAGTGTAGGGGATTTGATAGGTGTGTAAACACCCATCCTTTTTACCACTTAATTACAATAATAACCGAGCCAAAACGTGTATTTTATGTCATTTATGTCGGAATTATGCGTGGTTTGTGTTTTTGTTGTGATTTAGGACGAAAAGGTGAAAAGTGGAGAAAACAAGGGCATTCACGGGCTTTTATCGAAGAAAAAGACGAAAGACGAAGTCAAAGAAATCAAGAGTGCAAAAAGAACGGAAGTCCAAGACCAATTCTGAAGATTTATCAAAGAAAAAAAGTCAAAAGACGGAAGTTTACTAAAAGCCGAAGAACTCAAGTCTAATTTATTGAAGAATTACAAGACGAGTTCAAAGAAATCCCGAGACAAAGTCATTAAAGTCCAAGATTTAAAGAAGATTAAGAGGACAAGGACTTAAGCATGCAATTAAGAAAAGATGAAAGAGGGGAGGAAGCTTCCTAAGCACCTCCTAATCATCCCCTATAAATAGATTAGGATTTCATTTCATTAGTTTTGTTGGATAGCTTGACAAACTATTTCTTTCATTTTAATTACCTTGCACATTTAATTACCTTGTCATTTACTTTTCATGTCCATTTAAATATCTTGTCTTGCACCTTAATTACATTTAATTTCAAGTAAGTTTTCTTTTAATTCTTGTGAATCTTTATTTTTATTGTTCATCTCTTATCTACCTTTCTTTAATCTTTGATCTTTATGTTTATGTTCATGTTTATGTTTTTGAGTTTTTATTGATTAAAGTGGGTTTTGATTATTTTGATTATATTTGTTAGTTTGATTGATTTGGATTGTTTGTTTATGATTGGTAGATGTTATTTGTTTAGTTTGATTTAATCTTGTGGTTGATTTAGATTGTATTTGTTTAGATTCGTGTTATATTTGTCCTCCGTGTTCTTCGTTTGTTTGTTACTGATCTTGCCCAGGAAACGTTCCGGATCAAGCCCAGACATTCCGAGTGAAGGTGTGTTTCTTGGTTATTCCGGATCAAGGGTGTTCATCCGGAATATTGGATATTCCGGATCAGAAGAGTTTATTCGGAATAATTTATTATTCCGGATCAAACCACTCATCCGGAATATTAAACATTCCGGATCAGCCTTTTATTCCGGATCAAGTCCACATTCCGGATCAACAGAACATTCCGAATCAAGGAGACATTCCGGATCAAGGACCTTTATTCGGAATAATTGATTATTCCGGATCAAAGACTTCATCCAGAATCTTCAACATTCCGGATCAAGGACCAGCAAGGATAATATTCCGGATCAAGGCATTATTCTGGATCAAGCTTAAGTATTCCGAATCAAGACTTTATTCCGGATAAGTGACATATTCCGGATAAAGGATTTATTTCGGATCAAGGGTTTTGGTTAATATTCCGAGTGAAGAAGAACATTCCGAACGAAGGTGACATTCCGGATGAATGTTTATTCTGAACGAATGATTATTCCGGATAAGCTGTGTTCAGGTTATTTTTAGTTTCTGTTTTTAATTCTTCAATTTTCAAGCTTTACTTTTCCCGCCATAGTTAAGATTTAGTTGCGTTTTAAGTTTGCCTTAGTTAGATTTAAGTTTGCGTTATTTACTCTTAGTGCCTTTTAAATTTTCTTCACGCTTTTAAATTCTTGTCTTTTACTTTAAATTAGACTTAGATTAAATTTACCTGCAGATTTACTTTAACGTCATCTTCATTTACGTTTTGCACTTTTAATTACTACAACGACACACCTATTTGTTTCACCATAGAACGACTGAGTCGCATAGTTAACCAGAATCAATTCGATTAGACCACTACTTCGAACTTTAATTTTTATACGGCCAAAAGCCTTGTATTAGACATTTACCTTATGCTTTGATGACACGCCATAAATACACGTAACGGTCCACTTATCCAAGTGGGGTGTTACAGTTGGTCTCAATGGCGTTTGGTGGCCAACAGTCGCACCATTGTGGTCAGCGTTGGTGGTTTGTCGACAGCCGAGACACCACATCCCCTTCACGGGGGCTGTGGATTTTATTCAGCACCAACCGAGACCCCAAGATGGGGCTCGGTGCGTTCTCGGGCAGCGAAGGGACCCAACACACGATGGGGTTGTGGTTTGTTTCAAACGTAGCCGCGAAGCCGAGGGCTTCGGCTCTCGGTGTAGGGCTGTGGTTCGGACAGGGCACGACCACGAGGCCACAACCTTCGGGTTGTGGTACTCGGTGGTCAGATCTCGGGATTCGGGTTTGGGAACTTATCACTTTTCATGAACGTGTAATTGAACCATTATGTAGAAAAATAAGTTATGTTATGTTTTAATAAATAAATTGTATTAATTAATTTATGGTTTAATTAAAATAAAAACTTAGGTTATGTTTATTTAAAAAAATCATGATATTACATGTATGTACATTATTTAAATAAACTTATGATATAATAATTATTAATTTAATTATTCGTATAAATAGATTTAATTAATTAAAACTTAGGTTAATTAATTAATATCTTTTTAAGGTAAAGTTTAATTACATGAAATACGTAATATTATTAATTAAGATTAACTTATAATAAACATGACATGAAATTAGTAATTAATTAATAATATGTTAAATTAAGTATTTATTAATTATTAAATTTTATGGTATAATTATACATGATATAAAATAAGCATACGATTAATTATGGCAACATGTTACATATGGAAACACACGAAATATGGTAACATGATATTTATGGAAATACACTAAATATGGTAACATGCTATTTATGGAAATACATTAAATATGGTAACACGCTATTTATAGAAACATTCTAAATATGGAAAATTTCTATTTTTGGAAACTTACTAATTATGGAAACTTTCTATTTTTAGAAACTTACTATTTAAGGAAACTTACTATTTTTGGAAAGTTACTATATATGTAAACCTGCTATTTTTTAGAAAGTTACTATATATAGAAACCTGCTATTTTTAGGAAGTTACTCATTATGTTATAACAAGTATTATAACACTTAAAACATGAATTACATGAATCTAAAACACATGAAACTATAAGAAAAACGTGATTAAAACATGGAATAATAAGACAAGACAAGAACAAGTATAATAAGTATGAACACGTCAAGTAAAATAACTGACAAGTATGTATGAGTAAGACCGACTCTTGCTCATGTACATTCATTATGTAGCTATTGTAAAGTCGGAGTGACCTTCTATGTTCGTTTTCGTATTTATTTACTGGACATAAGGTACGGATATTCCGTCCTTCAGTAAGGACATTCTTTCCTATACTTAGGATTTCCCCGTTTGCAGCCATTTGTTTTTCCCAGTAGTTCGGTGTCTTAAAAACATCAGTATATGTATGATTATTTTAGATTGACTGAGCTATATACATGCATGCCAGTTTCACCTAGTTATGGTGGCTCCAGAACCATAACACTAGAGGCACCGATGTTATGACTCTTCTGCGGTGAGAGTGATTACTCGTAACGTCCCTTTACAGTATTTGGCCTATGTTACTATTATCATGTGGGTGAATGGGTGCATCATAGGACAAGTAGTATGATTTCATGGTAACTACGGTGTGTGCCTTGCATCTATTACAGGAGCTGATCCCTCCACTTATTATATATATTAATTAGAGGCAGCCCCTCTAATTGCATGATGAGGTCACCCCTCTAAGTATTCATGCACGTTGGTATAACATGACCTATATGGGCTCCGGGCATATTTAAAATAAAGATTTTCAAGATAAACTAAACACAAGTCTTTTCAGAGATATAAACCAGTCTTATGAACTTAAACAAGGTTTTCGAGGACATACATTTATTACGCTGCTATTCATTCATTTAATTACTTGCTTATGTTTATGATTTACATTCTATGTTATATATCCGCACACTGAGCGTATTGATCAGCCGTATTTCTCTTTCCATGTCCCAATACGGCAGGTACTTAGGGGCAAAGCTAGGATTTCAAGAGTACGTGCATGGAATGAGGCACCAGTCTTCTTTCATTCTTTAATGCATTTACATACTTTTGCTTTGCTGGAAACTGTTTAGTCCTTTTCCTTTACATTCTACTTATGCATTTCGTGTGTGGAACTTATATTGGATCCGATGTTTATTTCCGGATTCTTTATGGTCATTTAATGTTTAGACATTTACCTTGCATGCTTTGATGACACGCCATAATTATCCTGTGATATTCCATTTATCAGAATGGGGTGTTACAATTATGGTATCCGAGCTAAGGTTTCGACCTATAGGCTCTTAAAATTGACCTATGACTAGTGGGTATTCATCAACGTCTTTCTAAAACTGACAGTTTGTTTTCATGCATTTATTTCATGTATCATTGTTGCAGAATTTCGATTAAGTAATGGTTGGTATAGGACTGGCCATATTTAGTCGCATGTGCTTTAATTCGAATTATTTTGCTTGGTGAACTAACCCATAGGCGTTCACATTAGCTCATGTCATTTTGTTTTGATGAACCGACCCATAGGCGTTCATCCTCGTTATGTCAGTTTTGTTTTGGTGAACCGATCCATAAGCGTTCACCCAAACTCATGTCATTTTTGTTGGCTATGATTTCATAAACTCTTCATGCATTCCTTATGTTTATCATATGTTCTAATCAGATTAATCATTTCGTGTTCTTTTAAACTGTCAGATGGTCATGACACGCGAACAAGAGCTAGCAGCAGCTGTCCAAGCAGCTCTGCAGGCAATGCTTCCTCAAATCAGAAACCAGATTCGGAATGAATACCAGAACATTCCCAATCAGAACAATCCTCCTCCTCTACCGGTTACTTTACACACTTAACTTGAGAGGTTTAACAAGCAGAAACCTATATCTTTTGGGAAAGCTGAGACCTCATATGATGCGGAAGACTGGATTTCGCATATGGAGAAATTTTCGATGTTATGGGATGCGATGGTGTCTACAAGGCAAGGTTGGATTGCTATAAGTTTGAAGGAGATGCCTTGCATTGGTGGAGGGCATACAGTTTGGCAAATAGAGGTGATGTTTGGCTAGCTGCGTTGACTTACGATCAGTTCAAGAATTTGTTTTATGGGCAGTTCTTTCCGACATCTGATCAGGAGGGACTCAAGAGGGACTATCACTCTATTCGTCAGAGAATTGGAGAGACTAGCACTGAGTTCATACAGAGATTTCTTAGGTTGGCTTGATTCTTAGGCGCTGCTACGGGTACCGTGGAAGAACAAGCTAAGCACTTTCGCTGGGCTCTACACACCTCTACAGCAGCTCGTTTACTTAGTTCTACTTATGCTAATGTGGCACAAGTTAATGATGCAACACGTAGCTTGGAAATGCTACATGAGCGTGATGACTACGAGGAAGAAGCTCGTCCTGAAAAGAGGTATAAATTTAAGTCATCAAGCGTTATCATTTCATTCAATCTTTATGTTCATTTATACTTTTTTTCCTATCCAGTTGTATCTTCAGGCAGAAGGGTGGAGACCGGTCCCAACCGGCCACTCAACAGAATGCCAACAAGGGGAACGATCAATCTAACGACTGCTATGGATCTGACAAGAAGAAGGGTAATGACAATTACCGTAACAACAACAGCTAGTCCAACTACAACAGGCCCCTAAATTCTTAAACTTTTCTATGTTAAGTTGCTGTATGTTTTTACATACTAACATGTCAGCATCATAAATAGGAACTCTGCGAGTGGACGTGACCAAAATGCTAAGGGTCAGTAGTCCAACAAATTGTCTTAATCTGGTAAAGTATCATTTAAATTTCAGTGCAATCATGTTTATGCCAATTAATCATGTCTCACGTATATTCTCAAACAGGCTCTTAGGTAGCAAGGGTACCTCCAGGAGGTTACACCTACCCCCATCTGCACGACTTGTAGTCGTAGACATCCCGGACCATGTCGTAAGTCAGTTGGTGATTGTTTCAAGTGTGGACTACCAGGACACATGTTGAAGGACTGCAAGAAGGGAGACACTGCTGGTACTTCTAGTGCTGCTCTTCCTAAGCCACCAGCTTTGAGGCGTGTCTACACTAACACAAGGGACCAAGCTAATAAGTCCTCTTCATGGACGGTCATGCTGCGTGTGTTTTATTTGATACTGGTGCTACTCATTCAGTCATATCCACTACGTACGCCACTAGTATTAATAAAATCCCTACGCCTTTAGAGAATATCTTATGTATATCTACGCCTATGTAAGATTCTGTACGTATTACCCAAGTGTACAGAGATCTTCCACTAAAAGTCGATGATAAGGTTCTCTCAGTAGACGCACTTCCTTTGGATATGTGCGAGTTTGATCTCATCTTAGGCATGGATTGGTTATCCAAGCATCATGCTACTATCGATTGTCATACCTATCGGGCTATCTTCAGTGATGTTCAAGCACCAAAGTACATTCACAATGGTTTTGTAAAACCCGCATGCTTTTACCATGAACAGTGATATATAATCGTACGTACATGATTAAAACTTTCCTTTAATAGCACGTTTACGTTTCACGGATATTAAATACAAGTATTACGTACGTGTATTACATGATAAGTAGTTATTACGTATTAAGACACGATACTTATTATCAACAATAATTATAATCACGAACATGAAATCATGAACGTCAATAATCACGAACATATTATTAGGTATTTACGTAATATTTATTACGAGTACGTATAAATATATATTATAACACGAACGAGGAATAAATAAATCACGTAAACACGACACGAGAACACGTAAATAATTAGAACACGGAAAACAACGGGTTTCCTTTTGTGGGACCCACCTACCGCGGCATGAACACAAGGAAGGGGCCAAGCCCACTTTTGTTTTAACTAAAATAGAAAAGAAGGGAGGACATATTTTCATTTATAGAGATTTAGAAAAAGATACAAAACCCTAGCCTCTCTTTTCTCCTTTTGCTTCCTTTGGCCGCTGGTTTTAAACACCACAAGGAAGGGGTGTTGTTGATTTTTGGTGATCCAATTCTTGCAAGATCGTTCATGTTATCATTCCTTTTGTTTCACGCATTCAGTAATACTTAAACCCTTTTCTTTTTAATTAATTATTGGATCAAGAACGCATGAAATCAAGGGTTTATTAAAAACTATTAATAAAACATGTTAATTAAATCATGGGGGTTAAAAACATGTAGTTTAGGGGTGTTTTGGTTCGGCCGACACACACAACCGAGAGCCCCAGGTTCTCGGCTTGGTTTGTTTCGCACCAACAGCCGAGACCAAGTGGTCTCGGTGTGGTCTTGGTGGTTCGGCAGCAAGAACAAGGGACCCCGACGCATGTCGGGGTTGGCCTTGTGGTTTGGGGGTCTCGGATAAAAACAACAAACACCACCGGCATAAGCCGGTGGCTAATATGAAAAAGCAGGGGGAGTCGCGGCATGGGCAGCGGCTAGCAAAGGACCAAGGGACCACCGGCTTAAGCCGGTGGCAACTTTACACAAACAGTGGCAACCGGCCAAGCCGGTTTGCCACTGTTAAGGGTATGTTTGTTTGGTCCGGTGCAAGGGGTTTCATGGACCGGTTCACGACATGTTTAGATTTAAAACACGGGTTCGGGTCATGACTTAATTTTACAAGTTAATTATTTTTACTAGTTAAATAATTACAAGATTAATTAAATTAATTTAACATGCTATATAATTAATTTAATTCAGACATAACTTAGGTTAATTATTATTAGTAATAATACATGATTTAACCTAAGTATTTTTATGATTTAAATTTAGACTAAAGTAATTAATTAATTATTAAAACATGGCTTATAATTAATTAATTTCCCTGACTTAGGTTATATTAATAATAATATTAATACATGTTTTAACCAAAGTATTTTATGCATTTTAATTTAATTAAATCATGCTATATTTAATTAAATCTTATAACATATAGTTTATGTAATTTACATGTATTAATTAATAAACTATACTATTAATCACATGACTTAGAATATTAATCAGTAAAACTTAAGTTTATATTATTAGCTTAATAATCCAACTTACTTCTAATTATGGAACTTTCTATTTTTAGAAACTTATCTATTTTAAGCAGCTAATCTGTTTAAGGAAACTTTGTATTTTTAGAAACTTATTCATTTTAAGCAGCTAATCTATATTAGGAAAATTTCTTTTTTTGGAAACTTTCTATTTTTGGAAACTTTCTATTTTAGGAAACCTACTATTTTTAGAAAGTTACTTATTATTACACAACAAGTATAATAATACAAGAAATACAAGTAATACTTAATCAGAATATCCATAATACATGATAAACACAGCATAACGATAAAATCAGTAAAACAAGACATGAACATATAAACAAGCTAAAACATGAAATAAAACCAGTTAAGTACCCAGTAATCAGAATACTTATACACGTATATTATTTATGTAGCATTAGTGATATCGAAGTAGGACTCTCTTCTGTTCGTCTTCTTCGTTCACTGGACACAAGGTACGGATTCTCCGTTCTTTCCGTATGGACATTCTTTCCTTATTAGGATTCCCCGTATGCAGCCAACTGTTTTCCCAGTATATGTTTTATATGTTTTGATTTGCTTATGTTTAATTAAATGCCTAAGCCATATACATGCATGACCAATTTCACCTAGTTATGAAGGTACCATAACCATAACACTAGAGGCACCAGTGTTATGACTTCACCACGGCGGAGTGATAGCTCGTAGCGTCCCTTTCAGCTTTTGGCCATATTATTATGTTATCATGTGGGGCGTATGGGTGCATCCTAGATTACATGTTTTTACAGATTATTTAGGTGAATGTGGTGTGTGCCTTGCATCCTTCACAAGGAGCTGATCCCTCCTACCCAAACTTATATTAATTAGAGGCAGCCCCTCTAATTGCATGACGAGGTCACCCCTCCAAGTATTCATAGACGTTGATATTTGATGACCTATATTGGCTAATGGTAAACATGTTAAACAGTTTTTATAAGATAAACATAAGGCTTTTCAAACTATAAAAGCAGTTTTACTAAGTTACGTCAGGTTTTCCAGTACTTAATCTATTCCGCTGCTATATGTTGTATATGCTTATATTATTCATTCTATGCTTGTATATCCGTGCACTGAGCGTTATGCTCAGCCGTTTTCCTTTCATGTTCCCAAAACGACAGGTACTCAGGGACGCTCGTAGACTTTAAGCCTACGTGCATATGGATTGGAAGCTTTCTAGCCTTCAATACTTTATGCTTATCATCATACTTCTGCTACTTATTTCCATGGACATTGTTTAGTCCTTTTCGTTTACAGTACATATGTTTGTGTGTGATGAGCTTTACTTAGGGGTACTGATGTTTATTTCTGGTATTTCCTTTATGGTCATGTAATGTTTAAGACATTTATCCTTGTATGCTTTGATGACACGTCATAATCACGCGTGACATTCCATTTAACAAAATGGGGTGTTACAGGTTTTATACTAGGAAAGTCTATACAAATCGTCTCTACGTTAGAAGCTCGTGCATTACTATCTCATGGTTGCGAGGGCTTCTTAGCTTCAATTCAGGATATTACTGCTGAAGTTCCATCGATCCAAGATCAACCAGTTGTTTCAGAATTCCCCGATGTTTTCCTAGAAGTACTTCCGGGTATACCACCTACCCGAGAAGTAGAATTTAACATAGAGCTCATCCTAGGAGCTCAACCAATCTCTAAGGCTCCTTATCGCATGGATCCCATAGAGCTCAAATAGTTAAAAGATCAGCTGCAGGAACTACTGGAGCGAGGTTTCATCCGTCCGAGTGTATTACCATGGGGCGCGCCGGTACTTTTGGTCAAGAAGAAGGATGACAGTATGCATTTATGCATTGACTATCGTGAGCTGAATAAGATCATGATTAGGAACCGTTATCCATTACCGCGATCGATGATTTGTTTGACCAACTTTAGGGTGCCAAGCATTTCTCCAAGATTGATCTAAGATCCAGTTATCATCAGCTGCGAGTTAAAGAGTAGGATATTCTCAGGATTGCTTTTCGCACCAGATATGGCCATTATGAGTTCGTTGTCATGCCTTTCGGACTCACTAATGCTCCTGCGATTTTTATGGACCTTATGAACCGCGTCTTCCACGAATACTTAGAAAAATTGGTTATCGTCTTCATCGATGACATCCTCATCTTCTCTAAATCCAAGGAAGAACATGAAGAACATTTACGTATTGTGCTATAGATTCTTCGTCAGAAACAGTTGTATGCCAAACTTTTTAAGTGTGAATTTTGGCTAAACAAGGTGGCATTCTTAGGCCACATTGTCTCTGTAGAAGGGATTACCATGGATCCTGCGAAGGTTGAATATCACTAAATGGCCAAGACCGACGTCTGCACTTGAGGTTCGTATTTTCCTAGGCTTAGCTGGTTATTATCGCAGATTCGTGGAGAACTTTTCAAGACTAGCCTTACCTTTGACCAAGTTGATGCGGAAAGGAGAGAAATTCGTTTAGACTGATGAGCGGGAGAAGAGCTTTGAAGAACTCAAGAAGCGGTTAGTATCTGCACCTATTCTTACTCTCCCATCTGGTACAGGTGGATTTCAGATCTACAGTGATGCTTCGGGTAAAGGATTAGGTTGTGTACTCATGCAACATGGGAAAGTGATTGCATATGCATCACGTCAACTGAAGCCTTATGAGGATAATTATCCGACCCATGACTTGGAGCTAGCAGCAGTAGTCTTTGCACTTAAAATCTGGAGACACTTCCTTTACGGTGAATCGTGTGTTGTACTTAATCTATTCCGCTGCTATATGTTGTATATGCTTATATTATTCTTTCTATGCTTGTATATCCGTGCACTGAGCGTTATGCTCAGCCGTTTTCCTTTCATGTTCCCAAAACGGCAGGTACTCAGGGACGCTCGTAGACTTTAAGCGTACGTGCATATGGATTGGAAGCTTTCTATCCTTCATTACTTTATGCTTATCATCATACTTCTGCTACTTATTTCCATGGACATTGTTTAGTCCTTTTCATTTACAGTACTTATGTTTGTGTGTGATGAGCTTTACTTTGGGGTACCGATGTTTGTTTCCGGTATTTCCTTTATGGTCATGTATTGTTTAAGACATTTATCCTTGTATGCTTTGTTGACACGCCATAATCACGTGACATTCCATTTAACAAAATGAGGTGTTATAATTATGGTATCAGAGCCAAGGCTTCGACCTGTAGGCTCTCAAAACACGACCTGTGATTAGTGGGTAGTCACTATGGTCTTCTTAGAACTGACAGTCGGTTTTCATGCATTCATTGTTTTCATGCATTCATATATATGTCATTGTCGTACGTTTATGATTAAGTAATGGTTGGTACAGGACTGACCCTATTTAGTCGCATGTGTTTTATCGAAACTTTTAACTTTGGGAGAGACCCATTGGCGTCCCCTCGCCATGTCTTTTGTTTTGGGTGAACTGACCATATGCGTTCACTCTCGCGCATATAAAAGTTTTCATAAAACTACATCATGCATTCATGTACTAGTTTTCCTGCATAAAATTTTTCTCATGATTTATTGGTATAAATTTTTTCATGTATATATTTTATGTTTTGATCATTTTAATCATGTATTTTTATGTTATACTGTCAGATGGTTCTCACACGCGAGCAGGAACAACTCAATGCAGCAGTCCAAGCTATAACGCAAGCTATGCTTCCTCAGCTGAGGAACAAAATCAAGGCTGAGGTGCAGGCTGCCAACAATCAGCAATAGCACCTAGTACCTCCTCCTCCTCCTCCTCCAGCAACATTGGTCACATGGCTTGAGAGATTCAATAAGCTACACCCTCGATCTTTCGAGAAAACAGATAGCCCCAGTGAAGTTGAAAGCTGGTTGGCTCACATTGAATAGATCTTCGATGCAATGGGCTGTGACCCCGTCTTCAAGTCAAGGTTGGCCTGTTACCGGTTCGAAGGTGATGTGTTATCATGGTGGAAGGCACTGAAGCAGTCTGAGGGAGATGATAATTGGGTGGCTGGTTTGACTTGGGCTCAGTTCAGGGATTTGGTGATGGGATAGTTCTTTCCCAAGGCTCAGCAAGACAATCTGAAGGGAGAGTACCATGGAATCAGACAGAGAGCTAGAGAGAACAACAACGAGTTCATGCAATGCTTTCTTCGTTTGGCTGGTTTTCTTGGTGCAGCGGTAGGTACTCCCGAAGAGCAAGCATACCACTTCCGGTGGGCTCTTCGTACATCGGTCGCAAACAACTTGGTGTGTGTTACGTTCAACACAGTGGCACAAGTGGCGGATGCAGCACGTAAGCTGGATATGCTGCAAGAAAGAGAAGAGTTCGGGGAAGCAGAGAGACCCGAGAAGAGGTAAACATTCGTTATTCAGCGGTGACCAAATTGTATTCTTTCAGTATATGTCCATGTTTACATCTCTTTTAAACTGTATCTTCCAGGCAGAAGACTGGGGACCGGTCTCAGCCGGCTACTCAGCAACAACCTACTTAGCCCAAGGGAAACGGTCAGACTCACGACCGTTCTGCTACGGATAGGTGTGGCGGTAATGATAATTACCGTAACAACGCTGGAAACTCCAACAGCAGCAGGTCCTTATACTTACTCATTTTCTTATGATTACATGCAATAGTTCATAATTCTGACACATTAGAGAATCTTCTACCAGGAATCATGGTAACGGGAGGGACCAGAACCAAAGAGGTTCACAGCCTAACCGTCCAGCTATCACTGGTATTTCACCTTATGAATTTTTCCGCATTGTCCTTTGTACCTATTATCATGTCTCATGTATAATGTTCTTATCAGGCTCTCAGCCAGCAAGGACACCTGCTGGAGGATATACTCATCCTCTTTGCACTACCTGCAACCGTAGGCACCCAGTGTCATGTCGCCGCGACAGCGACGCATGCTTCAAGTGTGGTCTCCCTGGCCATCACATGAAGGACTGCAGCAAGGGAGAGATGGAGGGCACATCTGGACATGCTGATACCAAGCCGCCTCCTACTAGTGGACGCATTTACACGACTTCTCGCGATCAGGCCAACAAGTCTATAGGTTCCGTCACTAGAATCTTGTATATGTATGGTCAAGCTGCATGTGTTCTATTTGACACGTGTGCTACTCATTTGGTTATTTCTACTGCTTATGCTAAGAATGTTAGGATATCCCCCATGCCATTAGAGAATATACTGAACATTTCCACGCCTTTAAGAGAATCTGTACGCATAATCCATGTGTACAAGAGCCTTCCCCTAGAGTTTGATGACAAGATTCATCCTGTTGACACACTTCCGCTAGACATGAATGATTTTGACATGATATTGGGCATGGACTGGCTATCCAAGCATCATGCTACCATAGACTGCCATTCATATCGAGTCATCTTCGGTGATGTTAATGCACCAGAGTACATTCACAACGAGTTCGTACCCGGAAGATCTGTATAAATCATATCAACCCTGCAAGCACGTGCATTACTTTCACATGGTTGCGAGGGTATCTAGCTATTGTTCATGACATGGATGCTGAATCTCCATCAATTCTGTTGGAAATACGTTTTTACGTATTTAGAAAGGATCGGTCACTCCAATGATATTGGGCTCGTGATCCAATATAGCCCATATAGCCCACATGTAGGGTGGGCTATATAAACCCCCCTCCTAGCATGTTAGGAGGGGTTTTTGAACACTTTTGATAATTACATTCCATCTTTCTTTCATTCTCTCATTTCTCTCTCTTCTTTCTCTCTCTAAGTTCTTCCACTTCTCCTTCCATCTCAATAGGTAAATATAACTTGCTAAATCCTTAGAAAAATACGATCCTACAATTGGTATCAAGAGCTTGGTTGATTCTACGGATTAGCGTATTTTTTTATCTATTGATTTGGTCATAAAAATCCTTTATTTCTAAAAAAAATTTCTCGTTTCTCTTTTCTTTTTGGCGTTGCGTGGTTATTAATCTGATAAAAATCATTTGTCTCATTTTTTTCTATCATTTTTCAAATTTTCAATATCTCTTTTCCAATATCATATCTTTAATCACTGTGTTGGGTGTTTATCAGTTTCTCAAATTTTAATATCATTTTTCTTTTATTTTTTTTTTTCGTTTCTATATTCTTTCGTCTCATCTATTAAATGTATCTAATTCAGTTTTTTTTCAACTTTTTCTTTTTCTGATTTTGTAAATCATTTTGATTCAGTTATTTATTCAGTCATATAAATAACTGTATCTGATTTTGTCTTATTTCAACCTTTTCTGGGCATTTTTTTCACGTTGCGATCCAACAACATACTTTGGCTACGATCGGGATCTTTTGTGATCGCATAAACCCCGGGGGTTTCAACTTGCGATCCACAGTTACGATCACCACTACGATCTCCACTACGATCGAAGCTGCGATCGAAGATGCGATCGAAGCTGCGATCGAAGCTGCGATCACGAGTGCGATCGAAGCTGCGATCGGGCTGTGATCGGGGTGCGATCTGGGTGCGATCTGGGTGCGATCTGGGTGCGATGCAAGAGTGCGATGGACTTAAAATTTTAGACTACGATTGACCAAGTTTTGACTCAAAAGACTCGACAACAACAGGACTCGATCTCGACTTCATCGCACCCAACACCAAAGACACTCACACCAAGACTCAACCAGTACACCCTCACGACACTCTCTTTCACTCCTCTCTTGACAAGACCAGATACTAGACCTGACGTCCTTGTAAAACTAACAAAGACACCAAAACCCAAACCTATTTTATCAATAACCCACGACAAACCAACAAGACTTACAAAAACTGACTCTCGACTCTCTCAGAAGCCTCTCGACTGAAAAACCCAACTTGCAAGATTCGAATCTTTTAAGACTCGACTCACACTCTAACACTCTCGACTCACACCCTCACACCCTCGACTCCAAACATAACCTAAACCGAATCAAACACCAACCCAGACACAAACACAAACACACAGACTCAGCAACCTGACTCGACAACCAAACACACTTGACTCTTCACCCATACAAGACTCGCCATAAAAGAAAATATAGGAAGATCTCAGTCAAATCCATTCGGGTTTACAATTGCTTTGTAGACCTTTATAGATCAAGTAACCCGAAAGAAAATCCTTCACTGATCTTCTCAAATAACTGTATAACTGTACCTACCCGAGACCTTATCAAGATCTTCCAGTCATCATTTCTGCTTGCAACGAAATGGATTAAGAAGTTTTTGTTACTTCGCTTTATTGACTCAATCTCGAATCCTCAACCAGTTCCTGCTCTTTAGTTCTAAGTTGGATTAGGTGTATGATGAAATAAGGTGGATTAGATATTTTGTTTAGATATCAGGTGGATTAGGTATTTTGGCTGCGTTGGAAAAGATACGAAGGAATTGAGATTGTAGGATGGGAGAAGAGTAAGTTTTGAGATATGGCTGCCTATTTGGGGATAGAAAGTATAAGATTAGGTTTTGTTGTGTGAGTAGTATTGAGATAACAGGTGAGAGAGAGTTATAGTTGGGGGGCGAATAAACCAAAGAGAGAGAGTTTTTTGAGGAGTGTATAATGAAAGTCAAGGGTAGGAGCAGATATTTAAGGGACGGAGAAACCAAAGACACCATATTAACAGCTCACTTTCCACGTTTGAGGCTGGCCAACACGTGGGGACTTAATCACCTTTGACAAATCCAATTTAAGATTCTTTAAAAAGTGATACATATCAGATTTTTTTTAAAATTTTTATCAGATTGATATAAGTTAACTTTACAACATATCATTTTACAAATCCAATTGTTATAAGTTAATTTTTATCAGATTTTTTATTTTTATTTTATTTTATTTCATTTTATTTTATGAATTTTTGTTAACTTTATTTTGTCGATTGATTTATTTGGATTTGGTAAATTGTGTTGAGGCGGGTATTTTTGAAAGTATCAAAGTGGAAATATCTTTGACGGGTTAAAAATTTTTGTGGCCGGATTTGAAGACGAAAGTGACGAGTCAAAGTGACGGAAATTATTTTTAGTGGCTACGAATTTTTGATCGGGATTATTTTATCAACGTTTGAGCCGACAACAATTTTTGAGCCGAGTAAAGAGGTATATCATCACTCGAGGATTTTTACGAGGTTTTTACGGATTTTTTTGTTGGTGTTGTCATATCGAGAATTTTCATTTCTAAGTTTCTTCACGAGTTGTTAAATTCCGAAAACAACTACATCTACAATTATTTGTCATCGAATTTTCAATGGAGTCTTTGAATTCGAAATTTCAAGAGGGAGACTTGCATCACATGCAAGACACAGCTAGAGAAAGTGGTATAATTTCATGTCGACTACTTCAGTCACATCTTAGGACTATTGCATGGGTTCAAGGAGGAAGCGAATTTGTGACACTCTTTGGTCAACATCATTATACATTCATCGATTCACTATTTCTCAACTTGAACCACCTAGCTGAGCAACTTCACAAAGAAGACTTTAATCACTCTGCATCAGCAACTGCATATCAGGCTCTTGTGACACAACTCACGCCTTTCCTCCAATTCAATATCATCAAGTCTGACAATTCAGGGATATGCCGGTCATTTTTTCAATACACACAGAACGATGTTAAAGATTTCCGTGATAAACTGTTGAAATTTATGACATCGGTTTCGTCTTCGATTTATGAAAGATCCAGACTTCAGCAAGTGCATGATAATGGAGTGCAAGAATCTATGATGCAGATGCAAGAGGAGAATGGTCATACGGTTGACAACTTGGAGCCTAACGATGGAAAGAGCACGGAATCAGGAGGACAACATGATACCAGTGGCACGTCAGGCAATGTTCACGAGATCTCTTTTGATGACACCTTACCCGTTAATGACGAAGAGCCTGCGGACATGGTACAGTGTAATGTTGATGATGTATATGCTGATGAAATACCGCATATTGAGCATTCTGAACCTAACTATGACAAACATGGGATGGAAAAGAGTGATAGAAATACCACTTTTGATTCATCCGATGTGAGTCATAATGGGGGAGAAAGTGTTCAAAATGCTAAACATCATGATAATTGTCTTATAACTGCTTCATTAACTGCTTCTGATTCCAAGATTAGAGAGCTCGAAACGATTGTAGCTCAACAATTAAAAGATCTTGAGGATGCCAAAATTGAATTTTCGAAGAAAACGGAGAAATTTGAAACATATTTTGAAAAACTTGAAAAGTCAAACGTTGTTCTTGAACGAAAATTGGATCAAACAGTTCTAGATTCTAAAGCTGAAAAGGATAATCTTTTGAAACAAATTCAGTTGCTTGAATCTAAGTTGGCATCCCAAGATGAATTGCTCAAAGAGAATGAGACTTTAAAGGCTCAAGTTCAGGAAAAGGTCTTTGCTATAGCTGCATTGGAAAACGAATTGAGAAAAAATAAAGGAACTAGTGTGGACACTAAGCTTGAAAAACCATCAATCTTGGGGAAACCGCCTAAAAATCAGTTCATTCGACAACCGACTGCATTTAGATCCGAGCGATCAAAATCCTCGAGACCGCGGTTTGCCTCCCAACTTGATATGGTTCATCTTTCTAGACCAGTCACCCCACTATCTAGGCCCAATGTGACTAAAACAACTTCTGCAAGACCTAATCACATGATTGCCTCTAGTCTCCCTAGACATAGTCCAAAGAACACGTCTCAACTAGTTCAAATGACGTTCGCCATACATTTGGTCTAACGGAAGCTAAGCAAAAGACACAAGTAAGAGATAGGAATTTCAAACCTAGTCAGATGCCTCCTAGTTTACCCAACACTGCTAACCATAGCATGTCACATCCTAGGAGCATCAATCAATCATCTAGGAATTCTAGATCTTACTCGGACGTTAAATATGCTACTTGTAAAACATGTAGGAAATGTGTCTTTAAAGCCAATCATGATTCTTGTATCAAAAAGTTACTTAATGAGGTGAACTCCCGTGCTAGACTTAAATCCCAGTGGGTAGCTAAAATCAAACCCGTTGGTAAAATGTGGCGCCCCACTGGTAGAACTTTCATTCTTGTAGGAAACGAGTGCCCTTTAACTAGGATAGTCTCTGATTCTACTAAGACTACTAGGGAGGAAATTGAAGAGGATGACACATCACTTAAGCCTGAACTTAAGGTTTTCTATAAAAGGAAACGTTTGCCAACTAAGACAAGTGAATCATCTCCTCAGGTCACCTCAGGCACAAGTAAGGCCGACTGTGAACCCCCACATGGTTCTACAATAGATATCGCTAATCCACATACAAGTATCCAACTTTCTAATGAGAATGCAGGTACCAAAGTTAACATTCAACAAGCACACAGAATTCCAATCGTTGTATACCATTCAATTAAGGACACTCTCAGAGTTTGGTTGCTGAAGAAGCTGATATCTAAGAAACAAGTGTCTCAGGGGATTTGCAGTTAAGCTTACAATGTATCAGGACTTACAGTCACATCACAGACTGTAACTCGTTCATCAAAGAAAGGAAAGTTTATCGCCGATGATAAACTTATCCTAACAACGAGAAATTAATTTTTCTCGGGCATGAGCTTATATTAAAAACATTCGAAGTTTTTAAGCTCATGCACAATGGCTCCTCGTTAAATGACAGACGATGACCCGGACTTCAGAGACAGGGAAGTTTATCTACGCAACGATAACTTACCCTCAAAACGAGAAATTAAGTTTTCTCGGACACGAGCTTATCCTAAAACCATTCAAAGGTTTTAAGCTCGTGTATATGGTTCATTGTTAAATGTCAGACAATGACCCGTTCTTCAAATAAAGGAAATTTTATCGCCGATGATAAACTTATCCTTACAACGAGAAATTAATTTTTCTCGGGCATGAGCTAATATTAAAAACATTCGAAGTTTTTTTAGCTCATGCACAATGATTTACAGTTAAATATCAGACTGTAACTCGAACTTCATTTTTAGGAAAGCTTATCTTTAAAGATAACTTATCCTCGAAACGAGAAATTAATTTTTCTCGGTCATGAGCTTGTATTAAAACATTCCAAGTTTTAAGCTTAGAAAGGAAAGCGTATCTTTTAAATAAGAGTACTTTACCTCATAACGAGAAATTCATCTTTCTCGGTCATGAGCTTTACGTTAAAACATTCAAAGTTTTTCAAGCTCATGAAAACGACTTCTAAGTAAATGTCAACTTAGGACTCGTTCTTCAGTTAAAAGGAAAGTTTATCGCCGATGATAAACTTATCCTTAACAACGGGAAGTTTACAACTTCTCGGACTTGAGCTCGTTTTGTAAGATATTCAACATCTTAAGCTCAAGTAATTGGTTTTTAAAACGTTGAACACAACTTTTCGAGAATTTTTCTCAAAAAGGTTTTTTTCTAAATCTTACAAAATTGTGTGTTCAAAAATGTTTTGTTAAAAAGAGCATGTCTTCTGGAATCGATAATATTTACGATACTAGAAATGTCATTCAATAATGACACGGGGTTGTAAATAAAGTTCGAGCAGAAGTTCAAATGTTTTAAAACATGCTCAAAATGGCTTGCTATTATTTCTGATAGTAACCCGCTTTTCACATTAAAGTCAAGCATTTCACCGGAAAGCTTAGACTCAACAACGGGAATTAATTTTCTCGGGCATGGTTTACTTTATAAACATGTAAGGGATTGTGTTTACGTAACAACACAATCTAACACGAATATATGTACGTGTCAGTGCATTTATTTGTTAAAACAAGAGAAATCTTGTTTTTTATGAAGTTATCATCTCCACCAACCAGCAATTTAGAATTGATATCTACATACTCGACGAGGCGACTGCTCAAATGGTGACTACAGCTCTTTCAATAGAACACGGGTCAACAATTGAGGGGGAGCAATTGTCTAGCATTCAGAATCCTTGATGCCGAGAATGCCAAGTTCACATATTGGTGTCAAGAAAAAGATATCAGTCATACACATGGAGTCAAGAGATAACTTCAGACCTGACGAGGCGACCAACATTCGTGAACAAGAACCATGTGATTCTATCATATGATGTTCTCCATCATTCAGGTCCAACCTCGTAAATCGCTAATCTTGTGAATACATTATCATATATGATCTTTGCACGTGATAAATACCTTACACTTGTGTTAAAAAGGTATTTAATTTACCTTTTAAGTACACCCTCATTAATTTGAGGGGGAGCTTGTGTAATTCATGAAGATAATTGGCTTTGCATTTTTCTTCCCAAATTTTCTTAAAATGCTATTAAATCAATTGATATTAAAAACATCGATTGGGTTAATATTTTTAATATGGGGGAGAAAATGTGATTTAATATTGGAAATGATTAATCACAAATGGTTTGACTTAACGTGCTAGCTCATCCCGACATGTGCGAAATGTTTTCAGATATCGTGGCATATGTTAAGGGGGAGCAAAATGGATTTGCACTTCAAAATGGATTTCATGGTGACATACACTTACCCTAAACATCTCTATTCACGACGGTGAAGATTGTGGTGACATAAGGATGGTAGGATAGGTTAAAGTCCAATGATTCCTCTAGAACCGGAGGAATCTTCCCAAGGACATTCCATAGCTAGAAAGAGTAGTCCTGAGGAAAGATGGAGAAAGATTGTGAACGTAGCTGAATGCCGACCAAGTACTTAAGTTAGCACTAGAACAATCACAACAAGGTTCTAGTGATGACGTATTGGTAAGCATTGAAGGGGTTGAAGAATGAAAAAGAATTGTAAAGATAAAGGGTGTAAAGAAAGAAGCCCTCCTTACAACCTTAGGCAGAAACCGGGTCAATTCATATGCTATTGAGATCATTTTTAATGATTCTTGATATTGAAGATAGACATCATGGACCCAGTGATGCAAGGCACAACCCATCCCAGCTAACTCAGATATCTCTCAAAAGATATTTGTTTTAATCACACGGAGACAACGCATTATCTATTGATTTATTCACTCCGAATAAATTGGTATTAAAAAGGTGACACTCCTCTCCAGCCTCCGATCACTAAAATCCAAAATGCATGATCGAGTCTAGAGCCATTTGAGATCATCAAATATCTCATTAGGACACACTTTCATATTTCCTTGCTTCTTCACACACTGTGAAAAGTAAGAAAGATGTTAAGAGTCCTACGCAAAATCTTCATGATCTTGCCTGAACATCCGAGTAATACGAAAGTATTTACAATGAAGATGGAAATCCTTCTTGAGCGAATATCATAAAGCTCATGGTAGGTGACTTGTGCGATTCTTTATGAATCAAACTTGTGATAACTAGAAAGCAACAGAGGTTTAACTCTTAAATGAATTTAAACACGTTCCAGGCCTCTACGCAATATCTTAGTGATCTTGCCAGAACACTCAGAGTGATACCTTAGTGTTCACAGTGATGAGTGGAAATCCTTCTAGTGTTAACCTCAAACAGCACTTGGTAGGTAACTTGCAAGATTCTATACGAATCAAGCTCGTGACAACTGGAAAGCAATGATGGTGCGGTTCTTAATTGAATTTCACTTGTTCCAGGAACATGAATTGACGGCTTCAAATCATGCGGATATTTTTATCCAAATGATTCACTCTTTACGTTCGCTGTCAGCTTTGGACGGTCGAGTAAAGAGAACGGGTTTACCCGCGAAATCTTGTCAAGGAGGTTCTTTATTGAAACTACCTGCCACAAGTACGATATTTAATATCGTCCAACGGTCTTCACCGGCCGGAGGTAAAATGCTACCGAATTAGAATGAAATGTTCAAGGCCATTTCATCCGTTTATATGGTTTGTTGCTAACTGTCTTATGCAGCGTAACAAGAAGGTGGCATTGCGGTGTACAATCCAGAAGAAGTCATCACCACATGCTTATACTACATACACTCAGTACTTCAACGAATTCAAGAAAGTCTGAAGGTCAAGTCTTTCGCTGTATCAAACTCTGAAGCTTTCAAGAATTATAAAGGTATAAGTATGTGGAACATGAAGTCACGAAGAGGCGAATATCACAAGTGATGAATGCACAAGATCAAGGCAAGGAAACATGCTCAAGGCTGAATTCAAAGATCACATCAAGCATATTCACAAGAACAAGATCGAAGACTCAAGCATAGTATGCTAGGTTTAAGATTTTGTAAAATGGTGTGACCTCCCTTTGGGGGAGATTGTTGGAAATACGTTTTTCCAAGGAAAGTCTCGGTCACATCATTATTAGCATAGATCACGAGCTATAGACTATTTAGGACATTGTAACTTGGAGTGACCTCCCTTTGGGGGAGATTGTTGGAAATACGTTTTTACGTATTTAGAAAGGATCGGTCACTCCAATGATATTGGGCTCGTGATCCAATATAGCCCATATAGCCCACATGTAGGGTGGGCTATATAAACCCCCCTCCTAGCATGTTAGGAGGGGTTTTTGAACACTTTTGATAATTACATTCCATCTTCCTTTCATTCTCTCATTTCTCTCTCTTCTTTCTCTCTCTAAGTTCTTCCACTTCTCCTTCCATCTCAATAGGTAAATATAACTTGCTAAATCCTTAGAAAAATACGATCCTACAAATTCAGAATCAGCCGATAGTGTTAGAATTTCCAGACGTATTTCCAGAAGAACTTCCGGGCATACCACCTGCACGTGAAGTAGAGTTTAATATCGAGCTCATCAATTTCCAAGGCTCCTTATCGCATGGCTCCCATATAGCTGAAGAAACTAAAGGATCAATTACAAGAACTTCTGGAACGAGGCTTCATTCGACCGAGCGCATCTCCATGGGGCGCACCGGTCTTATTCGTGAAGAAGAAGGACGGCAGTATGCGTCTTCGCATAGATTATCGCGAGCTCAACAAGATCACCATTAGGAATAGGTATCCTCTACCACGCATTGACGATCTGTTTGACTAACTCCAAGGGGACAAACATTTCTCCAAGATTGATCTTAGGTCGGGCTACCATCAGCTACGGGTAAAAGAGCAGGATATCGCCAAGACTGCTTTCCGTGCATATGGCCACTACGAATTTGTAGTCATGCCATTTTTCTTTACCAATGCTCTAGGAGTGTTCATGGATTTGATGAACAGAATCTTCCATGAATTTCTGGACAAATTCGTCATTGTCTTCATTGACGACATCCTAATATTCTCTAAGTCCAAGGAGGAACACGAAGACCATCTTCGTACAGTATTGCAGATTCTTCGCCAGAAGCAGCTGTATGCTAAATTCTCCAAGTGTGAGTTCTGGTTAGACAATGTGGCGTTCTTAGGTCACATTATATCAGCAGAAGGAATCACTATGGATCCAACAAAGGTTGAGGCTATTACCAAGTGGCCAAGACCGACATCAGCGACTGAAGTTCGCAGTTTCCTAGGCTTAGCTGGTTACTAGCGTAGGTTCGTGGAGAACTTTTCCTGTTTAGCATTACCACTGACCAAACTGATACGGAAAGGGGAGAAATTCGTCTAGACTGAAGAAAGAGAGAAGAGCTTTGAAGACCTAAAGCAAAAGTTAGTATCTGCACCGATTCTTACTCTCCCATCTGGTACAGGTGGATTTCAGATCTACAGTGATGCATCGGGGAATGGACTTGGCTGTGTTCTCATGCAACATGGGAAAGTGATCGTGTACGCTTCACGGCAGCTTAAGCCATATGAAGAAAATTACCCTACGCATGACTTGGAACTTGCAGCAGTCGTGTTTGTATTGAAGATATGGAGGCACTACTTGTATGGAGAATCATGTGACATTTTCACGGACCACAAGTGCTTGAAGTACATCTTAACTCAACGTGAATTGCACATGAGACAGAGGAGATGGTTAGAGCTGTTGAAGGATTATGACATTAGTCTGCAGTATCATCCCGACAAGGCGAATGTAGTGGCAGATGCACTTAGCAGAAAGTCCGGAATGATAAATGGCATTAAAATTGAGGAGGAAATTATAAGATACTTGGAGCGACTAGACATTGAGATGATGGTACGTGGATAGCACGGTTACTGGGCTAATCTTAGAGTGGAACCTGAGTTACTCTCTAGGATCAAGGAAGCTCAGAAGGATGATGGTGAAATCTGGGCGATAATTCAGAATTTGGAGAAGCAGACAAAATTTAGAGTAGATGCAGACTGTATCTTATGGCAGGGCACGAGACTTTGTGTTCCTGATGATCAAGAACTCCGAGAAGCATTGTTAGCTGGGGCTCATAGCTCCCCATTCTCTATTCATCCTGGTTCGACCAAGATGTACCATGACATCAAGCAATACTTTTGGTGGAGTGGTATGAAACAGGATGTTGCGACTTACGTCTCCAAATGTCTTACATACCAACAGGTTAAGATCGAGCATTAGCGATCTGGCGGTATTCTACAACCGTTAGATATTCCAGAGTAGGAGTGGGACAAGATCACCATGGATTTTGTTACCGGTCTTCCGCAGACAAAGAGGAAGCACGATGCGATTTGGGTTATCGTTGATCGACTCACTAAGTCAGCTCGTTTCTTATCGATCCGCAAGGAAGATTCGGTCAGTAAACTCGCCGATACTTACAAGAAGGATATCATGATACTTCATGGTGCTCTATCCAGCATCGTGTCAGACAGAGATCCTCATTTCACTTCGCGATTTTGGAGGAGTCTAGAGAAAGCTTGGGGTACAAAAATTAAGCTTAGCACGGCTTTTCATCCTCAAACAGACGGGCAATCGAAGCGAACGATTCAGACATTAGAAGACATGTTGAGGTCATGTGCGCTGGAATGGACGGGTGATTGGGACGATTACATCTGTTTGGTAGAGTTTGCATACAACAACAGTTGGCACGCAAGTATCAAGTGTGCTCCGTTCGATATGTTGTATGGCAGAAAGTGTCGCGCCCCAATCTGTTAGGATCAGGTTTGTGAGCGAACACTTGAAGGACCAGAAATGATAGAGTTGACTAATGAGAAGGTTGCAGTAGCTAAGCAGAAATTACAAGAAGCACGGTCACGTCAGAAGATTTATGCCGACAAGCATCGTAGGGACTTACATTTTAACGTAGGAGATCACGTCTTCCTTAAGGTATCTCCGGCACTTGGTGTTAGACGTTTTGGAATCAAAGGGAAGCTCAGTCCTTGATTCATCGGACCGTTTGATGTCATTGAGCGAGTCGGTGAAGTATCTTATCGTTTAGCGTTACCTCCGCAGCTTTCTCATGTTCACGATGTTTTCCATGTGTCCTTACTCAGAGGGTACAAATATCATCCCCTTCACATGGTTCAGTATCCACTGGAACAGATTCGTGAAGATCTTACCTTCTTAGAAGAACCCGAACGAGTTCTTGACAGATAAGAACGAGTCATGAGAAGGAAGACGATTCCATTCGTCAAAATCCTTTGGAGGGATCATACCGAGCGGGAAGCCACTTGGGAAACAGAGGAGTCTATCCGGGCTTCTTACCCTCATTTCATATTTTGAATTCGGGTATGTTCTTCTTTTCTAGTTTACGTTATCTATAACTCGGGGACGAATTATTCTTTTTAGGGGGGAAGAGTTGTAAAACCCGCATGATTTTACCATGAACAACACATATATAATCGTACGTACATGATTAAAACTTTCCTTTTATAGCACGTTTACGTTTCACGAATATTAAATACAAGTATTACGTACGTGTATTACACGACAAGTAGTTATTACGTATTAAGACACGATAATTATTATCAACAATAATTATAATCACGAACATGAAATTATGAACGTCAATA
Organism: Glebionis coronaria; assembly: GCA_025667525.1. NCBI lineage: Eukaryota > Viridiplantae > Streptophyta > Magnoliopsida > Asterales > Asteraceae > Glebionis > Glebionis coronaria. Next base: position 434,739,322 of record CM046879.1, on the reverse strand, counting down.
TCACGAACATATTATTAGGTATTTACGTAATATTTATTATGAGTACGTATAAATATATATTATAACATGAACGAGGAATAAATAAATCACGTAAACACGACACGAGAACACGTAAATAATTAGAACATGGAAAACAACGGGTTTCCCTTTGTGGGCCCCACCTACCCGCGACATGAACACAAGGAAGGGGCCAAGACCACTTTTGTTTTAACTAAAATAGAAAAGAAGGGAGGACATATTTTTCATTTACAGAGATTTAGAAAAAGATACAAAACCCTAGCCTCTCTTTTCTCCTTTTGCTTCCTTTGGCCGCCGGTTTTAAACACCACAAGGAAGGGGTGTTGTTGATTTTTGGTGATCCAATTCTTGCAAGATCGTTCGTGTTATCATTCCTTTTGTTTCATGCATTCGGTAATCCTTAAACCTTTTTCTTTTTAATTAATTATTGGATCAAGAACGCATGAAATCAAGGGTTTATTAAAAACTATTAATAAAACATGTTAATTAAATCATGGGGGTTAAAAACATGTGGTTTAGGGGTGTTTTGGTTCGGCCGACACACACAACCGAGAGCCCCAGGCTCTCGGCTTGGTTTGTTTCGCACCAACAGCCGAGACCAAGTGGTCTCGGTGTGGCCTTGGTGGTTCGGCAGCAAGAACAAAGGACCCCGACGCAGTTGGGGTTGGCCTTGTGGTTTAGGGGTCTCGGCTAAAAACAACAAACACCACCGGCATAAGCCGGTGGCTAATATGAACAAGCAGGGGGAGCCGCAGCATGGGCAGCGGCTAGCCAAGGACCAAGGGACCACCGGCTTAAGCCGGTGGCACCTTTACGCAAACAATGGAAACCGGCCAAGCTGGTTCGCCACTATTAAGGGTATGTTTGTTTGGTCCTATTCAAGGGGTTTGACGGACCGGTTCACGATACGTTTAGATTTAAAACACGGGTTCGGTTCATGACTTAAATTTACAAGTTAATTATTTTTACAAGTTAAATAATTACAATATTAATTAAATTAATTTAACATGCTATATAATTAATTTAATTCAGACATGACTTAAGTTAATTATTATTAGTAATAATATATGATTTTAACCTAAGTATTTTTATGATTTAAATTTAGACTAAAGTAATTAATTAATTATTAAAACATGGCTTATAATTAATTAATTTCTATGACTTAGGTTATATTAATAATAAATATTAATACATGTTTTAACCTAAGTATTTTATGCATTTTAATTTAATTAAATCATGCTATATTTAATTAAATCTTATAACATACATTTTATGTAATTTACATGTATTAATTAATAAACTATACTATTAATCACATGACTTAGAATATTAATAAGTAAAACTTAAGCTTATATTATTAGCTTAATAATCCAGCTTATTTCCAATTATGGAAACTTTCTATTTTTAGAAACTTATCTATTTTAAGCAGCTAATCTATTTATGGAAACTTTCTAGTTTTAGAAACTTATTCATTTTAAGCAGCTAATCTATTTTTGGAAACTTTCTATTTTTGGAAAATTTCTATTTCTAGAAACTTTCTATTTTAGGAAACCTACTATTTTTAGAAAGTTACGTATTATTACACAACAAGTATAATAATACAAGAAATACAAGTAATACTTAATCAGAATATCCAGAATACATGATAAACACAACATAACGATAAAATCAGTAAAACAAGACATGAACATATAAAACAAGCTAAAACATGAAATAAAACCAGTTATGTACCCAGTAATCAGAATACTTATACACATATATTATTTATGTACCATTAGTGATATCGAAGTAGGACTCTCTTCCGTTCGTCTTCTTCGTTCACTGGACACATGGTACGGATTCTTCGTCCTTTCAGTATGGACATTCTTTCCTTATTAGGATTCCCCGTATGCAGCCAACTGTTTTCTCAGTATATGTTTTATATGTTTTGATTTGCTTATCTTTAATTAAATGCCTAAGCCATATACATGCATGACTAGTTTCACCTAGTTATGGAGGTACCATAACCATAACACCGGAGGCACCAGTGTTATGACTTCACCACGGCGGAGTGATAGCTCGTGGCGTCCCTTTTAGCTTTTGGCCATATTATTATGTTATCATGTGGGGCGTATGGGTGCATCCTAGGTTACATGTTTTTACAGATTATTCAGGTGAATGTGGTGTGTGCCTTGCATCCTTCACAAGGAACTGATCTCTCCTACCCAAACTTTTATTAATTAGAGGCAGCCCCTCTAATTGTATGACAAGGTCACCCCTCCAATTATTCATGCACGTTTATATTTCATGACCTATATTGGCTAATGGTAAACATGTTAAAAAGTTTTTATAAGATAAAATAAGGCTTTTCAAACTATAAAACCAGTTTTACTAAGTTACGTCAGTTTTTCCAGTACTTAATCTATTCCGCTGCTATATGTTGTATATGCTTATATTATTCATTCTATGCTTGTATATCCGTGCACTGAGCATTATGCTCAGCCATTTTCCTTTCATGTTCCTAAAACGACAGTTACTCAGGGACGCTCGTAGACTTTAAGCGTACGTGCATATGGATTGGAAGCTTTCTAGCCTTCATTACTTTATGCTTATCATCATACTTCTGCTACTTATTTCCATGGACATTGTTTAGTCCTTTTCATTTATAGTACTTATGTTTGTGTGTGATGAGTTTTACTTTGGGGTACTGATGTTTGTTTCCGGTATTTCCTTTATGGTCATGTAATGTTTAAGACATTTATCCTTGTATGCTTTGATGACACGCCATAATCACACGTGACACTCTATTTACCAAAATGGGGTGTTACAGGTTTTAAACTAGGAAATTCTATGCAAATCATCTCTACGTTAGAAGCTCGTACATTACTATCTCATGGTTGCGAGGGCTTCTTAGCTTCAATTCAGAATATTACTGCTGAAGTTCCATCGATCCAAGATCAACCAGTTGTTTCAGAATTCCCCGATGTTTTCCTAGAAGTACTTCCGGGTATACCACCTACCCGAGAAGTAGAATTTAACATATAGCTCATCCCAGGAGCTCAACCAATCTCTAAGGCTCCTTATCACATGGCTCCCATAGAGGTCAAAGAGTTAAAAGATCAGCTACAGGAATTACTGGAGCGAGGTTTCATCCGTCCGAGTGTATCACCATAGGGTGCGCCGGTATTTTTCGTCAAGAAGACGGATGGCAGTATGCGTTTATGCATTGACTATCACGAGCTGAATAAGATCACGATTAGGAACCATTATCCATTACCACGAATCGATGATTTGTTTGACCAACTTCAGGGTGCCAAGCATTTCTCCAAGATTGATCTAAGATCCGGTTATCATCAGCTGCGAGTTAAAGAGTAGGATATTCTCAAGATTGCTTTTCGCACCAGATATGGCCATTATGAGTTCGTTGTCATGCCTTTCGGATTCACTAATGCTCCTGCGGTTTTCATGGACCTTATGAACCGAGTCTTCCACGAATAATTAGAAAAATTGGTTATCATCTTCATAGATGACATCCTCATCTTCTCTAAATCCAAGGAAGAACATGAAGAACATTTACGCATTGTGCTACAGATTCTTCGTCAGAAACAGCTGTATGCCAAATTTTCTAAGTGTGAACTTTGGCTAAACAAGGTGGCATTATTAGGCCACATTGTCTCTGTAGAAGGGATTACCATGGATCCTACGAAGTTTGAATATCACTAAGTGGCCAAGACCGACGTATACACATAAGGTTCGTATTTTCCTAGGCTTAGCTGGTTATTATCGTAGATTCGTGGAGAACTTTTCAAGACTAGCCTTACCTTTGACCAAGTTGATGCGGAAAGGAGATAAATTTGTTTAGACTGATGAGCGGGAGAAGAGCTCTGAAGAACTCAAGAAGCGGTAAGTATCTGCACCTATTCTTACTCTCCCATCTGGTACAGGTGGATTTCAGATCTACAGCGATGCTTCGGGTAAAGGATTAGGTTGTGTACTCATGCAACATGGGAAAGTGATTGCATATGCATCACGTCATCTGAAGCCTTATGAGGAGAATTATCTGACCCATGACTTGGAGCTAGCAGCAGTAGTCTTTGCACTTAAAATCTGGAGACACTACCTTTACGGTGAATCGTGTGATATCTTCACTGATCAAAAGAGTCTCAAGTACATTTTCACTCAGAGAGAACTTAACATGAGGCAGAGAAGATGGTTGGAACTACACAAGGACTAAGACATCAACCTTTTGTATCATCCTGGCAAGGCGAATGTAGTGGCAGATGCTCTTAGCAGGAAGTCGACCATGATTGATGGCATCAAGATACAAGAGGAAATCATACGTGACTTAGAGCGACTAGACATGGAAATCTTAGTACGTGGACAGCATGGGTACTGGGCTAATATGAGAATTGAGCCAGACTTAATTTCTTGGAATAAGGCAGCTCAGAAAGACGAAGGTGAGATTTGGGCTATCATTCAGAATCTTGATCGGCAGACAGAATTTCGTGTAGACGAAGAAGGAATCTTATGGCAAGGGACTAAGCTATGTGTTCCGGATGATCTTACACTCCGGGAAGCTCTATTGACAGAAGCTCATAGCTCTCCATTCTCTATTCATCTAGGATCCACCAAAATGTATCATGACATTAAACAACATTTCTAGTGGAGTGGCATGAAGCAGGATGTTGCGACTTTCGTATCCAAGTATCTAACCTGCCAGCAGGTTAAGATTGAGCATCAACGAGCTAGTGTTTTAGTGAAACCGTTAGAAATTCCCGCATGGAAGTGGGGCAAAATCTCCATGGATTTCGTCATTGGACTTCCGCTTACTCAGAGCAAACATGATGCTATACGGGTCATAGTAGATCGTTTGACCAAGTCAGCTCATTTTCTTCCAATTCGCAAGGACTTCTCAGTTAGCAAATTCGCAGATATATTCCTTAAGGATATTATATGACTACATGGAACTCCTTTAGACCTCAAATCAGACCGAGATCCTCGTTTCACGTCAAACTTTTGGAAAGGTATGCAAAAAGCTTGGGGAACTAAACTTAAGCTTAGCACTGCTTTTCATACTCAGACTGATGGTCAATCAGAGCGTACCATTCAGACATTAGAAGACATGTTACGGGCTTGTGCATTAGAATGGTCAGGAAGTTGGGACGGCTACATTTTTTGGTAGAGTTTGCCTACAAGAACAGCTGGCATGCAAGCATTAAGTGTGTACCTTTCGAGATGCTTTATGGTAGAAAGTGTCATGCTCCAATATGTTGGGATCAAGTTAGAGTATGAATCCTTGAAGGACCAGAAATGATAGAGGTGACTAATGTGAAGGTTGCCATTACCAGGGCGAAGCTACAAGAAGCTCGTGCTCGACAGAAGAGCTATGCTGATAAACATCATAGCGATCTAGCGTTTAATATCCACGACCATGTTTTCCTTAAAGTATCACCAGCACATGGTGTCAAGCGTTTTGGACTCAAGGGCAAGCTCAATCCTCGTTTCATCGGACCATCTAAAATCCTTGAACGTGTCGGTGAAGTATCATATCTTCTAGCTTTACCTCCCCAACTATCTCATGTGCCAGAGGTTACAACTACCATCCATTGCATAAGGTTACGTATCCATTCGAGCAGATTCGAGAGGATCTATCTTATATCGAGGAACTCGAGAAAGTTCTCGATCGCCAAGAACGAGTCATGAGGAGAAAGACGATTCCATTTGTCAAAATCCTTTGGAGGGATCATTCCGAGCGGGAAGCCACTTGGAGACGGAGGAGTCTATCCGGACTTCTTACCCTCATTTCCAGTTCTGACTCGGGTATGTCATTTTCAACTTACATGTCTTTCCAACTTACGTGTCATTTTAGTGTTTATTATCTCATCAGCTTATCGTATCTCTAATTCGAGGACGAATTATTCTTTTAGAGGGGAAGAGTTGTAAAACCCGTTTTAAAAATACCTAACAGTATTAAATGCACGAAAACACCGACTAATTTAAACTTTCAGATTAATTAATATATGACACGAATCATGAATATATAATACGAACATTACGAACATTAATATACGGCAGCGAAGGGACCCCATCTCACGTTGGGGTTATGGTTTGTTTCGGACGCAGCCGCGAAGCCGAGGGCTTCGGCTCTCGGTGTAGGGTTGTGGTTGGGACGGGGCACGACCACGAGGCCGCAGCCTTCGTGTTGTGGTACTCGATGGTCGGGTCTCGGGGTTCGGGTTCGGGAACTTATCATTTTTCATGAACATGTAATTAAATCATTATGTAGAAAAATAAGTTATGTTATGTTTTAATAAATACATTGTATTAATTAATTTATAGTTTAATTAAAATAAAAACTTAGGTTATGTTTATTTAAATAAAATCATGATATAACATGTATGTACATTATTTAATAAACTTATGATATAATAATTATTAATTTAATTATTTATGTACATAGATTTAATTAATTAAAACTTAGGTTAATTAATTAATATCTTTTTAAGGTAAAGTTTAATAACATGAAATATGTAATATTATTAATTAAGATTGACTTATAATAAACATGAAATGAAATAGTAATTAATTAATAATATTTTAAGCTAAGTAGTTATTAATTATTAAACTTTATAGTATAATTATACATGATATAAAATAAACATACGATTAATTATGGCAACATGATAAATATAGAAACACACTAAATATGGTAACATGCTATTTATGGAAATACACTAAATATGGTAACATGCTATTTATGGAAATACATTAAATATGGTAACATGCTATTTATAGAAACATGCTGAATATGGAAATTTTCTATTTTTGGAAACATACTAATTATGGAAACTTTCTATTTTTAGAAACTTACTATTTAAGGAAACTTACTATATTTGGAAAGTTACTATATATGGAAACCTGCTATTTTTGAAAAGTTACTATATATATAAACCTGCTATTTTTAGGCAGTTACTCATTATGTTATAACAAGTATTATAACACTTAAAACATGAATTACATGAATCTAAAACACATGAAACTATAAGAAACACATGATTAAAACATGGAATAATAAGACAAGACAAGAACAAGTATAATAAGTATGAACACGTGAAGTAAACTAAATGACAAGTATGTATAAGTAAGACTGACTCTTATTCATGTCCATTCATTATGTAGCTATTGTGAAGTCGGAGTGATCTTCTACATTCGTTTTCGTCTTTATTTACTAGACATAAGGTACGGATATTCCGTCCTTCAGTAAGGACATTCTTTCCTATACTTAGGATTTCCCCGTTTGCAGCAACCTATTCCCTAGTAGTTTAAGTGTCTTAAACACATCAGTATATGTATGATTATTTTAGATTGCCTGAGCTATATACATGCATGCCAGTTTCACCTAGTTATGGGGGCTCCATAACCATAGCACTAGAGGCACCGGTGTTATGACTCTTCTGCGATAAGAGTGATTGCTCGCAACGTCCCTTTACAGTATTTAGCCTATGTTACTATTATCATGTGGGACGAATGGGTGCATCCTATGACAAGTAGTATGATTTCATGGTAACTACGATGTGTGCCTTGCATCCATTACAAGAGCTGATCCATCAACTCATTTTATATATTAATTAGAGGCAGCCCCTCTAATAGCATGATGAGGTCACCCCTATAAGTATTCATGCACGTTTGTATAACATGACCTATATGCGCTTCGGGCATATTTAAAATACATATTTTCAAGATAAACAAAGCATAAGTCTTTTCAGAGATATAAACCAGTCTTATGAACTTAAACCAGGTTTTCCAGGACATACATTTATTCCGGTGCTATTCATTTCATTTCATTACTTGCTTATGTGTATGCTTTACATTCTATGTTATATATCCGCACACTGAGCGTATTGCTCAGCCGTATTTCTCTTTCCATGTCCCAATACGGCAGGTACTAAGGGGCAAAGCTAGGATTTCAAGAGTACGTGCATGGAATGAGGCGCGAGTCTTCTTTCATTTTTTAATGCATTTACATACTTTTGCTTTGCTAGACACTGTTTAGTCCTTTTCCTTTACATTCTACTTATGCATTTCGTGTGTGGAGCTTATGTTGGATCCGATGTTTGTTTCCGGATTCTTTATGGTCATTTAATGTTTAGACTTTTACCTTGCATGCTTTGATGACATGCCATAATTATCCTATGATATTCCATTTATCAAAATGAGGTGTTACAGATATTGTTACATCTTGGCTAAGAAACTCTGATAAGGTTAATCAGTCTATTAATGAACAAATTCCTACTCAAAAAAGGAAAATGCTTGGTGTTAAAGGATCCTCTATCACCAAAGCTCATGATATTGTCTTTTTTAATGCCTCAAATGAGGTGAGTAGTAAAATCCCTGACATTGAAAGATCAGGTAATATAAATCTACCAAATCATGACACTGGACATATCCTTCTTCCTGATTTTCTAGCACGTGATGATTCATAATCACTTGTTGAGTCTTCAGTTACTAACGGTGAATTAGATGATGATATAGAGTCATCAGTAAGCACCCCACTTCCTCCACCGGAGAAACTAGCTGGTGTTGAACCCTCTTCTGGACCTAAAACCATCCAGTCTATCATCAAGTCACACACAACTCACAAAAGTAGTACCCCAAGCAAGTCAGAATTGGCACATCAAAGAACTCACGAGCTCCTACCGAGAGATCACAAAAGGGAACTACTTATTCAGTTTCAACAAATAAACTGAAAGATGTTAACTTTGAAGGGGACATGCAAATGTCTCTAGTCATGCAAGAGATCAAAGATCTTAAGATGCAACTCAGACAACATCAAACACTAATTTGTTTCAAAGATGAACCACCTAATTCTCCTCACTATAGATACAAAACACAATTAAAAAATGTTGTGATTTGTGTGGCTTAAACAATCATCTCAATGAGACTTATCTTATACATTTTTTGTATGAAATGTGAATGAACTGATCATCACACTTATGAGCATACTGAATACATGATTGCAAAAAATAGTGCTGATACTCATAAACAAAAAGGTGGAACATCCCACTCCATGAGAAATATGCCTTTCCCACCATGTATTCATTGTGGTACGAACAATCATCTTTCTGATGATGGTCATTATTATCCCATGTGTAACAAACGTGAATTTTAAATAATTTAATTTACGTAAAACGCGATGGTTACGAGTTAGACTTGTGTGTCTATTGAAATTCCTGATTATTTATGCGTATTTTGTGTACGAATTTAAAATTTTATGAATGACATTCATAAGAATTTATACTTGGATAAATTTTAGTCTACTTACTCTACATGTTAGGAATTTCTATTATAGGAACCAACACCTATTAAATCAATGTAATTTAGCTTGGGAGTTCCCTACGCAAATTAATTTATTCAGCTAATAAGTTTCATAACGCCTTTAGAAACGTGTCCATTATTCTCCTCAAACCTAAACTTGTAAAACCTATTACTACTTAAATTTACTTAAACTTAATACTGAACATAAACCTTTAAGCCTTACTTTACATTTACATAAATTAAACTACAAACAAAATACTAGAAATTTACAAAGCAAAAGGAAACCATTTTTCCTTCCCTTGCTTTCATAATAAAACCGGCCCCCTATGCTTTGTTTACTAACCCACGTTTTGTAATCTTCCCAACATTCACATTTGAATATGCAAGTACTTCACTCCACCATTTATTGGTTATGCTTCTTGGTTCACTCTTTTCTTCTCTAAATCGTAGGACACACCCACTCTTTCCATAGTTTCTCAAAAACTTTAAACTTACAACCAACTTTATTAAGGTTAGTCAAACAAGTACTTCACCTTTTCCTTCTCTTCTCCCTACCATAGACGAAAACCAAAGAGATTGATCTTCCCCAGATAATACCAACTTCCCATGGTGTTCTTGTGATAGAGTGTGAAAACACTCACATTTAATAACCGATAAACACTTTAAACAAAGCTAAATATATCAGATTATGCTTAATATTATCATAATTACGCGTGTTTTTGTGTTTTTAAGTGTTTTGAGGTAAAACAGGTACAAAGGAAAGAAATACGTGTTTTCTCAGGATTTATCTAACAAAAGACTGAAGAAAAGGCAAAAGTTATTTCAAGGACCATGTTTGCCAAATCCACAAAGATTAAGGATTTGAAGTACAATTTGTTTAAAGGCAAAAAATGTTCAAAACACAAATTAAAAAGATTGATAATGGAGGGACTAAAATTGGCAAATTGCTTATTTTAATAAAATCCTTATCTTGTCATTATTGACTCGTCTTCATCTTTCCAAAAATAATAGAAAGAAGACCGACAGTTATTTGCTTTCTTCATCAATACTTCAAGCCAATATTGAGAAAGATGTAGGAGAAATCAAGAGAAGATGATAAAAGAAGAAACGTTCATCACATCATCCTCTTTAAGATGATGCTAACCAATTGTATCACAATCAACCAAGGAAGAAAGCCCCAAATTCTTTAAAAACCCTAGAGGACACATGGCAAGGAATTAGTGGCTGGAACACATCAATACTCCTCTAGAATTTTCTATAAATACTTGTAATTGCTTCATTTGTAAGCAACTAGAATAGGTGTAATTTTCACATAGATGTAGATTCTAGATAATTCAGTAGGTTGTTCCTTTGATTTTGTTAGGAGTAGTCAAACTTCGTCACCGATTTCATTTTCCACCATTAATGAAAGCTTTAAGTTTTAGTTTTCTTAATATCTTTTCTTATCAACCGATCTGAATACGCTGTTGAGTTATAAGTTGTTTCTAGCTGATTAGATTTGATTTTAAGCTATAGTGAATCGTGTTCTTTTAGTACTAGTAATGATTTGAGTTATTGTTCCGCTATTAAACCTGGTTTACTGTTCGAATTACTGTTGGTTTCTATTACTGTTCATACGAGAGTTTGATTTTGAGAATAATCAGTTCGTAGATAATTTGTTAGTAATTTTCAGTCGGTTTAAATTCTCTTGGACAAGTTTGGTAAAAGCTTAGCCTAGATATGAGTTCGGTTCAATTGAAGCTTTGATACCAGTTTTGGTTTGTCTAGTAAGTTCGTCGTTCGGTTCGAGATTAGTCGAAGTTTAGCTTTGTTACTTAAGTATAGCAGCCAGCAAGCAGTTCAAGTTTTCAGCCTTGATTTCAGTTTTGATTAGTTCGTTCAGCAAGCGTACGTCGCTACAATGGACAGGCCTGGATGAGCAGGTATATCATTTTCTCTTCAGTTCGTGTTTTTGATGCCGTGTTAGTGTAATTTCTATAGACGAGTTGTAATCGATTTAGTTTAGTCCTGAATCGTGTTAGATTGTTTTGTGAATTGCATTTGATTGTTTGTTCAGTCTTAATAAGTAGATAATGCTTGTTTACTCTTTTAAGCATTGTTTGGAATTACAGACTTTGCTGTTGAATTAATGATATGTTATTCTTTATGTTATTTTGTTAGGAATAGAAGTGAACCTTAGTACAGCCTTTACGCATTCAAGCTAATCATTCTATAGACTTTTGTTTTTATTTAGGAGTGTTTGGTACAGTACGTTTTTAGTGAATTCAGTAAGTATTGATGATGAAATGTGCTTTTACAAGTTTGGTCAAATCGGTAGGAATATAGATGTGTTTCATCTTTTAGTGAATTCAGTAAGTGATTCGTTTTACAAATTTACATTCTGTTTTATATTAAAGTTGTTTGGAATAGTCCATTATAGAATTCTATTGATGAATTTTGACATAAAAAAACTAAGCTGTTATAGAATAGTGCAATAAGAGTAGGGATTACTTTAGCTAGTAGTCAAAGTTTAGAGTTATATGCATAATAAGTCAAACAGGATAATATAGATTAAAATTTTGGGTTGAAATCTTGGAAAATAATTGTAGACAAAAGTTTTAATCTCAGTAGGTTAAAAGGCTAAATTCGTTTGGAGTTTTTCATGCATTAGGAAAGTCTTAGTTGTAGGTTTAAATAAAGATTTTCCAAATAGATAAGTAATAGAGTTTTGTTAAAAATAAGTAAGAAAATGTTACGAGTTAAACTAGAATCAAATTTTGGGTCTGTACATTTTACTTTGGAATGAATTTCGTAATTGTACAACTTTAGCCCTCCATTTTGTATATTTTCATTGCAGTTATTGTCCAAAGCTGTTAGGTTAATTAGATCTTAGACCTTTATGTTAGATTTAATTTGCGTGCTTGGTCCTTTTCTAATTAGATCGTTATAGATTTAATTTCTTTGTTGGGATTTTTGCTGGGCCGTTTGTATTTTTGAAATAAATATGGTAATTGCTAAATATTTTTAGAATAGTATGTATACGTATATTAGATATTATTTTTACAATTTTTACATGCTTTGTTTGCCAATTAGACATAGATACCAAATCAATTTTTATTAACCAAAAACGAATTAAGCCTTGACGAGAAAACATAAAATCAATTCGACACGATACCAAGACAAAACAATATACTATAAAACGAATATTAACTTGCTAGTTCATTTTATGGTTAAGAAGTAAACAACACTTAACTAAACCCTAACTAAACAAACTCTAACCCTAAACTCACTTGGATCCCTATAAATACCAATGCACTCTCCTTTTAAACACACACACCCAAACCAAAATCTCACAAGTAAAACACCAAGCTCCTTTGGTGGTAGGTCACGACTGAGGAAGAACAACAAGGGTCTTGGGTTTGTTTTAGTAGCAAGCTAGGAGTATATTAAAGGGTATTGGTTTGATCTTGGGTATTGATTCGGGTTAAGGTTTCTAGTTCTTGTCCATCTCCCCATCACTAGCTAAGGACCATTTGTAAGTTACTAATGCCTTGTTATCTTGGTTGATATTATACTTGATAAAAACTTAAACGACCTAAACTACTACTAAGTCACAGTTGGTACTTGTAATGATACTAAAACTCAAACAACTAAAGGGCACGGCTAGAGTTTTGAGACCATTTGATGACCTAGATTACTTGAACAAACTAAACAACCAAAAAAGTTACACAACTAGGTCACTTTAGGGCTTTGGTTTGTAGAAATGTATGATGACCTAAAACACTTAAACTCACGGTTTGTGTAACACCCCATTTTCATAAATGGAATATCATAGGATAATTATGGCCTGTCATCAGAGCATGTAAGGTAAATGTCTAAACATTAAATGACCATAAAAGGAAATACCGGAATCAAACATCGGTAGTCCAACATAAGCTTACACACATGAATATAAGTACTGAAAGGAAAGGACTAAACAATGTCCAAAAGAAATAATGTATGAAAATGTATAAGGTAAAGGAGGTTGGATTGCTTCCGTCCAAATGCACATACTCTAAAGGTCCTAAGTGCGTCTCTAAGTACCTGCCATTTGGGAACATGAAAAGGAAACTGCTAAGCAAAACGCCCAGTGAATGGATATATAACATAGTATGAATGACATAAGCATAATAAAGACTAATAGCAGCGGAAATTTATAAGTCCTGGAAAACCTGGTACATGTTTATAAAACTGGTCATATAGTTTGAAAAGACTTGTGTTTTTATATGAAAACTGTATTTTAATTAGCCAAGAGCCCATATAGGTAATGAGTTATCACCGTGTATGAATACTTAAAGGGGTGACCTCATCATGCAATTAGAGGGGTTGCCTCTATTTATATTGGTCTAGGTATGAGGGATCAACTCCTTGTGAAGGATGCAAGGCACACACCACAATCACCATGAAAATCCTGTAATACATGTAACTAGGATGCACCCATACGCCCCACATGATAATATAAATAAATGGCCAAAACTGAAAGGGACACCATGAGAAATCACTCCATCATGGGGAAGTCATAACACTAGTGCCTCCAGTGTTATGGTTATGGTACCTCCATAACTAGATGACGTGACATGCATGTATATATAGCTCAAGCATTTAAAATAAAACATAAGCATTCAAAACATATAAAATAACTAGGGAAAACAGATGGCTGCAAACGGAGAATCCTAATCATACATACAAAGGAATGTCCATACTGAAGGACGGAATATTTATACCTTATGTCTAGTTATGAAGCTAGAAGGAAAGACGAACGATCTACACCGACTTCACGGATACAAATGCGTGAATGGAATGTAAGATTGGAACACGAACACGAATACACCAAAACCAAAGATCAAATCACAACAAATCGTCCTTGTTGGTGTTGTGGCTGCCGCCGCTCAAAGGAAAGAAGGAGGTAGGGTTTTATTTTATTTTTCTTCAAAATGTATGTGTATAATTCCCTGGAGGTTAATGATTCACTAGTTGGGTTTTCAAATGGGATGGGCCCTCTCCCTTGTCTTGTTGTCGCAGACACACAAGCCCAAAACATAAAACCATATGTTTTTCGTGACTAAAATTATACATAAAGTATTCGTGTTTAAATGTTCGTGATTTAATTATTATACGTAATAATTATCGTGCATTAATAATATACGTAGTTCTCGGTATTTAATGTTCGTGACACGTGTTGTATATTATAAATGATAAGCTTTAATTTTGTTCGTGTTTTTACGTAGTGTACTGTTCATGGTATTTTATGCGGGTCTTACAACTCTTTCCCTCTAAAAAGAATAATTCGTCACCGAATTATAAATAACATAAACTGAAAGAGAAATATACCCGAATCAAAACTGGAAGTGAGGGTAAGAAGTCCGGATAGACTCCTCCGCCTCCCAAGTGGCTTCCCGCTCTAGATGGTCCCTCCAAATGATTTTGACGAATGTAATTGTCTTCTTCCTCATGACTCGCTCTTGACGATCAAGAACTCGTTCGGGTACCTCGACATAAGAAAGATCCTCACGAATCTGCTCGAGTGGATACTGAACCATATGTAGGGGATGATAGTTGTACCCTCTGAGCAAGTACACATGGAAAACGTTATGGACGTAAGATAGCTGCGGAGGTAACGCCAGGCGATACGATACCTCGCCGACACGTTCGAAAATATCAAACGGTCCGATGAATCGAGGACTGGGTTTTCCCTTGATTCCAAAACGCCTAACTCCACGCGTCGGTGATACTTTGAGAAATACATGATCACCCACGTTAAAGTACAAATATCTACGGTGCTTGTCGGCATAGCTCTTTTGACGTGCACGAGCTTCCTGCAGTTTCGCTTTGGTGACGACAACCTTCTCGTTGGTCACCTATATCATCTCCGTACCCTCAAGAATTCGTTCACCACTCTGGTCCCAGCAGATTGGGGCGCGAAACTTCCTGCCATATGATAGGTGTGAAAACACCCATCTTTTTACCACTTAATTATAATGAAAACAAGACCATAACGTGTATTTTATGTCGTAAATGTCGGAATTATGCGTGGTTTGTGTTTTTGTTGTGATTTTAGGATCAAAATGTAAAATGGGAAGAAAACACGGGCTTTCACGGGCTTTTATCGAAGAAAAAGACAAAAGACGAAGTCAAGAAATCAAGAGTGCAAAAAGAACGGAAGTCCGAGACCTACTCTGAAGATTTATCGAAGAAAAAGTCTAAAGACGGAAGTTTAATAAAGCCGAAGAACTCAAGTCTAATTTATGAAGAAATTACAAGACGAGTTCAAAGTAATCCCAAGACAAAGTCTAAAAAAAAGTCGAAGAATGAAAAAGACTAAAGACTAAGGACCAAGAAAGAAAGAAAGAAGAAAGAAAGAAGAAAGAAAGAGGAAGCTTCCACTAATCATCTCCTCTCCTATAAATAGACCTCATTAGTTTCATTTTCATTTTGTTAGTTACTTTGACAAATTAACTCTCCACCATTTACATTACTTGCACTTTAATTTCATGTCATTTCCTTAATTGTCTTGCACTTTAATTCCTTTAATTCCAAGTAAGTTTACTTTTATTGTTATTGAATTTTTACTTTTCTTGTTAATCTCTTATCTACTCTTCTTGTTTTGATTTAATCTTCATATTTATGTTTATGTTTATGTTCTTTAGTTTTTATTGATTAGATTAAGTGGATTTTGATTATTTTGATTATTATTGTTAGTTTGTTTGATTTGATGTGATTGATTATTGTTAGTTATTCAT
The DNA here is from genome assembly GCA_025667525.1 of Glebionis coronaria. Taxonomy (NCBI): domain Eukaryota; kingdom Viridiplantae; phylum Streptophyta; class Magnoliopsida; order Asterales; family Asteraceae; genus Glebionis; species Glebionis coronaria. The sequence continues at coordinate 434,723,252 of CM046879.1, read as the reverse complement.
TAGTGGTTGTTTTGGTTTAATCCTTGGGTTTAATTTGATTAGTTTTGGTTTAGATTCGTTCTATTTCTTTCCCATGTTCTTCGCATATTCAGTTTGCCCAGGTTATTCCGAATCAAGGATTTCAGACTCATATTCCGGATAAACCAAATATTCCGGATAAACCATTTATTCCGGATGAAGTCATCATTCCGGATGAACTAAATATTCCGGATGAAGGTCTTAGTCTAAAATATTTCGGATCAAGGCAGTTTATTCCGGATCAGCTTATTATTCCGGATGAAGGTTTATTCCGAGTGAACTTGTTATTCCGGATCAAGACATTCCGAATGAAGGTTTGAAATTTATTCCGAACCAAGTGAATTTCAGATTATTCCGAATGAAGACTCTATTCCGGATGAGCCAGTTATTCCGGATGAAGTACTATTCCGAATAAACAGACATTCCGAACCAAGCCTGATATTCGAATAAAGGAATTATTACGGATGAGCTAATATTCCGGATGAAGGATTGATTATTCCGCATCAACAAACTTATTCTGGATAAAGGATTTCTTTTGATTATACCGAATAAGCAAGTATTCCAGATGAAGCTTTTATTCCGCATGAGGTAAACATTCCGAGTAAAGAAGAATCATTCCGAGTGAAGGTGACATTCCGAACGAAGGATTATTCAGAACGAAGGTGTTTTTCCGAATGAGCAATTTTTTGTTTATTTTAAGTTTATGTTTTTAAGTTTTCAGCTTTATTTTTCCCCGCCTTTTTCCTTAGTTGCACTTCTAAGTTTACTTGCCTTAGATTTATTTTAAGCTTGCCTTTAGGATAGTTTTAAATTCTCGTCATTAATTTCTCGTCACGTTTTTATTTACCATCATTTATTTTCAATTAGGTTTAGATACATTACCGCCATTTACTTTAAAGTTTTTGCACTTTCCTTTTACTATAACGACACAAATCTTTGTTTCCCACCAAGAACAACTGAGTCACACGTTTACCAATAATCAATTCGATTAGACATACGACAAAATCTTTGTTTAACCAAAAACAATTGAGTCGCACGTTAATCCATTTTTCAATTCGAAAAGATCGGACGACAAAGAACTTAATTTTTATACTTGGTAAAAAAACATGTATTAAATGGCGCCGCTGCCGGCTCTTTTCGTTAAGATTAACGGTTTTTGTGAGAGACGCGTTGCTTTTTTGGGATCCGTTCATCCGTGAGCGTTATTTTCTTGCTAAAAAATTTTAAAAAATCCATAAAAATTAAAAATTGTTAAAAATCCATAAAAATTAAAAATTTTCAAAAATCCAAAAAGATTTTATTTTTATTTCTATAGTGTATATATATTGTCTATTGCTTTGGTATCTTTTTCTTTTGCTTTCGCAGGTGTATGCGTACTAGATATTCAATTTATCCAGAGCCCGAGACTCGTGAAGATTTAGCTATGGCAGGTGTGAACAACAACAATAACCCACCGTACCTCAACAATAACAACAACAATGTTCTTCCACAGCCCGATCTTCGGACAATGGAGGAGCTTTGTCAACCCACAATGTTTGGACGAGGAGGACCGATTGCGCCGATGCAAATCATGGCTCCGGAGTTTTCGTTGAAGCATCACATGATCCAACAAGTGCAAACTAATCCATTCCGCGGAATACCGGATGATGATGCCAACAAGCACCTTGACAAATTCATTACTATTACCCAAAGCATGAAGTTGCCCGGTGCTACTATGGATGTTCTTCGCCTTCAACTCTTTCCACATACTTTATCCCACCACGCAGAAAAATGGTTTGATCGTCTCCCGAAGAATTCCATTCATACTTGGGACGACATGACTCAACGATTTTTGTCACGCTACTTTCCACCATCCATGGTCACGAGCCTTCGAAATCAAATCAGCGGTTTCATGCAAGAACCCGATGAATCTCTTTTTGATGCTTGGGAAAGATATAATGTTTTGATCGATCGATGTCCGAACCACAACATGCTCCCCGTTACGTTGATTGATACTTTCTACAACGGTTTGACTTTTCGTGATCGTGATACGATTAATGCAGCCGCCGGTGGCACATGTATGAAAAGAAGACCCGAGGAGTGTAGAGAGCTTATTGAGAACATGACTACTCATCACAAAAATTAGGATTCCTTCGCTTGTTCAAGGAACAACCCGAGAGTCAATGTTTCTTCTACTTCAGCAAACCCCGATATGACCGAATTCACCCGCATGATGGCCGAAATGAACAAAAATATCTTGCTCATCGCTACAAACCAACAACAACAAGTTAAAGCTGTAGCAACTTCTTGTGAGACATGCGGCGGTCCTCATTCATAGACTGATTGTCCTTCTACTCAAGGCAATCCGGAAAACGTGTATGCGGCTTATGGTAACTATTCACCGGAAAATTACCAAACCCGACCTCAAAGGGATAGAAATTTGCTAAGTTAGCGGTCGAACAACTATCTTTCACCCGGTTTTTCTCCTCAAAACCACAACCCCAACAAAAATTACAATAGAAGCAACCAAATCCCACCTCGAGCTTCTAATCCTTATCACCCAACCGCTCAACAAGCCCCACCCATTAATCAAGATGTTGAAGCTTTAATGAGAACCCAAGGAGAGCAAATCAAGAATCTACAAAGCCAAATTATCAATTTGAAAGGGGATATCACTAAGCAAGGGAATGACATTAGAACCGAGCTTCGAAATGATATACAATCCTCCTCCAGCAATCAAACGAATGATTTGAAGAATATGCTGGCTAGTTTCTTACCAACCACTCAACCCAATACTTAGGGCTCTCTACCTTCAAACACCGTCACCAACACGAGAGCGAATGTGAGTGCTATTACTACCCGTAGTGGAGCAACTTTAGTAGGACCATCTATCCCACCCCCAGTTACACCATCTACACCTCCTTCACCACCATTTGTCCCTACTACTCCCACACCTAGTATTAGTTCACCATTACCGTCTCTGCCTTGTCATGAAGAAGTACCCAAGAAGAACCCTTCACCAACCCCACCTTCCACCTATAAACCAAGCATTCCTTACCCTTCTCGACTCGACAAGGCTAGAATTTTGACTAAGAATGACGTTCAAGTCTCTAACTTTTTGGACAAGATTGCCGACATGACCATCACCTTCACCCTTGTTGAAGCCCTAGCCCAAATGCCATAATTTGTCAAGATGTTTAAGGAATTGCTTAGCAAAAAGGAGAAGATGGCCGAGTTTGTTAATACTCGATTAAATGAAAATTGCTCTATAGTCCTTCTTAAAGAACTTCCAGAAAAACTTGGAGATCCCGGTCGTTTTGTGCTACCTTGTACTTTTAACCAAACCGACGAATTTACCGCCTTAGCCGATCTCGAGGCAAGTATAAATTTGATGCCTTTCAGTGTTTGGAAAAAGTTATCATTGCCCGACCTTACACCAACGAATATGATTCTTGAGCTTGCAAACCGCACTCTCGCTTACCCGCTTGGTATTGCCGAAGATGTGTTCATTAAAGTTGGCACCTTCACTTTTCCAGTCGACGTTGTTGTTGTAGATTATGAAATGGACTCTCGTATTCCTTTAATACTTGGTCGGCCATTCTTGAGAACCGGAAAAGCTCTTGTCGATGTTGCCGAAGGTACGTTAATCTTAAGGGTCGGGAATGATGCACAAGTGTTCGAAATGGGGAAGATCACAAACAAATCCTATGGAAGAGAATCGGCGAATATGATTAATGTGCTTGATGAATTTGTCGTCTACAACAATCCTATATTCGATTCTTGCAATGATAATCCATTGTTTCAAGATGATGTGGATGATTCTCTCTCCAATTTGGAACCCCCACCCACATATGATTCTCCACCTATCTTTGATGCTTATGATGATGATTCTAGTTCCGATGGAGATGATTATGATGATTTTACTTCTGAGTATCCAGACATGCCCACTTATGATGATTTTGATGAGGCCGATACTCTCTCGAGTGATTCTTCACATAATGAAGATCCTCCGCCAACAACACTTGATCCTACTTTGGATGACTACTCATTTGAGGAAGACTTTTCTACTTTTCTCAATACATACTTCCCCTCATGAGAGTGATGCTCCTCCTTTAGACTTTGATGATTATGGTATTTATCCTACTTTGGATATGAAGAAACCCGCTTCAAAGGAGAAGAAGCCAGCCGACACCGATATCCGCAGCACTTATGTCTTAACTCCTCTATATCTACCTTCTGAGGATGAGATTGCGAGATTTATGATCGGATCTTCTTCAAGATCTGCTGAGCCTGAGTGTTATTTTCCCCTAAAGGAAAAGGTGTTCGATCCCGGTATTGCACTTTTCAAGCCATCTCAGTATCCATCTGATGAACTAAAAGGAAAAATCTTTGGTACTTATGAAGATATGCTTGCCCCTCACCATACTTGCTTCCACCGTGCTTCACAATTGCTTAAGGGAACCTTGCCTACTCTTCTGTGGCTTGCCTTGTTCTCCTTAAGCTTGTGTTATTTGATGGATGAAAACCATGTATTTGATCCCGGTGGATGTGTTTCAAGTTTCTTTCCATGCTAATCAAGGTCGAGTCAGGCTCACGACTCGGTGATCAAAAATCAAGCGCTTCTTGGGAGGAAACCCAAGTATCTATCTTTTAGCTATTTCTATCCTAAGTGTAGGGGAGACCCGTTGGTGTTTGCTATTTCCTCTCTTCTCATATTCAGGGATTCGAGCGTTCAATGATCCACTCTTGATGATTTTTGACGACCCGTGATTCTGTGTTTCCGTCTTCCCGGTTCTATCCTAAACTCTTTTCGATTCACTATTTTATATGTCTCGATATTAAAATAGGAATCTCGTTAGTCGTCTCTTCCTTAGCAAGATTTAAATAACGTGCATAATGTCCTAAGTGTAGGGGAGTTTACTTCCACATGCTTAAACATTGAGGACAATGTGTATATTAAGTGTAGGGGGACTTCTATCGAAGTTAAGTGGCCTTTTCCTTGTATTTGTCCTCATTTTAACCGGAAAATTGATTTTTTCGACATTTTTCAAAATTTTTGATCTATTTTGGCCTAGTAGTTTTACCTTTGTATAGTTATTTTCTTTCTTTGCTAGAATAAATTTTAATAAAGTGGTTTTAATTTTCAACGTTGTGAATCTTTTGACTCAACCCGAGTTTACTTATCTAATTTTACTCTAGCTAGTATCCTTAACGTGTTTAAGTCAAGTTTTGCTAGGCTTTTATATAGGGAGCTTTAAAAGCGAAAGTCTTAACTCTCACGGGTTAAAAACAAGAACTTTTCGCAAGTTCCTATAATTGATCCTAGAGAGTCGTTTATCAAGGGAACTTTAAAATGCGAATTCTAAAACTTGAAAAAGTCTAAGAGTTTGCAAGATCCTATAGACGACTCGAAAACCTAAAACTTTGATTTAATAGGCTAAGCATCCACGAGTCTCATTCCTTTAGATTTTAAATTGTGGAGAACGAGAGATGATAGAGTGAATTATAAGTTTGGTATTCTTTCGTGAATTTATGTGAGTTGATTATAAGCCTATTCTCCCATCGCTTGTTAATGAATTTATCTGCAATAAGTAAGGTCGTACGATTTGAAAAGTTACTTAGCTTCTAGCCCAAGATTGTTTAAAAGTTGCTCGGTATTAATTAGAGTTTATAGCCAAGGCATAACTTATTGAAGCGGGATGCGAAGATTGGCGAGTCCGAAACGGCCCTAACAAGGCATGAGGGCTACATTTTGTTGCTAAAGATCCAAAGTGATGTGAAGAATTATTTATCAAAAATCAATATGAAGGATCGAGACACACGACGAAAAGCAAATACTCCAGTAAAGATCATGGAGAAGTCTATCCAAAAAGGCCCTAACAAGGTATGAGGATAAATAGATCCAAGTCCTAAAAGGAGGCGGATCGTTGTATATCAAAATCCCAAATAAAGATTGGAGAAAAATGAAGAAGTCGTGGTCCAAGTATGAAGAATCTCTCAAAACTTCAAGCGAAGAAATTCCTATTATGAAGAGAAGACCATTATTTCATGAACGTCTCTCAAGATTTGAAGTATGAATTCACTGCCAAATATCGGTCCGAGAAAGGTCTCAAATCGTGAAGCGAGTTATGCCAAGATATGAACTTTATGAGGTCCCGAGAAGCAGTTTTAAAAGATTTTGTCCTTTAGCTAACTATTGATTAAATCGTCCCACTTTAATTTCAGCCTTAATAACTATCGAAGTAAGTCAACAATGCATCCTCGTGATCATTCAAGACAATAATAAAATATAAGAGATACACCTAGGAATAAGGGAGTCTAATTAAATAATTGGCCCACATGAGTTCATGTTAGTTTGCTAAGTTATAATAACAATGATCTCGTTTTTAAGCTTGGTATAGGGAACGTGAAACTTGAGGATGATAATCATTCATGACATTCCAAAACCCTAAGGTAAGTCTTTGATTTCTTTACTTGTTTTGTTATTTTCTATCTCTTTAATAAAGGCCAATGTGGATTGATTGTGATGAAAGTGTAATCTTGCTTTGTAACTAATGCATTGCATGAGGACATTGCAATGGTCAAGTGTAGGGGATTTAATAGGTGTGAAAACACCCATCCTTTTACCACTTAATTATAATGAAAACAAGACCATAACGTGTATTTTATGTCGTAAATGTCAGAATTATGCGTGGTTTGTGTTTTTGTTGTGACTTTAGGATCAAAATGTAAAAAGGGAAGAAAACACGGGCTTTCACGGGCTTTCACGGGCTTTTATCGAAGAAAAAGACAAAAGACGAAGTCAAGAAATCAAGAGTGCAAAAAGAACGGAAGTCCAAGACCTACTCTGAAGATTTATCGAAGAAAAAGTCTAAAGACGGAAGTTTAATAAAGCCGAAGAACTCAAGTCTAATTTATGAAGAAATTACAAGACGAGTTCAAAGTAATCCCAAGACAAAGTCTAAAAAAAGTCGAAGAATGAAAAAGACTAAAGACTAAGGACCAAGAAAGAAAGAAAGAAGAAAGAAAGAGGAAGCTTCCACTAATCATCTCCTCTCCTATAAATAGACCTCATTAGTTTCATTTTCATTTTGTTAGTTAATTTGAAAAATTAACTCTCCACCATTTACATTACTTGCACTTTAATTTCATGTCATTTCCTTAATTGTCTTGCACTTTAAATCCTTTAATTCCAAGTAAGTTTACTTTTATTGTTATTGAATCTTTACTTTTCTTGTTAATCTCTTATCTACTCTTCTTGTTTTGATTTAATCTTCATATTTATGTTTATGTTTATGTTGTTAAGTTTTTATTGATTAGATTAAGTGGGTTTGGATTATTTTGATTATTATTATTAGTTTGTTTGATTTGGTGTGATTGATTATTGTTAGTTATTCATTAGTGGTTGTTTTGGTTTAATCCTTGGGTTTAATCTGATTAGTTTTGGTTTAGATTCGTTCTATTTCTTTCCCGTGTTCTTCGCATATTCAGTTTGCCCAGGTTATTCCGAATCAAGGATTTTAGACTCATATTCCGGATAAACAAAATATTCCGGATAAACCATTTATTCCGGATGAAGCCATCATTCCGGATGAACTAAATATTCCGGATAAAGGTCTTAGTCTAAAATATTCCAGATCAAGGCAGTTTATTCCAGATCAGCTTATTATTCCGGATGAAGGTTTTTCCGAGTGAAATTGTTATTCCGGATCAAGACATTCCGAATGAAGGTTTGAAATTTATTCCGAACCAAGTGAATTTCAGATTATTCCGAACGAAGACTCTATTCCGGATGAGCCAGTTATTCCGGATGAAGTACTATTCCGAATAAGCAGACATTCCGAACCAAGCCTGATATTCCGAATAAAGGAATTATTCCGGATGAGCGAATATTTCGGATGAAGGATTGATTATTCTGCATGAACAAACTTATTCCGGATAAAGGATTTCTTTTGATTATTCCGAATAAGCAAGTATTCCGGATGAAGCTTTTATTCCGCATGAGGTAAACATTCCGAGTAAAGAAGAATCATTCCGAGTGAAGGTGATATTCCGAACGAAGGATTATTCCGAACGAAGGTGTTTTTCCGAATGAGCAATTTTTAGTTTATTTTAAGTTTATGCTTTTAAGTTTTCAGCTTTATTTTTCCCCGCCTTTTTCCTTAGTTGCACTTTTAAGTTTACTTGCCTTAGATTTATTTTAAGCTTTCCTTTAGGATAGTTTTAAATTCTCGTCATTAATTTCTCGTCACGTTTTTATTTACCGTCATTTATTTTCAATTAGGTTTAGATAAATTACCGCCATTTACTTTCAAGTTTTTGCACTTTCCTTTTACTACAACGACACAAATCTTTGTTTCCCACCAAGAACAACTGAGTCACACGTTTACCAATAATCAATTCGATTAGACATATGACAAAATCTTTGTTTCACCAAAAACAATTGAGTCGCACGTTAATCCATTTTTCAATTCGAAAAGATCGGACGATAAAATTTTCTTACTAGGCAAAAACCTTGTATTACCATACAACATCGCAAACGGTGCATACTTGATACTGGCGTGCCAACTGATGTTGTATGCAAACTCTACTAAGCAGATATAGTCGTCCCAACTTCTTGTCCATTCTAAAGCACAAGCTCTCAGCATGTCCTCTAGTGTCTGAATGGTACGCTCCGACTGTCCGTCTGTCTGAGGATGAAAAGTCGTGCTAAGCTTAAGTCTGGTGCCCTAAGCTTTCTGTAGAATCTTCTAGAACCGAGATGTACAACGAGGATCTCTGTCAGAGATGATACTGGATGGAGTACCATGTAGTCTCATGATCTCCTTCTGATTGATGTCAGCCAATTTGCTAACTGAATCATCCTTACGGATTGGTAGGAAATGTGCAGATTTGGTCAGTCGATCAACAATAACCTAAATGGCATCAAGCTTCCTCTTGGTCTGCGGAAGTCCGGTGACAAAATCCATGGAGATCTTGTCCCACTTCCAATCTAGAATGTCTAATGGTTGAAGTAAACCACTAGATCGTTGATGCTCAATCTTAACCTACTGGCAGGTAAGACATTTGGAGACAAAGGTAGCAACATCCTGCTTCATACCACTCCACCAGAAATGATGCTTGATGTCATGGTACATCTTGGTAGAACCATGATGAATAGAGAACGGAGATCTATGAGCTTCAGTCAGCAAAGCCTCCCTGAGTGTAATGTCATCAGGAACACATAGTCTAGTGCCCTGCCATAAGATACCATCTCCATCTACCCGAAACTCCGTCTATTGGTCGATGTTATGAATAATCGCCCAGATTGCATCGTTATGAGCTTCCTTGATCCTAGAGAGTAAGTCAGGCTCAACTCTGAGATTAGCCCAGTTACCATGCTGTCCACGTACCATAAACTCGATGTCCAGTTGTTCCAAGTCACGTATGATTTCCTCTTCTATCTTAATGCCGTTAATCATGCCCGACTTCCTGCTGAGAGCGTCTGCCACTACATTCGCCTTGCCGGGATGATACTAAAGATTGTTGTCGTAATTCTTTAGCAGCTCTAACCACCTTCTATGCCTCATCTTCAGTTCACGCTGGGTGAAGATCTATTTTGAGGCTCTTGTGATCTGTGAAGATATCACATGATTCGCCATACAAGTAATGCCTCCAAATCTTCAGTGCAAACACAACTGCTGCAAGCTCCAAGTCATGGGTAGGATAGTTCTCCTCATAAGGCTTAAGCTGCCATGATGCGTATGAAATCACCTTCCCATATTGCATGAGAACACAACCAAGACCCTTCCCAGAAGCATCACTATAGATCTAAAATCCACCTGTGCCAGATTGGAGAGTAAGAATAGGTGCAGATACCAACTTCTACTTGAGTTCTTCAAAGCTCTTCTCTCGTTCATCAGTCCAGATGAATTTCTCCTCTTTTCGCATCAACTTCGTCAAAGTCAAGGCATACGTGAAAAATTCTCCACGAACCTGCGGTAGCGATCAACTAAGCCCAGAAAACTACGAACTTCAGTCGCCGATGTTGGTCTTGGCCATTTGGTAATAGCCTCAACCTTCGTATGATCCATGGTTATTCCCTCTGTTGATACGATGTGGCCCAGAAACGCCACTTTGTTCAACCAGAATGCGCACTTTGAGAACTTGGCATACAGCTGCTTCTGGCAAAGTATCTATAATACTGTACGAAGATGGTCTTCATATTCCTCCTTTGATTTAGAGAAAATTAGAATATCATCAATGAAGATCATAACAAACTTTTCCAGAAACTCATGGAAGACACGGTTCATCAGATCTATGAAGACTGCTGGAGCATTGGTAAGTCCAAAAGGCATGACTACAAATTTGTAGTGACCATAGCGTGTACGGAAAGTAGTCTTGGAGATATCCTGCTCTTTCACCCATAGCTGATGATAGCCAGACCTCAGATCGATTTTAGAGAAATGTTTGGCGCCTTGTAGTTGGTCAAATAGATCCTCTATGCGTGGCAAAGGATATGGGTTTCTGATTGTGATCTTATTAATATCACAGTAATCAATGCATAGACGCATACTGCCATCCTTCTTCTTCACGAACAACACCGGCGTACCCCATGGAGATACACTAGGGCGGATGAAACCTCCCTCCAAAAGTTCTTGCAGTTGCTCTTTTAACTCCTTGAGCTCAATGGGAGCCATGCGGTACGGAGCCTTGGAGATTGGTTCAGCTCCTAGAATGAGCTCAATACCAAACTCTACTTCACGGGCAGGTGGTATGCCTGGAAGTTCTTTAGGAAAAACATCGGGGAATTCCGACACGATTGGCTGATCTTGAATAGATGGAGTTTCAGCCTCAATATCATGAACAACAACTAAGAAACCCTCACAGCCATGTGACAGTAAGGCACGTGCCTATAAGGCTGATATAATTTGTACAGACTTTCCTGATATGAGACCATTGTGAATGTACTCTGGTGCGTTGACATCACCAAAAATAACCCGATATGAATGGCAATCTATGGTGGCGTGGTGTTTGTATAACCAGTCCACACCTAATATCATGTCGAATTCACACATGTCCAATGGAAGTGCGTCAACTTTACGAATTATGTCGTCAAACTCAAGAGGAAGATCTCTGTACCCATGTGTGATGCACACAGAGTCTCCCAGGGGCGTGCATATGTTTAAGACATTATCAAGTGGCATAGGGGATATCCTAAGACGATTAGCATAAGTAGTGGATATGACTGAATGAGTCACACCCGTGTCAAACAAAACACAAGCAGCTTGATCATACATAAACAAGATTCCAATGATGGTACCTGATGACTTGTTTGCCTGCTCCCGTGTGGTAGTATACACACGTCTAGTAGTCAGAGGTGGCTTGGAATCAGCATACCTAGAAGTACCCTCAATCTCACCCTTCTTGCAATCTTTCATCATGTGGCCCTGCTGGACACATTTGAAGCAGGTGCCACTACTACGACGGCATGACCCTGGGTGTCTGTGATTGCATGTGGTGCAAAGAGGGTGAGTGTACCCTCCAACAGGTGCTCTAGCTGGTTGGGAACCTGTTTCAGGAAGTATGCATGAGACATGATTATTGGGGTACAAACATGACTACACAGGAAGTTTAGATTGTAATACTAGATGAAGCTGCACAGTTGGGTTGTGAACCTCTATGGTCCTGATCTCGTCTGTTGCCAGTGTTCCTGGTAATAGATGTTGAAGTGTCAGAATTTATGAATCATAAAGCAAGATAACATAGAAATGAGATATTTATAAGGACCTGCTGTTGCTGTAGTTGTTGGTGTTGTTACGGTAGTTTTCACTACCGCCACGCCTATCAGATGCAAAACGGTCTTGAGTTTAACCCTTTCCCTTAGGCTGGTACTGCTGAGTGGCCGGTTGGGACCGGTCCCCAGTCTTTTGCCTGAAAGATGAAATTGTATAAAGAATGATATAAAATGGAAAATACTAAATTGAATAAAATGATTAACGTTTGATGCATACCTCTTCTCGGATCTGTCTGATTCACCAAACTCGTCTCTCTCTTGCAACATCTCTAGCTTGCGGGCTGCATCTTCCACTTGTGCCATAGTAGTTAATGTAGAACATATCAAGTTGTTGGCGACAGAAGTACGAAGAGCCCAACGAAAGTGATATGCCTGCTCTTCTGTAGTCTCGGCTGCTGTGCCAAGGAAACTAGCAAGTCTAAGGAACCTCTGCATAAATTTCGTACTATTTTTTCCAGCTCTCAGTCGAATTCCATGATACTCCCTCTTGAGCCGATCCTGCTCAGCTTTTGGAAAGAACTGATCCAGAACCAACTCCCTAAACTGCGCCCAAGTCAAGTCAGTAACCCAGTCGTCACCTCCATTCGACTGCTTAAGTGCTTTCCACCATGCAAGCACGTCTCCCTCAAATTTGTAACAATCAAGCCTCGCCTTAAATACAGGATCACACCCCATGGCGTCGATAATCTTCTCAACAACTCTCATCCTCAGATGGGTTGTCAGTCTGCTCGAAGGATTTAGGTCGTTGCTTATTGAAACTTTCTAGCCAAGTGATAAGAGTAGCTGGTTGAGGAGGAGGAGGGTTGTTCTTATTCTGGTGCTGATTATGAGTGGCTTGAACCTCAGCACAAATCACATTTCTGAGTTGGGGAAGTAAAGCTTGCATAGCAGCTTGGATGGTTGCATGTATATATTGCTCACGTGTGTTAACCATCTAACAGTTTAAAACAAAATGCATTGATTAATCTGATTAGAACATAAGATAAACATTAGAAAATGATGCATGAAATAGTATATGAAGGCATAGCCAACGAAAATGACATGATTTTGGGTGAACGCCTATCTGTCGGTTCACCAAAACAAAATTGACTTGACGAGAGTGAACGCCTATGCGATGGTTCACTAAAGCAAATTGACATGGTGAGGGTGAACGCCTATGGGTCGGTTCACAAAAACAAAATGATTCGAATAAAAGCACATGCGACTAAATATGGCCAGTCCTGTACCAACCATTACTTAGTCAAAATACCTACAGCAATGATACATGAAACAAATGCATGAAAACAAACTGTCAGTTTTAGGAAGCCACTAATGACTACCCACTAGTCACAAGTCAAGTTTTTAGAGCCTACAGGTTGAAGCCTTTGGCTCTGATACCATAACTGTAGCACCCTATCTTGATAAATAGAAGATCATAGGATAATTATGACGTGTCATCAAAGCATGCAAGGTAAATGTCTAAACATTAAATGACCATAAAACGAAATACCAGAATCAAACATCGATAATCCAACATAAGCTCACACACATGAATATAAGTACTGAAAGGAAAGGACTAAATAATGTTCAAAATAAATAATGTATGAAAATGCATAAGGTAAAAAAGGCTAGGTAGCTTCTATCCAGATACACATACTCTTAAGGTCCTAAGTGCGTTTGAGTACATGTCGTTTGAGAACATGAAAAGGAAACAGCTGAGCAAAATGCCCAGTGAACGGATATATAACATAGTATGAATGACATAAGCATAATAAAGACTAATAGCAGCGGAAATGTATAAGTCCTGCAAAATCTGGTACATGTTTATAAAACTGGTCATATAGTTTGAAAAGACTTATGCTTTTATATGAAAACTGTATTTTAATTAGCCAAGAGCCCATATAGGTCATGAGGTATCACTGTGCATGAATACTTAGAGGGGTTACCTCATCAAGCAATTAGAGGGGTTGCCTCTAATTATACTGGTCTGGGTAAGAGGGATCAACTCCTTGTGAAGGATGCAAGGCACACACCACATTCACCATGAAAATCCTGTAAAACATGTAACTAGGATGCACCCATACGCCCCACATGATAATATAAATAAATGGCAAAAACTGAAAGGGACGTCACGAGCAATCACTTCCTCGTGAGGAAGTCATAATACCGGTGCCTCCAGTGTTATGGTCATGGTACCTCCATAACTAGATGATGTGGCATGCATGTATATATAGCTCAGGCATTTAAAATAAAACATAAGCATTCAAAATATATAAAATAACTGGGGAAAACAGATGGCTGTAAACGGGGAATCCTAATCATACATACAAAGAAATGTCCATGTAACACCCCATTTTGGTAAATGGAATATCACAGGTAATATGGCGTGTCATCAAAGCATGCAAGGTAAATGTCCAAAAACATTAAATGACCATGAATGGAAATACCGAAAACAAACATCGGTAGTCCAAGTATAAGCTCACACACATGAATATAAGTACTGAAATGGAAAAGGACTAAACAATGTCCAAAGAAATAAAGTAATGTAATGTATGAAAATGCATAAAGTAATGAATGCTAGATAGCTTCCATCCGTATGCACATACTCTCAAAGTCTACAAGTGTCCTTGAGTACCTGCCGTTTGGGAACATGAAAGGAAAATGGCTGAGCATAACGCCCAGTGAACGGATATAAAAGTATAGCATGAAATGACATAAGCATAAAAGACTAATAGCAACGGAAATGTATAAGTCCTAGATAACCTGGAACACGTTCATAAAACTGGATTTATAGTTTGAAAAGACTTACGTTTTTATATGAAAAACTGTATTAATTAGCCAATAGCCCATATAGGTTATGAGGTTCCACCGTGCATGAATACTTGGAGGGGAGCCATCATCATGAAATTAGAGGGGTTGCCTCTAATTAATTAGTCTGGGTAGGAGGGATCAACTCCTTATGAAGGATGCAAGACACACATCGCATTCACCATGAAAATCCTGTAAAACATGTAACTAGGATGCAGCCATACGCCCCACATGATGATATAAATATAAGGCCAAAACTATAAGGGACACCACGAGCAATCACTCGGCCGTGGGGAAGTCATAACACTTGTGCCTCCAGTGTTATGGTTATTATACCTCCACAACTAGGTGACACTAGTCATACATGTATATGGCTTAGGCATTTAAAACTAAGCATAAGTAATCAAAACATATAAAACATATACTTGGGAAAACAGTTGGCTGCAAACGGGGAATCCTAATAAGGAAAAGAATGTCCATACTGAAGGACGGAAAATCCGTACCTTGTGTCTAGTGAACGAGGAAAGATGAAAGGATGAATAGTCCTACCCCGATCTCACTAATGCTACATAAATAATGGACATGTATAAGTTGTCTGATTACTGAGTACGTTACTGGTTATAGCATGTTCTAGCTTGTTTTATATGTTCTTGTCTTATTTTACCGTTTTAAATTATATACTCTATTAATCATGTATTTCATGTATTTTGATTAAGTATTATCTTGTATTATTGTATTATTATACTTGTTGTGTAATAATAAGAAACTTTCTAAAAATAGCAGGTTTCTAAAAATAGAAAGTTTCCAAAAATAGAAAGTTTCCAAAAATAGATCCGTTTCTAAAAGTAGAAAGCTTCCATATATAGTAAGTTTCCTTAAATCTATAAATTTTCCATATTTAGAAATAAGTTGCATTAATAAGCTAATAATATAAGCTAGTGTTTACTAGTTAAAAGTCATAAGTCATGTAATTAATAGTATAGTTTATTAAATAAATGTCATGGTAATTTAACAAACTATAGGTTATATGATTTATTATATTTAATAATTACTACCCCGTCCCAAAATTATTGTCCACAGACAAAAAACACATAATTTTAGAAAAACATCACTTTTTCAGCTTTCTCTCTCTTACTTTTTGCAGAATGTCAGTTTTACCATTAACCAATTAATTTTATACTTCTTTATTGTTTATAATAATAACCTCAAGTGAGTGTAATATGGTAAACTCAAACAAAATTCTCTATCTAATTTTAGAAGTTTTGGAAGTGGACAATAATTTTGAGACAACCCAAAATGGAATAGTGGACAATAATATTTGGACGGAGGTAGTATAACCTAAGTCATGTTTTATTAATTAATTATAAGTCCATGTTTTAATAAGTAATTAATAACTATAGTCTAAAATAAATGACCAAAATACTTAGGCTAATACATGTATTATTTATTAAAAATAATATAACCTAAGTCCATGATTTAAATTAATTTAATTAGTAATCATGTTTAATTAATTTAATTAGCCTTGTAAAAAATAACTTGTAATCAATTCCGTGACCGTTTCCGTGTTTTAATATAAGCCGAAACACATGAGCCGAACCAAACAGCCCGACAGTGGCTACCCGGCCTAGCCGTTAGCCACTGTTCGAACAATATTCCCACCGGCTATAGCCAGTAGTTCCCCTGTTTGGCTGCGTTTCCCCCTGCTTGAACCAAACAGCCACCGGCCTAAGCCGATGGTGCTTGCTCTTGCGCCGAGACCCACACCGAGACCTTGTAGGGTCTCGGTTGGCACTAAACCCAAACCAAACGTTACCCCGACTTGCGTTAGGGTTCCTTTGTCATTGTGTCCGAGCAACCAAGACCACACCGAGACCATGGGGTCTCGGCTGGTGGTGCATAAAACCCACCGAGAGCCTAGGGCTCTCGGTTTGACCCTCGGCCGAACCAAACGCAACCCAACCAAATCGTTTTCATGTTTCTTGAATTCTTATACCATGTTTTTTATTATGTTATTACTATTAAATCACATGAACATAATTAAAAAGAAAAGAATGATAAAAGCTTAAGGATTTGATGTTACTGAATACGTGAATGGAAAAGGCTTATGAACATGAACACACTTAACCCAAAATCAAAGATCAAAATCAACCAAACACCCCTTGGTGTTCTTGTGTAGCCGGCGGCAAGGGAGAGAAGGGATGCTAGGATTTTTAGTTTTACTTAAAAATCCTGTATTATGAAAATTTATGTATTTATACTTTCCTTTAATCAAAATTTAAATGGGTTGGGCCCCCTCCTTGCTCCTTGTCTGCGGCTAACATAAGACCCAAGGCCAAATCCTTACAGTTTTCATGTCTGAAATAATACTTGTGCTCGTTCGTGTTTATTATTCTTTCTAGTCCGTGTTTAATGTTCGTGTTATATAAACTACTTACATATATCGTGTTCTAATAATCGTATTATAATTATTATACATAATAATTATCATGTTCATAAATTTTCGTGATGATACGTTCGTGATTATATTTATTATACTTAATAATTATCGTGTATTATCACGTATTTAATAATTATCGTGTACTAACACGTACGTAGTTTCTGAATTTAATGTTCGTGACACGTGTACATGACATAAATGGAAAGTTTTAATTAGTTCGTATGTTTACGTAGTGTACTGTTCATGGCATTTATATGCGGGTTTTATAACTCTTCCCCCTAAAAAGAAATAATTCGTCCCCGAATTATAGATAAAGTAAACTGAAAGAGGAACATACCCGGATCAAAACTTGAAATGAGGGTAAGAATTCCGGATAGACTCCTCTGTCTCCCAAGTGGCTTCCCGCTCGGTATGATCCCTCCAAAGGATTTTGACGAATGGAATCTACTTCTTCCTCATGACTCGTTCCTGTCGATCAAGAGCTCGTTCGGGTTCCTCTATGACGGTAAGATCTTCACGAATCTGTTCAAGTGGATACTGAAACATGTGAAGGGGATGATACTTATACCCTCTGAGTAAGTACACATGGAAAACGTCATGAACATGAGAAAGCTGCGAAGGTAACGCTTAACGGTACGATACTTCACTGACTCGCTCGATGATATCAAACGGTCCGATGAATCGAAGACTGAGTTTTCCTTTTATTCCAAAACGTCTAACACCACGTGCCGGTGATACCTTAAGAAAAACATGATCTCCCACGTTGAAATGCAAATCCCTATGATGCTTGTCAGCATAACTCTTTTGACGTGCACGAGCTTCTTGCAGTTTCGCCTTAGCTACAACGACTCTCTCGTTGGTCATCTCTATCATCTCTGGACCTTCAAGTGTTCGCTCACCAACCTGATCCCAGCAGATTGGGGCGCGACACTTCCTGCCATATAATATCTCAAACGGTCCATACTTGATGCTGGCGTGCCAACTGTTGTTGTATGCAATACCAAGCAAATGTAGTCGTCCCAACTTCCTGTCCATTCTAAAGCACACGCTCGAAGCATGTCTTCTAATGTCTGAATGGTTCGCTCCGATTGTCCGTCTGTTTGAGGATGAAAAGTCGTACTAAGCTTAAGTCTGGTGCCCCAAGCTTTCTGTAGACTTCTCCAAAATCGCGAAGTAAACCGAGGATCTCTGTCCGAGAAGATACTGGATGGAGCACCATGAAGTCTCATGATCTTCTTCTGATATAAGTAAGTGAGTTTGCTAACCGAATCGTCCTTGCGGATCGGTAAGAAATGAGCTGACTTGGTAAGTCGGTCAACGATAACCCAAATGGCATTATTCTTCCTCTTGGTCTGCGGAAGTCTGGTGACAAAATCCATGATGATCTTTTCCCACTTCCACTCTAGAATGTCTAATGGTTGTAGTAGACCACTAGATCATTGATGCTCGATCTTAACCTGCTGGCAGGTAAGACATTTGGATACATAGGTAGCAACATCCTGTTTCATACCACTCCACCGAAAATACTGCTTGATGTCGTGGTACATCTTGGTTGAACCAGGATGAATAGAGAATGGGGAGCTATGAGCTTCAGCCAATAACGCTTCCTTGAGTGTAAGTCATCAGGAACACAAAGTCTAGTGCCCCGCCATAAGATACCGTCGTTATCTAACCAAAACTCCTTCTGCTACTCTAAGTTCTGAATAATTGCCCAGATTTCACCATCATCCTTTTGAGCTTCCTTGATCCTAGAGAGTAAGTCAGGCTCCACTCTAAGATTAGCCCAGTAACCATGTTGTCCACGTACCATGATCTCAATATCCAGTCGCTCCAAGTCTCGTATAATCTCTTCCTCTATCTTAATGCCGTTGATCATACCCGACTTCCTACTAAGCGCATCTGCCACTACATTCGCCTTGCCGGGATGATACCGTAGATTTGTTAGACTTACCTTTTGGTAAGTTGGCGCCTTTCACGTGAGTTGGACTAGATATACATCATTTACTATACGCAGGGACTTATTATGTAAAGGATGGATAGTCTAGGTTAGTTAGGCCTATAAATACCCCCCATGACTCTCCATGGGGGTGTGGAAGTTTAGTGTATTTTTCCTTGTTTTCATTTCACTTGAGATAAAACACACACTTTTCCTTCACCTCTCTCTAACTTTCTCTTACTAGAACTACATCATGTTTACCATGTTCTTTGATCATCCCTGACCCCCCGAACCATGGTGGATTTTTGATGCTTGTCAATTGGTATCAGAGCTAACCGGGGGTGTCTTGGTAAGTTCGTGCTTGTGTTATGTTATCAGATTCGTACTATGTTGATTCACGGTTAGTATTTTTTATAATTTCATATCTTGAAATATCAACTTTTTGTTTCATTATTATCTATTTCTTAATCAGTCCTTGTCCCGATATATCAAGTTTTGTTCGAATCATGTGTCTGGTTATGCCTCGTCATATTTTTATATGTTTAATCTTTGTATACCCGTTGTTTAGTTTTGTCCTTTCATACATTGATGAGGCCTGATAATCTTTTTGAGGAAAAGGACAAAATCAGATGGACCAGATCCATTTTTTTCGGTGTCTACAAAATTTTACATTCCGACTGAAATCCATCGGAAAAGGTTTATACTTTTCGATGGTTATTCCAATGCATATTCCGATGGTTATTCCGATGCATATTTCGATGGTGTTTTTCAGTTGGTCTCATTCTGATACTTATTCTGATTCCGATGGCCACATTCCGATGGGTCGTATATTGGGATGGAATTTTGGGATTCCGATGGAGAAATATGGTCTCATTCCGATGGCATGTCTATTCTGATTGATGGGTCTGAAAACATTCCGACAACCAATCTCACAATAAGGTTAAACCAAACATACAAACATTGAGTCAGATTTTACAAGACTAGAAAATACAAGATTAAACCTACTTTAATACCGTCCCACCCCTAACCCTTCCTTTCTGCCTTATCTTCACATCAAACCTATCAACACATAACCCATCTTATCTCACTGTGTCAACTCGGTAATTACCGAGTTGACCGTGTCAACTCACTGATTTCATCAATTGGTATCTAGAATATATCAATTTTAAAAACCCAAATCATCATCATACTCGAAACAATTTCAGTCAAATTCAATCTCAGTTTTGTGCAAACGTTTTTTTAATCTTTAAAAAGATTTTTTTCCGTTTGACACAAACCATCATAGATCTCGAATTAATTTAGACCCCTTATTAATTTGTTTTATATCATAAATCAATCACATGATGTCATCTCACCAATTAACCTACCTTAGATCTTTTAAGATCTTGAATATGAATTTGGTGCGCGTCTTCCCATGAGTTCGATTAATCTGCATGTATACCGTGTCATATGTTTGTTGTAGTATATCGGTGTATGATTAATCTGGACTTTTGTTGTCACAGTTTGGTTTGAATGAGATGAATAATTAAGGGGTTTTATGATTCGTGTACTATTTTGGTGAAGGATGTATTTGGGTGTTTTTGTTCAATTTGGTGTGATGAGCTTGGGATTTGATGGTTAAGATGAGAGTGGAGATGGGAGCAGATGAGATTTGGGAGAGATGATACTGGCGGTGTAAACAAGGTGAGTTGGGGGGCGAAGGTATCTAGACAAGAGAAGTGGGTTTGGTATGTTTGGTTACTGTGAGATATATTAGGGTTGTGAGGATATATATCCCTAATTTTTGGTTTGGACCGGGTATAGTAAGATTGGGCTACGTTTACAACATACTCGGCTTTATTTCATGTTTCATGTTTCATTGGATTTGTGGTATATATCTTGGGCTTGGGCTACGTTTTCAAATGATATGTTTCATGTAGTGTTGGACTTGGTCAGATGTTCTCTTGGGCCGTGTATTATCAAAATTATCTTAACTTTGATGATACGCTCGTAGGCCGGTATTATTTGCTAATTTTGAGCAGAATTTGGGCTAATGATAAAGATTTTGACGGGCCAATCACTACATTTAATGAAGGCATATAGGGGGCCGATTAGTTTTGCAATCGCATTCGGGATGACCGATTTTATATCCGAGTGGTGCAAATTTAATTATGATGTATTATGTGGATAACGGAGTTATTGGATTGAGCCGGGTATTTCATAAGAACCAAGTGGTAAAATATTTGTCGGGTTAATGCTTATGTGACAGGATTTTATAACTTTGGTGGGCTGTTTAAACAGTGACATTCAAGGCCGGGTATCCATTTTCAATCATAACCTTTCTTCTCGATCTACAATCACAACAAACACGATACATTACACTAAAACGATCCTTATCAAAAATTCACCTAAATTCCTAACGGCTATTACGGTTTATGTGATTACGAAGATGATTTGATGCTACTTATTTGAGGTTGAAGTGAGATTTCTCGAAGGCGTTCTTATTTTATCTTTAAGGGGGTACTTACGACTTTATAAGATAACTTGTTCAAGCATATACGGTTATGGATAAGACTTGAAGTATCTAGTTTCCAGTGTCAAGGGGAGGATGGATGACGACATGGATAACTATCATTTTTTGGGAGCTTCGTTTCGGTTCTCAGTGTCACACGCACTTGTAGTTATGGATATCTTCAAGAGGTGTAGTACCTTTTCTTATACCGCTTGTTTTGGTATATGGACTTTAGAGAAGTTGTACCTTTTTATACCGCCTTTTGGTATAGGGTATGTTTAAGACTTCCCTGCATCGCTCTTCATTCTACAATAGTGCAAGCTTAAGTTCAAGTTCGGGGAATTCTACTTCAGTTTCAAGTGAGTATTTTTGGGTTATCTTCATCAGTGGTCACTATCAATAGCCAACAGAATTGATAAGGGGATTCAGTTCGGGGTGATCATGAGAGAATTTTGTTTAGAGAGATATTGTTGACATCTTCTCACATTATAGTGGTTACTAAGTAAGCGATTCTAGTTGGCACACCACGTATACACATGAAGGATGATTCCCTTAATAGGTATCATCCTAGAGGGAGACATGTGTACATGCGGGGTCACTTGACTTTGGTGTTACCGTTTCTACATAAAGGGATAAGTTGTCTACATTCGGGACTTAATTGACTTTGATGTGGAAATCTTTTTATCATCACTATCCTGTCAGGAGAAATGTACATTTTCGGGACTTAATTGACTCTGATGCTACGGTTTTACTTCATGTTCGGGATAGAGTGCGTACTTCTGGTAATCTATCATAGAATCAAGACTGGGATTGCTTCAAGTTGTGAGAAAATGTTGATGACATTATCACCTCCCACATATCTCCTCTGTAGGATCTGTTTGGGAGAGAGCATTCTTTATTGCTTGTTTAATGAAAGGCCTTCTAGTTGGGAGGGAGTAAAACTCAACTAGATTCTACAAAGCTGAAGAAATAAAGCTGGAGTATTCAAGAAGATGAAGGTCGTTGAAGACTGTCTCAAGGAATGTTGGAGTTCACGTTTATTATTTTTCTTTATTTTTAGTTGTAGCAGACATTGCAACCAACACACGTGAGTCACCATCTTGAAGGGATATTGTTAGACTTACTTTTTGGTAAGTTGGCGCCTTTCACGTGAGTTGGACTAGATATACATCATTTACTATACGCAGGGACTTATTATGTAAAGGATGGATAGTCTAGGTTAGTTAGGCCTATAAATACCCCCCATGACTCTCCATGGGGGTGTGGAAGTTTAGTGTATTTTTCCGTGTTTTCATTTCACTTGAAATAAAACACACACTTTTCCTTCACCTCTCTCTAACTTTCTCTCACTAGAACTACATCATGTTTACCATGTTCTTTGATCATCCCCTACCCCCCGAACCATGGTGGCTTTTTTATGCTTGTCAAGATTAATGTCATAATCCTTCAACAACTCTAACCACCTTCTCTGCCTCATGTTCAGTTCACGCTGAGTGAAGATGTATTTCAGGCTCTTGTGATCTGTGAAGATATAACATGATTCGCCATACAAGTAGTGCCTCTATATCTTCAATGCAAACACGACTGCTGCAAGTTCCAAATCATGTGTAGGGTAGTTCTCCTCATAAGGCTTAAGTTGTCATGATGCGTAGGCAATCACTTTCCCATGTTGCATGAGAACACAACCAAGTCCCTTCCCTGAATCATCACTATAGATCTGAAGTCCACCTGTACCAGATGGGAGAGTAAGAATCAGTGCAGATACCAGCCTTGCTTTAGGTATTCAAAGCTCTTCTCTTTTTCTTCAGTCCAGGTGAATTTCTCCCCTTTCCGCATCAGTTTGGTCAATGGGAGTGCTAATCGGGAAAATTTCTATACGAACCTACGGTAGTAACCAGCTAAGCCTAGAAAGCTGCGAATTTATGTTGTTGATGTCGGTCTTGGCCACTTGGTAATAGCCTCAACCTTCATGGTTATTCCCTCTGCATATACTATGTGGCCTAGGAACACCACTTTACTCAACCAGAATTCGCATTTGGAGAACTTGGCATACAACTGCTTCTGGCGAAGTATCTGTAATACTGTACGAAGATGGTCTTCGTGTTCCTCCATTGACTTAGATAAAATCATAATATCTTCAATGAAGACAATAACGAACTTGTCCAGAAATTAATGGAAGATACAGTTCATCAATTCCATGAAAACTGTTGGATCATTTTTAAGGCCAAATGGCATGACTACAAATTCGTAGTGTCTATAACGTGTACGGAAAGCAGTCTAGGCGATGTCCTGCTCTTTCACCCGTAACTGATGATATCCCGACCTCAGATCAATCTTGGAGAAATGTTTGGCCCCTTGGAGTTGGTTAAATATATCATCAATGTGTGGCAAAAGATACCGATTCCTGATGGTGATCTTATTAAGCTCACGATAATCAATGCAGAGACGCATACTGCCGTCCTTTTTCTTTAGGAATAGAACCGGTGCACCCCATAGAGATGCACGAGATCAGACGGAACCTCGTTCCAAAAGTTCCTATAGTTGTTCCTGTAACTCCTTAAGCTCTATAGGAGCCATGCGGTAAGGAGCCTTGGAAATTGGATCAGCTCCTGGGATGAGCTCAATATTAAACTTTACCTCACGAGCAGGTGGTATGCGCGTAAGTTCTTCTAGAAACACGTCAGGAAATTCTAACACGATCGGCTGATTCTGGATAGATGGAGATCAAGCCTCCATATCATGAACAGTAGCTAAGTAGCCCTCGCAACCATGTGACATTAATGCACATTCTTGTAAGGTTGAAATTATTTGTACGAACCTTCCCGGTATAAAACTGTTGTGATTGTACTCTGGTGCATTTACATCACCGAAGATGACCCGATATGAATGGCAGTCAATGGTGGCGTGGTGTTTGGATAGCCGGTCCATGCCTAATATCATGTTGAAATCGCATATCTCCAATGGAAGTGCGTCAACTGGACGAATTTTGTCGTCAAACTCAAGGGGAAGACCCTTGTACCCATGTGTGATGCGTACAAAGTCTCTTAAGAGTGTGGAAATGTTTAAGACTTTTTCTAATGGCATAGGGGATATCCTAACACTCTTAGCATAAACAGTAGATATGACCGAATGAGTAGCACCCGTGTCAAATAATACGCATGCAACTTGACCATACATATACAAGATTCCAGTGATGGTACTTGTTGACTTGTTGGCCTGATCACGTGAGGTCGTGTACACCCGTCCAGTAGTAGGAGGTGGCTTGGAGTCGGCATGTCCAGAAGTGCCCTTGATCTCACCCTTACGATAGTCCTTCATGCGATGGCCTGGCTGGCCACACTTGAAGCAAGCATCGCTATCACGGCGATACGGCCCTGGGTGCCTACGGTTGCACGTAGTGCAGAGAGGGTGAGTATACCCTCTAACAGGTGCCCTTACTGGCTGGGAGCCTGTTCAGAGAACTATACGTGAGACATGATTAATGGGTACAAACAGGACAATGCAGAAAATCATAAGACGTAATACCAGATGTAGCTGCACGGTTAGGCTGTGAACCTCTACGGTCCTGCTCCCTTCCATTGCCATTATTCCTGGTAGTAGATGCTGAAGTGTCAGAATTAAGAATCATAAAACACATAACATAAGAAATTAGTAAGTTTAGGGACCTACTATTGTTGGAGTTGGTGGTGATGAGACTGCTTTTATACATAGTCTCATCGTCCAAATCGGGCTTAAAATGCACAAAATATCATTAAAACTGCCAAATATATGCTCGTGTTTGTTACTTGTGTATTTTTAGGTACGAATATTGAGGAAAAGACAAAAGATCACAAGAATCATTCAAAAACGAACACGGGAAACGAAACCGCACAATGAACCGGACCCAAATCTGGAATTTCCAAAATGGACCTTGAAGAATTGAAGATTGGCAAGAATGGTCCCTCAACTATTGAAGACTTGTCACTTTAGGCCCTTGTAAATCTCAAATATTACAAGTGGGTCCTTAAAGTTTCAAGATTTTGCTTATTCAGCCCTTGAAGAATGCCATAATTACATTTGAAGTCCTTGATACAAGTTTAGAAACATGTTGTGCCATATTTGACAAGAAGTCCAAACTTGTAACAAAGGAAAATGGAAGTTTGCTGTTTGAATACAAAGTGAAGTCAAAAGGAAAGATTGGGGACCTATTCTGCCCAGGCATACAAACTTACCCATCCACTCATAAACTGATACCTCAGCTTGACCTACCCATTTACCCATTTACCCTACCCAACCCGTCCATAACCCTACCCAAACCCACCAGATGTATTTAATAAACCTGGTCAAATACCCAGTCAAACCTCCCAACTTTCCCACCAAACACATGTTTTAAAAGCTAAACTTTCCCCAAACGGATTAAACTCCCATTAATCACCCTATAAACCCTAATAATCCCAGATTCAATCAAACTCAAAACAAAGGGTTTTTGCCCTATCTTTTCCAGATCATTAATTTGTTCTTTTGTCACCAAAACCCACATAAGAAACCACCCACCACTCAACCCATGTGGCCTCCCCCATGGTCCCCAGCCCGTCTCTTTCAAACAACACCCCAAAAAGACAAGATAAACGTTTGAGATGATTCTACTTGTCCTCCAAGCTCAAACAAACGTTCAAGATCAAAAATTCCAGCTGGCAACTTCACATGTATCCATTTTGACCAAATTTTCAGTCAAAATCCAAGGGCAAATTCGGATTTTCCAAGCATTAGGGTTTTAGTTGTTTAATATTTTAATCCTAGTTCTAGAATCATCTTGTTATTAGTATATAAGGAGGACCAATGTGTGGTATCCCCTTGTTCCAGATTTTTACTCCAAAATTGTAATCCCTTTTAATTATTTATAAAGTTGGTGTTTTCTTGTGTTGAAATTATGATTCCTTTTATGAGTTTTAAAAGTTGGTAAATGTTTGTTGAGTAAAAAAATCTGAGTTCCATTCACATTTGTTCAAAACATTTTATGTTTTGAATTTTCAGAAAAAGTTTCTGAAATTGATTTTTCTTGGTGAAGTTTTGTTTTAAGAGTTGGATTTCCAGGTTGTAACTTGATTGGTTAAGGTTATTTGAAAGGAAAGTTTTTGAGAAAGTTTGTGAAAAAGGTTTATAAGTTTTCAAGAAATCAGAAAGTATACTTTTGCTTGTGTTTTTCATTTTTCTTAACAGGAAATATTGTTAAGCACCTTTGCTTGTTGTTCAAGGCTCAGCTCAGGCCCCAGCCTGAAGGAGGTGGCTAAGCTGCCACTAAGGGACCTGGATGTAGGTCCCTTAAGGTAAAAGCCTTGTTTCCTTTTCATTTTTCAGTCATTGGTGATTTTTGCATGATTTTTGTGCAAGTTGTTAGTTGTTGATGTTGTATGGTTTGATTGTTCTCATTTTAGTTTTTTATGCATGTTAGAGTTGATTGGGATCAATTTACTTGATTTGTGATTGAGTTTGGTGTGAAAAATATCATTTTCAGATTTTTAAAGGGTGTTTGGATAAGGGTTTAAGTAGGGTTTAATATCATTAATCTTGCTTAAAACCTGTTTAGACATACTTCTTAGGTAGTTGTTAGGTGATATTGGTACTTAGTTTTCATTTTGGTTTAGTTTTGAACACATTTGCATGCTAAAACATTGGGTAAAATAGCTAAAATCAGTCAAGTGCCCTTCTACTGCTTATTTTGTGAAATTGGTGCATCAAAATTGATATACTGCTAGATTTTAGGTCATTTGAGGATTGTGAATCATTTGTATGTCAGTTTGTGAGCTTATTTGCAAGATTTGAGCCTTGGAAATTCGATTTTGTGCATGCAACTTGGTCAATTATTCATCAGATACCCCATTGCCTTAATCAGAAACTTTGGGTGTTTGATTTGCTTGATATTTGTGATTGAACTTGTGTTTTTTTTTTGTTGCTCTTGACTTCCCACAACCCAACTGGTTGTGGGAGTGCCCAATTGTCCATCAAACACCATAAAAATCAAGGATCAAGCCCTCTTGATCCTAACTGCACAAGTGAAGATATACCTTTTCTCTTCTTTGTGTTCATCAGTTAAGACAACCTATCTGAGCACGTTTTTGGCATTTTAGTGACTTAATCTTGGTTAATTTGGATTGAAAGTGTGTTTTTAAGTTAAGTTACTGTTTTGTGTTTTTAAAAGTTTAAAAAGAAAAAAAAAGTAAAAAGGACTGGCCAGGACTCGAACCAACGCCATCCTCCTCACAACACATCACACTTACCATTGCGCCCTTGGGTCTTTTACTGACCAAGGTTCATTTCAAATTGTATTTAAGGTGTGTTTGTTTTTTGGCTTATTTAGCTATCAGCTTATTTAAAAGCTGATTTAAGCTTATTCTTTTTGGATTTTTACCATTTAGTATTTTTCTTTTGTTTTTGTTTAGTTTTAGGACTTTTTGGTGTTAAAAGTTTATTTTTCCCGTATTTAAATTATTTTTTAGGATTATTTTAAGTTTATATTTTAGAAATTAATTTAAAAATAGTAAAAAGCATTTTAAAAATCTGAAAAAATAGTTTTTAGGTTTTTATTTACATTCTTGAGGTTTACAGCTAAAAAAGTTTTCAAAAAGTCTTATTTTTGATTTTATTGGATTTTAGGGTTTTTAGCTAACTTTAAAATTAAATATAAAATTACTAAATAGGTTTTAGAAAATTTTGATTGCATTTTTGTCTTAGTTACATTATTCTAGATTTTTCGTAATTTTTTAGAATTTTTTTATGAACTTTGAATTTTTTTGAATATTTTAATATTATTTTATTATTAAAAATTGAAGTTTGATTTTTTTTAGTTTTTACATTTTTCCTAGATTATAGACACTTAATTAGGAGTTTTGTCACTTTCCAAATATTTTTAGGACTTTTCAATTATTTTCTAGAATTAATTTAAGTTTTAATTGATTTTAACAGTTTTTAAGTATTTAAAAATAGTTTTAATAGGTTTTAAAATTTAAAAAAATACTTTTTAGCTTAATTAGGATATTTTTGAGGTTTAAAAACTATAAAATCTTGTTTAGGGCTTTTTAATAATTAATTGTGATTTTTAGGGCTTTAATTAGCATTAAAAAGTCATTATCTAGTTAATTAAAAGGTTTTAGCAAGTTTGGATTTTTTGTAAACTCTTAGAATATTATTTTAGATTTTTAGTAATTTTTAAGAATTTTTAGGTTAAAATTTT
Source organism: Glebionis coronaria (assembly GCA_025667525.1). NCBI lineage: Eukaryota > Viridiplantae > Streptophyta > Magnoliopsida > Asterales > Asteraceae > Glebionis > Glebionis coronaria. The sequence continues at coordinate 434,694,618 of CM046879.1, read as the reverse complement.
AATTTTTGTACTATTTACGGTTTTACGTGTTCGCCTTTTTCGTCTTAGTTTAATCCGTCTTCGTAACCGTCTTTTCTCTCTTATTTCTCTTTTCCTTTCTTCTTCATATAATCAAAATCAAAATCAATTCATTACACAACACACTAGCCTCCTCGAGAACGAACTCACTAAGGGTCATTCGTGCACGGTTTTCCTAAATCGTCGTGCCCACTTGCCCTATATTTTAGTTGCTTGTTTTTCCTAAAGCAAGTATCTAATTTTACAACATCAGTGGCTTTTTTACGGTAATTGTCATTACCACCACGCCTATCCGAAGTAGAACTGTCTTGGGTCTGACCGTTACCCTTGTGCTGACTCTGCTGCTGAGTGGCCGGTTGGGACCGGTCCCTAGTCTTCTGCCTCTTGTCGGGTCTTTCTGCCTCTTGTCGGGTCTTTCTGCCTCTCCAAACTCATCCCTCTCTTGCAGCATCTCCAACTTGCGGGTTGCATCTGCTACTTGTGCCACAGTATTGAATGTAGCACACACCAAGTTATTGGCAACAGATGTGCGAAGAGCCCAGCGAAAGTGATACGCCTGCTCCTCTGCAGTCCTGGCTGCTGCGCCAAGGAATCCAGCCAATCGAAGAAACATCTGCATGAACTCATTATGTTCCCCAACTCTCTGTCTAATCCTAATATACTCCCTCTTGAGCTTGTCCTGCTCAGCTTTCGGGAAGAACTGCCCCATAACCAACTCCTTAAACTCTGCCCAAGTCAATCCAGTCACCCAGTCGTCGCCTCCATTCGACAGCTTCAATGCCTTCCACCATGCAAGAACGTTCCCTTGAAACTTGTAACAAGCTAACCTTGCCTTAAAGACAGGGTCACATCCTATTGCGTCAAAGATCTTCTCGATGTGAGCTATCTAGCTCTCAGCCTCAGCGGGGCTGTCAGTCTGCTCGAAAGATTTCGGATGTTGCTTATTGAATCGCTCCAACCATGTGATCAGCGTAGCTGGAGGTGGAAGAGGAGGATTCTGGTGATGGTGCTGGTGCTGATTGTTGACAGCTTGCACCTCAGCCCGAATTTCATTCCTCAGTTGAGGAAGCATGGCCTGCATAGCAGTTTGAATTACTGCATTTAGTTGCTCTTGTTCACGTGTGAGAACTATTAGACAGTATAAAACAAAATGCAATGATTAAACTGATTAAAACATAATATATATATGAATAAAAAAAATTATGCATATAAACATAAAAAAAACTATGCATGAAAACAGTGTATGAATGCATGGCAATGAGAATGACATGGGTTTAGGTGAACGCCTATCGGTCAGTTCACCTAAACAAAATGACATGACGAGGATGAACGCCTAAGGGTCGGTTCATCAAAACAAAATGATTCGATTAAAAGCACATGCGACTAAATATGGCCAGTCCTGTAACAACCATTCAAAATTTCTACAACAATGATACATGAACAAATGCATGAAAACAACTGTCAGTTCTAGGAAGACCATGGTGATTTCCCACTAATCACATGTCATGTTTTAAGAGCCCACAGGTCGAAGCCTTGGCTCTGATACCATAATTGTAACACCCCATTTTGGTAAATATAATATCATAGTTAATATGGCGTGTCATCAAAGCATGCTAGGTAAATGTCCAAAAACATTAAATGACCATGAATGGAAATACCGGAAACAAACATTGGTAGTCCAAGTATAAGCTCACACACATGAATATACGTACTGAAATGGAAAAGGACTAAACAATGTCCAAAGAAATAAAGTAACGTAATGTATGGAAATGCATAAAGTAATGTGTGGAAACCTAAGTTTCCTCGATCTTTTAGCAACTAGGAACGATTCCCATTCACTTGATTGAATCAAGGCGGAATAGAATGAAAATTGTTAACAAGGTGTTTAGGCACAAAGAACACACAGAATTACTCAACGATTGTTCATTATATTAATAATAAACAACCACTAGACGTGTATACATTTAATCCCACATCTAGTGCAACACACGCTTTAGTCATTGTATATGAAAGTTATGAATAAAACCTAAGACCCTGGTTCCTTTTATAGAGTAAGGATTAGGGTTTTACAAGAGATAAGAATGAATAATATCTAAATATTCTATTTAGATAAACTATATTCTAAATATCGATCTACAATATCTTGAATATATCCTATAAATATAATTCCATCAGCGTTGGATATCTGTCAGTGTCTACAATACACGTGTCAGCGTCTAGCTTTCACATGTCAGCGTATCTAAACAAACATCTTGATATTTCTTCATTTTGAGTTTCTGCCACATCAACTTTTAGACCCAACAATCTTCCCCTAGTTGATGTTGGCAAAACTCTTTGTGTATCTCTTGTAAGTGGTACATCATCTTCAAATTTCTTCCCCTCAAGAATAGCATATATATCTTCCCCTTTTTGTCACATCAAATAGGGAAGGAAACAAAGTATGCAATCGAAGATTCTCCAAATGTAGGCTTTGTGTAATGATTTTGAAGAAAAATAACTATAATATTCTTGATGTAGAAGTAGAGTAACCCAAACCTATGTTCCATGTCTTGTACTATTCACGTGACATCCAACTTATATGAGCAAAGAGAATATAAGCAGACCTCGATCTCTTGTCAAAATCCTCATCCTTTGTGAGACACTGAGCACGATAATGTAACTCCTTCAAGTGATAGCAATGTTAGTTTGCTAGATATGACAAGTCTTCGTCACCAACCATGTAAAGCACGAACAAGTTATTGTTAATGTCAATGGCTATCGTCCACAACTTTAACAATATGATAAAACACAAACTCGCGAAAATCTACTTCAAGCATCAAATTTACCATAAGAATTCTTCCCCTTAAGCCAACACACCTCTTCATGACGAATCTTAATGAAATAACATCTTCATACCATATGTAAAAGTTTTAGAACAGATAACTCTTTCACAAGGCTACCCCGATTACATAATATAATATCAATCAGATTCTTCATGAATTGTTGCTAACTTACATAAAAATCATTGATCCCCTTTTAAAAATATCCGAGCCATTAATATCAAAACGATATTCTGAATAAAATAGAGATTCCATGTACCTTCGTGTGTAAATACCTCGTTTTGTGTGCCAAAACCTAACCATTTTTCCAAATAGCTACATTACCTTTGTCGTCCAATAACTTTCCCTGTCCAATATCTTTACCATATGTATTGTCCAATATCGGATAATACTTATCAGCGCTTTAGACAAAGTATCTCGGACAACGCATGTTAGCGCCTCTATCAGCGTCTGACTTATTCTTGTCAGCGTCTCATTCAACAACTGATGCCTCTTGTGACCATGACTTATCCCACTACATAATCATGTTTCCTCATGTGAACATAAACATGCGAACACTTTTTACTACCTTTGTTCATCACCACAGTGAATCATTACATTATAGTAATAACAATACTTCAATCTTTGGATTGCTTCACGTTTACTGTATCTTGGCTTAAACAAACACAACATGGAAAGTACCACGTGCCTTCTTTATCAAGCCATTAAAATTGGGACCACAGAACACAGCAACCAAATCTCTCACGTTTACATCACACTTCCTAAGAATCAGGAAAGTCAATCATGTCCCGCATAATCATAACCAATATTTACATAACTGATTATGAAAACTTGCGTATCTTCTGCCTGGGACCACAAGTAATCATCACTGCCTCACCCATGTTTAAAAAGAGGAATATGTGAATATCCCTATTTAGTAGGAATAAACACAATAACAACAATAACTTCGCTGGATATGCAGCAATTTCACAAATCACATCCAAACTCCTTCCCTGCTGCTCCATTCGTCAATTATGTTGCAGTAAGCATTAAACAAACTTAGGGTTTTATACTCCAAACCCTAAAAATTATAATCTCCACTTTATGATCACAGCAACAAAATTATAATTCTTGGTCCATAATCACAGATCTAGGGTTTCTGAAAAACCCTAAAAATAACAAACATCATAGCAGCCATGAACGGATAACATCACACTAGGGTTCATCGTGATTACAAGAAATCACTCACCAAAGCTAGTATGATTAATCTTTACAAATAGAAACATGCCACCTTTTCTGTTTAGGAACGATCTAGGGTTTCAAGAAACCCTAAATCATGATTTTATGTAAATCATAAATCTTGAAAATCACCACTGCTGCCAACTTCGACATCCAATAACTTTTTCTTGAAGATAGATCTGAACAATCCCTCCGGTGGATATCCATGTATATGTGTGTAGAACACACACATAAAAATTCGTGTCGATCTTCAATAAAAAGTTATGGCCTTCTGACTACTACTACGCACACAAAACCACCCAGAAAAACCCTATACGGATTTTTCTTCCTTCTCAAAACACGAACACCTTGTTGGTCCTAGCATCACGAGCCACGAGGCTCTGATACCAACTGTAGAAACCTAGGTTTCCTCGATCTTTTAGCAACTAGGAACGATTCCCATTCACTTGATTGAATCAAGGTAGAAAAGAATGAAAATCGTTAACAAGGTGTTTAGGCACAAAGAACACACAAAATTACTCAACGATTGTTCATTATATTAATAATAAACAACCACTAGACGTGTATGCATTTAATCCTACGTCTAGTGCAACACACGCTTTAGGTTAACATTGTATATGAAAGTTATGAATAAAACCTTAGACCCTGGTTCCTTTTATAGAGTAAGGATTAGGGTTTTAAAAGAGATAAGAATGAATAATATCTAAATATTCTATTTAGATAAACTATATTCTAAATATCGTCCTACAATATCTTGAATATATCCTCTAAATATAATTCCAGCAGCGTTGGATATCTGTCAGTTTCTAAAATACACGTGTCAGCATCTAGCTTTCACATGTCAGCGTCTCTGAACAAACGTCTTGATATTTCTTCATTTTGAGTTTCTGCCACATCAACTTTTAGACCCAACATAATGAATGCTAGATAGCTTCCATCCGTATGCACATACTCTCAAAGTCTACGAGGGTCGTTGAGTACCTGCTATTTGGGAACATGAAAGGAAAACGGCTGAGCATAACACCCAGTGAACGGATATACAAGTATAGCATGAAATGACATAAGAATAAAAGACTAATAGCAGCAGAAATGTCTAAGTCCTATATAACCTGGAACATGGTCATAAAACTGGTTTTATAGTTTGAAAAGACTTATGTTTTTATATGAAAAACTGTATTGATTAGCCAATAGCCCATATAGCTCATGAGGTTCCACCGTGCATGAATACTTAGAGGGGAGACCTCATCATGCAATTAGAGGGGTTGCCTCTAATTAATTAGTCTGGGTAGGAGGGATCAACTTCTTGTGAAGGATGCAAGGTACACATCACATTCACCATGAAAATCCTATAATACATGTAACTAGGATGCACCTATACGCCCCACATGATGATATAAATATAAGGCCAAAACTGTAAGGGACACCACGAGCAAGCACTCATAACACTGGTGCCTCTAGTGGTATGGTTATGGTACCTTCATAACTAGGTGACACTGGTCATGCAAGCATATGGCTTAGACATTTAAAACTAAACATAAGTTATCAAAACATATAAACATATACTTAGGAAAACAGTTGGCTGCAAATGGGGAATCCTAATAAGGAAAAGAATGTCCATACTGAAGGACGGAAAATCTGTACCTTGTGTCTAGTGAACGAGGAAAGATGAAAGGATGAATAGTCCTACCCAGACCTCACTAATGCTACATAAATAAGGGACATGTATAAGTTGTCTGATTACTGAGCACGTTACTGGTTATAGCATGTTCTAGCTTGTTTTATATGTTCTTGTCTTATTTTACTGTTTTAAATGATATATTGTATTAATCATGTATTTCATGTATTCTGATTATTTATTATCTAGTATTCTTGTATTATTATACTTGTTGTGTAATAATAAGTAACTTTCTAAAAATAACAGGTTTATAAAAGTAGAAAGTTTCTAAAAATAGAATGTTTTCAAAGATAGATCAGTTTCTAAAAACATAAAGTTTACAAAAATAGTAAGTTTCCTTAAATAGAAAGTTTCCATATTTAGAAATAAGTTGGATTAATAAGCTAATAATATAAGCTAGTGTTTACTAGTTAAAAGTCATAAGATGTAATTAATAGTATAGTTTACTAAATAAATGTCATGGTAATTTAACAAACTATAGGTTATATGATTTAATTAAATAAAGCATGATTTAATTAAATTAGTCTAAATAAGATACTTAGGTTAATCATGAATTATTATATTTAATAATTATAACCTAAGTCATGTTTTATTAATTAATTATAATTTCATGTTTTAATAATTAATTAATAACTATAGTCTAAAATCAATGACCAAAATACTTAGGCGAATACATGTATTATTTATTAAAAATAATATAACTTAAGTTCGTGATTTAAATTAAATTAATTAGTAATCATGTTTAATTAATTTAATTAGCCTTGTAAAAAATAACTTGTAATTAATTCCGTGCTCGTTTCCGTGTTTTAATATAAGCCGAAACACATAAGCCGAACCAAACAGCCCGACAGTGGCTACCCGACCTAGCCGGTTGCCACTGTTCGACCAATATTCCCATCGGCTATAGCCGGTGGTTCCCCCTGTTTGCATGCGTTTCCCCCTGCTCGAACCAAAACAGCCATCGGCCTAAGCCGGTGGTGCTTGCTCTTGCGCCGAGACCTACACTAAGACCTTGTAGGGTTTTGGTTGGCACTAAACCCAAACCAAACGTTACCCCGACTTGCGTCAGGGTTCCCTTGTCCTTGCGGCTGAGCAACCAAGACCACCCCGAGACCATGGGGTATCGGCTGGTGGTGCATAAAACCCATCGAGAGCCTAGGGCTCTCGGTTTGACCCTCGGTCGAACCAAACGCAACCCAACCAAATCATTTTCATGTTTCTTGAATTCTTATACCATGTTGTTTATTATGTTATTACTATTAAAACACATGAACATAATTTAAAAGAAAAGAATGATAAAAGCTTAAGGTTTTGATGTTACCGAATACGTGAATAGAAAAGGCTTATGAACACGAACACACTTAACCCAAAATCAAAGATCAAAATCAACCAAACACCCCTTGGTGTTCTTGTGTAGCCGGTGGCAGGGAGAGAAGGGAGGCTAGGGTTTTTAGTTTTTCTTAAAAATCCTATATTATGAAAAGTACTTTATTTTTACTTTCCTTTAGTTAAAATTTAAATGGGTTGGGCCCCCTCCTTGCTCCTTGTATGCGGCTAACATAAGATCTAAGGCCAAATCCTTACAGTTTTCATGTCTAAAATAATACTCGTGTTCGTTCGTGTTTATTATTCGTTCTAGTTCGTGTTTAATGTTCGTGTTATATAAACTACGTACATATATCGTGTTCTAATAATCGTATTATAATTATTATACGTAATAATTATCATGTTCATAAATGTTTGGATCATACGTTCGTGATTATAATTATTATACTTAATAATTATTGTGTATTATCACGTACTTAATAATTATCGTGCACTAACACGTACGTAGTTTCTGAATTTAATGTTCATGACACGTGTACATGACATAAATGGAAAGTTTTAATTAGTTCGTATGTTTACGTAGTGTACTGTTCATGGCATTTATATACGGGTTTTACAACTCTTCTCCCATAAAAAGAATAATTTGTCCCCGAATTATAGATAACGTAAACTGAAAGAGGAACATACCCAGATCAAAACTTGAAATGAGGGTAAGAAATCCGGAGAGACTCCTCTGTCTCCCAAGTGGCTTCCCGCTCGGTATGACCCCTCGAAAGGATTTTGACAAATGGAATCGTCTTCTTCCTCATGACTCGTTCCTGTCGATCAAGAACTCGTTTGGGTTCCTCGATGAAGGTAAGATCTTCACGAATCTGTTCAAGTGGATACTGAACCATGTGAAGGGGATGATACTTGTACCCTCTGAGTAAGGACACATGGAAAACGTCATGAACGTAAGAAAGCCACAGAGGTAACGCTAAACGGTACGATACTTCACCGACTCGTTGATGATATCAAATGGTCCGATGAATCAAAGACTGCGTTTTCCTTAGATTCTAAAACGTCTGACACCACGTGTCGGTGATACCTTAAGAAAAACATGATCTCCCACGTTGAAATACAAATCCTTACGATGCTTGTCGGCATAACTCTTTTGACGTGCACGAGCTTCTTGCAGTTTTGCCTTAGCTAGAACGACTCTCTCGTTGGTCATCTCTATCATCTCTAGACCTTCAAGTGTTCGCTCTCCAACCTGATCCCAGCAGATTGGGGCGCGACACTTCCTGCCATACAACATCTCAAACGGTGCACACTTGATGCTGGCGTGCCAACTGTTGTTGTATGCAATACCAAGCAAATGTAGTCGTCCCAACTTCCTGTCCATTCTAAAGCACACGCTCGAAGCATGTCTTCTAATGTCTGAATGGTTCGCTCCGATTGTCCGTCTGTTTGAGGATGAAAAGTCGTGCTAAGCTTAAGTCTGCTGCCCCAAGCTTTCTGCAGACTTCTCCAAAATCGCGAAGTAAACCGAGGATCTCTGTCCGAGATGATACTGGATGGAGCACCATGAAGTGTCATGATCTCCTTCTAATATAAGTCAGCGAGTTTGCTAACCGCGTCGTCCTTGCGGATCAGTAAGAAATGAGCTGACTTGGTAAGTCGGTCAACGATAACCCAAATGGCATCATTCTTCCTCTTGGTCTGTGGAAGTCCGGTGACAAAATACATGGTGATCTTATCCCACTTCCAATCTAGAATGTCTAATGGTTGTAGTAGACCACTAGATCATTGATGCTCGATCTTAACCTGCTGGCAGGTAAGATATTTGGATACATAGGTAGCAACATCTTGTTTCATACCACTCCACCAGAAATACTGCTTGATGTCGTGGTACATCTTGGTTGAACCAGGATGAATGGAGAATGGGGAGCTATGAGCTTCAGCCAATAACGCTAACCTGGGTGTAAGATCATCATGAACACAAAGTCTAGTGCCATGCTATAAGATACCGTCGTCATCTAACCGAAACTTCGTCTGCTGCTCTAAGTTCTGAGTAATTTCCTAGATTTCACTATCATCCTTCTGAGCTTCCTTGATCCTAGAGAGTAAGTCATGCTCCACTCTAAGATTAGCCCCGTAGCCATGTTGTCCACGTACCATGATCTCAATATCCAGTCGCTCCAAGTGTCGTATAATCTCTTCCTCTATCTTAATGTCACTGATCATACCCGACTTCCTACTAAGCGCATCTGCCACTACATTCGCCTTGTCGGGATGATAGTGCAGATTAATATCATAATGCTTCAACATCTCCAACCACCTTCTATGCCTCATGTTCAGTTCACGCTGAGTGAAGATGTATTTCAGGCTCTTGTGATCTGTGAAGATATCACATGATTCACCATACAAGTAGTGCCTCCATATCTTCAATCCATACACGACTGCTGCAAGTTCCAAGTCATGCGTAGGGTAGTTCTCCTCATAAGGCTTAAGCTGCCGTGATGCGTAGGCAATCACTTTCCCATGTTTCATGAGAACACAGCCAAGTCCCTTCCCTGAATCATCACTATAGATCTGAAATCCACCTGTACTAGATGGGAGAGTAAGAATCGGTGCAGATACCAACCTCTGCTTTAGGTCTTCAAAGCTCTTCTCTTTTTATTCAGTCCAGATGAATTTCTCCTCTTTCCGCATCAGTTTGGTCAATGGGAGTGCTAAGCGGGGAAATTTCTCTATGAACCTACGGTATTAACCAGCTAAGCCTAGAAAGCTGTGAACTTCAATTGCTGATGTCGGGCTTGGCCACTTGGTAATAGCCTCAAACTTCGTAGGATCCATGGTTATTCCCTCCGTAGATACTATGTGGCCTAGGAACACCACTTTACTCAGCCAGAATTCGCATTTATAGAACTTGGCATACAACTTCTTCAGGCGAAGTATCTGTAATACTGTGCGAAGATGGTCTTCGTGTTCCTCCTTTGACTTAGAGAAAATCAGAATATCGTCAATGAAGACAATAACGAACTTTTCCAGAAACTCATGGAAGATACGGTTTTATCAAGTCCATGAAAACTATCGGATCATTGTTAAGGCCAAATGGCATGACTAAATATTCGTAGTGTCCATAACGTGTACGGAAAGTAGTCTTGGCGATGTCCTGCTCTTTCACCTGTAACTGATGATAGCCCGAACTCAGATTGATCTTGGAGAAATGTTTATCCCCTTAGAGTTGGTCAAATAGATCATTAATGCGTGGCAAAGGATATCGATTCCTGATGGTGATTTTATTAAGCTCACGATAATCAATGCAGAGACACATATTGCCGTCCTTTTTATTTACGAATAGAGCCGGTGCACCCCATAGAGATGCACTAGGTCGGATGAAACCTCGTTCCAAAAGTTCCTGTAGTTGTTCCTTTAACTCCTTAAGCTCTATAGGAGCCATGCGGTGAGGAGCCTTGGAAATTGGCTCAGCACCTGGGATGATCTCAATATTAAACTCTACCTCACGAGCAGGTGGTATGCCCGGAAATTCTTCTGGAAACACGTCGAGAAATTCTGACACGATCGGCTGATTCTGGATAGATAGGCCAGCCTTCATATCATGAACAGTAGCTATGTAGCCCTCGGAACCATGTGACAGTAATGCACGTGCTTGTAAGGTTGAAATTATTTGTATAGACCTTCCGGGTGTAAAACCGTTGTGAATGTACTCTGGTGCGTTTACATCACCGAAGATGACCCGATATGAATGGAAGTCAATGGTGGTGTGGTGTTTGGATAGCCAATCCATGCCTAATATCATGTTGAAATCGCAAATGTCCAATGGAAGTGCGTCAACTGGATGAATTTTGTTGTCAAACTCAAGGGGGAGACCCTTGTACCCATGTGTGATGCGTATAGAGTCTCTTAAGGGCATGGAAATGTTTAAGACATTTTCTAATGGCATAGGGGATATCCTAACACTCTAAGCATAAATAGTATATATGACCGAATGAGTAGCACCCGTGTCAAATAACATGCATGCAGCTTGACCATACATATACAAGATTCCAGTGATGGTACCTGTTAACTTGTTGGCCTGATCACGCGAGGTCGTGTACACCCGTCTAGTAGTAAGAGGTGGCTTGGAGTCGGCATGTCCAGAAGTGCCCTCGATCTCACCCTTACGGCAGTCCTTCATGCGATGGCCTGGCTGGCCACACTTGAAGTAAGCATCGCTATCACGGCGACACGGCCCTGGGTGCTTGCGGTTTCACGTAGTGCACAGAGGGTGAGTATAACCCTCTAACAGGTGCCCTTTCTGGCTGGGAGCCTATTCAGAAAAGTATACGTGAGACATGATTAATGGGTACAAACCGGACAATGCAGAAAATCGTAAGACGTAATACCAGATGTAGCTACACGGTTGGGCTGTGAACCTCTGCCGTCCTACTCCCTTCCGTTTCCATTATTCCTGGTAGTAGATGCTGAAGTGTCCGAATTAAGAATCATAAAACACATAATATAAGAAATGAGTAAGTTTAGGGACCTGCTGCTGTTGGAGTTGTTGCCGTTGTTACGGTAATTGTCATTACCACCACGCCTATCCGGAGTAGAACGGTCTTGGGTCTGACTGTTACCCTTGTGCTGACTCTGCTGCTGAGTGGCCGGTTGGGACCGGTCCCTAGTCTTCTGCCTCTTGTCGGGTCTTTCTGCCACTCCAAACTCATCCCTCTCTTGCAGCATCTCCAACTTGCGGGCTACATCAGCTACTTGTGCCACAGTATTGAATGTAGCACACACCAAGTTATTGGCGACAGATGTGCGAAGAGCCCAGCGAGAGTGATACGCCTACTCCTATACAGTCCTGGCTGTTGTGCCAGGGAATCCAGCCAGTCGAAGAAACCTCTGCATGAACTCATTGTTGTTTTCCCCAGATCTTTGCCTAATCCCATGATACTCCCTCTTGAACTTGTCCTACTCAGCTTTCGGGAAGAACTGCCTCATAACCAACTCTTTAAACTCTGCCCATGTCAATACAGTCACCCGGTCGTCGCCTCCATTCGACAGCTTCAATGCGTTCCACCATGAAAGAACGTTCCCTTGGAACTTGTAACAAGCTAACATTGCCTTAAAGATAGGGCCGCACCCCATTGCGTCAAAGATCTTCTCGATGTGAGTTATCCAGCTCTCAGCCTCAGCGGGGCTGTCAGTCTGCTTGAAAGATTTCGGACGCTGCTTATTGAATCGTTCCAGCCATGTGATCAGGGTAGCTGGAGGTGGAGGAGGAGGATTCTGGTGATGGTGCTGGTGTTGATTGTTAGCAGCTTGCACCTCAGCCCGAATTTTCATTCCTTAGTTGAGGAAGCATGGCCTGCATAGCAGCTTGAACTGCTGCATTCAGTTGTTCTTGTTCACGTGTGAGAACTAGCTGACAGTATAAAACAAAATGCAATGATTAAACTGGTTAAAACATAATATATATATGAAGAAAAAATAAGTATGCATATAAACATGAAAATAAAATATGCATGAAAACAGTGTATGAATGCATGACCATGAGAATGACATGGGTTTGGGTGAACGCCTATAGGTCGGTTCACCTAAACAAAATGACATGACAAGGATGAAAGCCTATAGGTCGGTTCATCAAAACAAAATGATTCGATTAAAAGCACATGCGACTAAATATGGCCAGTCCTGTACCAACCATTACTTAGTCAAAATTCCTGAAACAATGATACATAAACAAATGCGTGAAAACAACTGTCAGTTTTAGGAAGACCATGGTGATTACCCACTAATTATAGGTCATGTTTTAAGAGCCTAAAGGTCGAAGCCTTGGCTCTGATACCATAATTGTAACACCCCATTTTGGTAAATAGAATATCATAGGTAATATGGCGTGTCATCAAAGCATGCAAGGTAAATGTCCAAAAACATTAAATGACCATGAATGGAAATACCGGAAACAAACATCGGTAGTCCAAGTATAAGCTCACACACATGAATATAAGTACTGAAATGGAGAAGGACTAAACAATGTCTAAAGAAATAAAGTTACGTAATGTATGGAAATGCATAAAGTAATGAATGCTAGATAGCTTCCATCCGTATGCACATACTCTCAAAGTCTACAAGCGTCCTTGAGTACCTGCCGTTTGGGAACATGAAAGGAAAACGGCTGAGCATAACGTCCAGTGAACGGATATACAAGTATAACATGAAATGACATAAGCATAAAAGACTAATAGCAGCGGAAATGTCTAAGTCCTAGATAACCTGGAACATGTTCATAAAACTGGTTTTATAGTTTGAAAATACTTATGTTTTTATATGAAAAACTGTATTAATTAGCCAATAGCCCATATAGGTCATGAGGTTCCACCGTGCATGAATACTTGGTGGGGAGACCTCATCATACAATTAGAGGGGTTGCCTCTAATTAATTAGTCTAGGTATGAGGGATCAACTCCTTGTGAAGGATGCAAGGCACACATCGCATTCACCATGAAAATCTTATAAAACATGTAACTACGATGCACCCATACGCCCCACATGATAATATAAATATAAGGCGAAAACTATAAAGGACGCCACGAGCAAGCACTCCGCCGTGGGGAAGTCATAACACTAGTGCCTCTAGTGTTATGGTTATGGTACCTCCATAACTAGGTGACACTGTTCATGCATGTATATGGCTTAGGCATTTAAAACTAAACATAAGTTATCAAAACATATAAAACATATACTTGGGAAAACAATTAGCTACAAACGGGGAATCCTAATAAGGAAAAGAATGTCCATACTGAAGGACGGAAAATCCGTACCTTGTGTCTAATGAACGAGGAAAGATGAAAGGATGAATAGTCCTACCCGACCTCACTAATGCTACATAAATAAGGGACATGTATAAGTTGTCTGATTACTGAGTACGTTACTGGTTATAGCATGTTCTAGCTTGTTTTATATGTTCTTATCTTATTTTACTGTTTTAATGATATATTGTATTAATCATGTATTACATGTATTCTGATTAATTATTATCTTGTATTTTTGTATTATTATACTTGTTGTGTAATAATAAGTAACTTTCTAAAACTAGCAGGTTTCCAAAAATAGAAAGTTTCCAAAAAATAGATCAGTTTCTAAAACAGAAAGCTTCCAAAAATAGTAAGTTTCCTTAAATAGAAAGTTTCCATATTTAGAAATAAGCTAGATTAATAAGCTAATAATATAAGCTAGTATTTACTAGTTAAAAGTCATAAGTCATGTAATTAATAATATAGTTTATTAAATAAACGTCATGGTAATTTAACAAACTATAGGTTATATGATTTAATTAAATAAAGCATGATTTAATTAAATTAGTCTAAATAAGATACTTAGGTTAATCATAAATTATTATATTTAATAATTATAACCTAAGTCATGTTTTGTTAATTAATTATAATTCCATGTTTTAATAATTAAATTAATAACTATAGTCTAAAACAATGACCAAAATACTTAGGCTAATATATGTATTATTTATTAAAAATAATATAACCTAAGTCCATGATTTAAATTAAATTAATAAGTAATCATGCTTAATTAAATTAATTAGCCTTGTAAAAAAATAACTTGTAATTAATTCTGTGCCCGTTTCCGTGTTTTAATATAAGCCGAAACATATAAGCTGAACCAAACAACCCGACAGTGGATACCCGGCCTAGCCGGTTGCCACTGTTCGACCAATATTCCCACTGGCTATAGCCAGTGGTTCCCCCTGTTTGGTTGTGTTTCCCCCTGCTCGAACCAAAACAGCCACCTGCCTAAGCCGGTGGGTCTTACTGTTGCGCCGAGACTCACTGTAAAACCCGCATGCTTTTACCATGAACAGTACACTAATAATCGTACGTACAAGATTACAACTTTCCTTATATAACATGAACACATGTCACGCATATTAATTACAAGAATTACGTATGTGTTATTACACGATAAGTATTAAATACGTGTTTGTACACGATAATTATTAATAATAATAATCATAATCACGAACAAGAAAGCTTGAACATTAAATCACGAACATGTGATTACGTTTATATTTTATTATTAGACGACGTATTTTGGTTTCGTACAAGTAATTATTATAAAACGAATTGTCTTGAACGCTTAACTTAGTAATGCACGACAAGAACTATAAATATTAATTACTTATTAATATGTACTTACGTAAATACTTTAAGCATGACAAGAAGCCAAAACACAAGAACTCGGAAACGAATACGCGCAACTTTATTAGACGCGAGTTAGTTAAATAAGATAGGATTTTGGCAGTTTTAGACAAGGAAGGGAAGTGGGCCCAAGGCCCACATGGAGTCCAAACCGTGTATATACAAAACAAACGGGGGGAGTACATATTTTTTATGACAACATAACAGTAAATCATAAAAACCCTAAAAACCAAAAGAGAAGAATACAGCCGCCCCTTTTCTCTTGTTCGTTTCTTGGTGCCGACGTGTGAAGAAGCAAAAACAAGGGCAGTCGTGGGTTTTCAGATTCAAGGAATCAAGATGATTCATGTTTTGTTATTCCTAAAACCCTAAATCACATGTTAGAAACCCTAATCTCATTATTTATATTCTTCCTTTTGTTAAATAGATCACGAATAAAACTTAATTAGGGGTCGGGTCTGATTATGTTTGGTTCGGCTTGCACCAAACCGAGAGTCTATGACTCTCAGTGGTGGTTTTCTTTCGAGCTGCTGCAAACCAAACGTCCATAGTGGGATTTTTGCTCCTTCAGCCACAACCCCTGCAGTCAGCAGGGGTGCGTTTGACTTAACGGTGGCAACGGCGGCCAAGTAGGGGGAAACCACTGGCTGCGGCCAGTGGTGTGTTCGTTTTGGCAGTGGGAACCGAGAGCTTATGCTCTCGGTGGGAATTCATTGCAAGCAGGGGAAACCAGCCATTGACGGGGGCAATCGCACCACTGCCAGTGGGAAACTGGCAGTAAGGGGGTGTTTGGTTTCTGATTTTTTACTGAATTAAGGGTGCGTTTGGTTAGCAGTTTAAGCGCTATTAGGGGCTGTTTGTTTCGGTCCGGTTCAAGGGGGAGCCGGTCCAGTTTATGGTTTGGTATAATTAAAACACGGAGTTTGTCACGGGAACATTATACGAATCATGTTTTCTACGAGTATAATATTTTTATAAGTTATATTTTTTTTACAAGCGTATTATTTTTACCAAAAAGTTAAATTAATTAAATCATGGCTATAATTAATTTAACAAAGACATGAACTTAGGTTAATTATTATTATGTATTATACATGTTTTTAGCCTAAGTATGTAATTATTAATTCTACATGATAGTATTAATTCATTATTGAACATGACGTATAATAAACTAATAAACATGGACTTAGTTTTATTATTATTATTCAATAATACATGATTATAACCTAAGCATTATTACCTTTTATTTAATTAAATCATGTTAGATTTAATTAAATCTTATAACATATAGTTTATTTAACTTACATGTAATAATTAATAAACTATACTAGTTAATCCCATGACTTAGAATATTAATCAATAAAACTTAAGCTTATCTTTTTAGCTTAATAATCCAGCTTAATTCTATTTATGGAAACTTTCTGTTTTTAGAAACTTATTTATTTTAAGCAGCTAACCTATTTATGGAAACTTTCTATTTTTAGAAACTTATCTATTTTAAGCAGTAAATCTATTTTGGAAACTTTCTATTTTAACAAACCTGCTATTTTTAGAAAGTTACTTATTATTACACAACAAGTATAATAATACAAGAAATACAAGTAATACTTAATCAGAATATACGGAATACACGATAAACACATTATAACGTTAGAATCAGTCAAACAAGACATGAACATATAAAACAAGCTAAAACATGATATAAAACCATTTACGTACTCAGTAATCAAGAATACTTATACATGTATTCTATGTATGTAGCATAAGTGAGATCGAAGTAGGACTCTCTTCCGTTCGTCTTCTTCGTTCACTGGACTTAAGGTACGGATTCCCCGTCCTTTCAGTGTGGACATTCTTCCTTATTAGGATTTCCCGTATGACTCCAACTGTTTTCCCCAGTATATGTTTTATATGTTTTTGAATTGCTTATGTTTAATTAGAATACCTAAAGCCATATACATGCATGACCTGTTTCACCTAGTTATGGAGGTACCATAACCATAACACTGGAGGCACCAGTGTTATGACTCCACCATGACGGAGTGATAGCTCGTGGCGTCCCTTCAACTTTTGGCCATATTATTATTATCAGGTGGGGCGTATGGGTGCATCCTAGTTTACATGTTTTCAGCAGATTATTCAGGTGAATGTGGTGTGTGCCTTGCATCCTTCACATGGAGCTGATCCCTCCTACCCAAACAGTATATTAAATTAGAGGTAGCCCCTCTAATTTGCATTACGAGGTCACTCCTCCAAGTATTCATGTACGTTGATATTTCATGACCTATATTGGCTAAATGGTAAACATGTTAAATAGTTTTTATAAGATAAACATAAGGCTTTTCAAACTATAAAACCAGTTTTATGAACATGTTCCAGGTTTTCCGGGACTTAATCAATTCTGCTGCTATATATTTTCATGCTTATATTATTTATTCCATGCTTGTATATCCGTGCACTGAGCGTTATGCTCAGCCGTTACTTTCCTTTCCATGTCCCAAAACGGCAGGTACCCAAGGACAGACTCGAGCATTTGGAGGACATGCATAGGATGGAAGCTGCCATATACTTCTTCTCCTTTTGCCTTCATATACTTATGCTTGTTTAGTCTTTCATTCATTTCATTTACTTTATTATGTTTTGGGCTTATGTTTGGGAACCGATGTTTGATTCCAATTTTCCCTATGGTCATGTATTTTTTAGTACATTTTACCTTGCTTGCTTTGATGACACGCCATAATTACGCGTAACGGTCCACTTATCAAAGTGGGGTGTTACAATTATGGTATCAGAGCCAAGGCTTCGACTTGTAGGCTCTAAAACTTGACATGTGACTAGTGGGTAGTCACCAGGAGCTTCCTAAGCCAACGCTTGTTATTCCACGAATTGATGTTTTCAGCACATTGTTGTTTTAACCAGCACCTTGATGTTTTAACCTTGATGTTTTCATTGATATTGTTTTACTAATATGGATGGACAACCGTCATTCATATTTAGTTACGTGTCATTGTTTCATGCATGACGTTCCTCGTGAACTGTGACTATGTGGACTGAACCCCAGTAGTTCATAATTGGTCACATAAATTTTTTTTTCTGATAAGTTTTGACAGATGATTTTCACTTATTTATGTTTCATGTATCATTGTTGCAGGAATTATGACTAAGTAATGGTTGGTACAGGACTGGCCCTATTTAGTCGCATGTGCTTTTATCGAAATTTTAATCTTGGGACCGACCCATAGGCGTCCCCTCGCTATGTCTTTTGTTTTGGGACCGACCCATCAGCATCCCATCGCACATATAAAGGTTTTTATAAACCACATCATACATTCATGCATAAAACCTTTCTCATGATTTATTGGCATAAAAAAAATTTCATGTCCCCTCACAAGTTACGATATCTTTTATGTCAAGTATGCTTTCATACTATCATGGTTAACTTCAGTTTCATGCTGATTATGTTATACACTCCTTCATGTTTCTTCATGATAATTATGTCTTCATGTTGATTACGTCTTACGTCTATTTTATTGTTTATGCTTTCATGCAATACACTATTATAATTCATTTAAATCCTGCTTCCATGATAGTCATGGTTGGTTTCATTGATCATGCTTTCAGATAAATCATCGTTGAATTTTATGTAACCACACTTTAACGTTTCTTTATGCAACCAGAAAGATGTATATGCTGGCATTGCCAGGTTATCATGATGGTCTTTCTAACGATTTAACCAATTATTTTCCTCTAAAATCATGTCAGGTGATCGACCCCATACCGATCATTTCATGTGCATTCCATGTGTACTACATGTACCGTATTCCATGTCTATATTCCACTTGCTGATACTCTACAAACTACTGATGTCGCTCATAGCTTGGAGATGTTACTATGGGTTGATGTTGCTGATTAGTTGGAGACGCTACGAGATACTAATGATGTTCACAACTTGGAGATCTTACAAGACGAAGACAAAGGCGTTAGATCAAAGCGATCGGACGAGAAGATGCTTCACCACCAAACGATTTCCATCAATCATTGTCCCTAATTCTTAGTTACATGTCACACGTCATTCAGTTGTCGTTTCAGTCATATGAGTGAGAACCGGTACCAGCCGGCCACTCAGCTGAATAGTTACATGAATCACAGTCATGGGAATGACCGTCATTGAACTGACAAACAAGATGATAGTAACCACTACTATGACAGTAATCATCCTAGCAATCGCAACCGAAGCTCCGGTTGCGGACGTGATCAGAAATACAAAGGATCAGTAGTCCAACCGATCCACCAATTCTGGCATAATAACCTATTACATGTAATTCTATTTGTTCCACATCTCGAGACACATGTCAAGACATCAGTCAAGACACATGTCTTATGTATACTCTCTGAAGACACATGTCAAGACACCAGTCATGATACATGTCATGTTTATATTTCCAATACATGAGTCAAGACACATGACTCACGTCCAATTCTGGAACATCCCTAAGAAATTTAGGGTACCCTCCAAAGGGTATACCCATTTTGTGGTGCCATGTATTAATCAAGCCACAAGAATTTCAGTACCAGCACCGGCGTATTAGTGAGATCTGTCACGTTTACTCGATGACACTTTCATTCTTGCACCATATTCCATATATATTCATTACCATAAAGGAAGCCATTCGTATTCCCCATGTATACGAAGGTTTCCTTCAGCCTAAGGAGGAGATCCAAGCTGCTAACACATTATCTCGGAGAGATGCGAGTTGAATTTAATCCTAATCATGGACTACAAGCAGCACACCCTGCTATGATTCATGATTTTGTACAATAATATTCAGGCTCCTGAATACACTCAGCATGATTTTCCATCAGGAAAATCTGTACAATTATCTATGCTTCCCAAGCGCGTGCTTTGTTAGCCATGACTGCTAAAATTTTCTAGCTGTCAGTTGACATGACCACTGAAGTTCCTTTTACGCATAACCAGCCTATTATACCAAAATCTTCCCATAGATTCTAGCAGAATACTCAAGGAGGAGGATGGTAACATCAGATTATCTGTTGATCACCGTCAATGTAAACAAATCACCATTCATAACCATTATTCTCCTCCACGTATTGAAAACATTTCCAATCGACTTTAGGGTTTTAATCACTTTTCCAAGATCGGACTCATGATCATGCTGCCAATAGTGACGAGTGGAAGAGCAGGACATGTCCATGACTGCTACTCGTACACGACTCAGTCATGTTAGATTCATGATTTTGTTTTAGTCTCATAAATGCTCCAGTAGCATTATGGACTTAATAAATTGAGTTTTCATGAACTCATAAACAAATTCATCAGTACTTCCATCAAGAACAACCTGATTTTTTCTCTAGGTCTAGAGAAGAGCAGTAAGACCATATTTGCACTATGTTGCAAATTCAATGACAAGGGAAATTTCACCGTGAAATTTTCCAATCTAAATTTTGGTTGATTACAGTGACACGCTGTATCACATGGATTCTCACGGTTAATCTTACCATGACTCAGCTTATGCATAAAGGTGAGAACCCTACATTACGTTAGGTGTTCTAAGAAAAGTCTACGTTAAGAAAAGTCTAATTTCTGAGACTCAAAGTTTTGCAAACTTCTATGTATCAAGTTTCTACGAAGCAAGATACAGTTACGTTCATATCTAGGTACCTGACATACCAACAGGTTAAGATAGAACACCGACAGACTAGGATGTTTTTCATCAGCAGAAATTGTGAACAGAAATGGGACAAGATCTCCATGGATTTTGGTCACCAGATTAACGCGAAATCAGAAGAACCAAGATGCTACCTGGGTTATTGCCAACAGTTGATCAAGTCTGCAAAATCCTTACATCCGCAAGGATTTCAAGAACCAACAGATAGATCAGACATGTTCCAGCCAAAGCGCATCCGATCACTTGGTAATCCCTTACCTATCGGGCCAGATGAAGGTTCACATTTGTGCTCCTTTTTTACGTTCACGTCCCTGTTCTCATTTCACGACTTGCTTTCACACTCACATTCATGACACTATGCACGTTCATGATCGTATCTTAGCTTACGATGTTACGTCTATTTTTCGTTCTGGGAAGTTTTGCAAGAACTCTAGTGACCAGACTCAAGTTTAGTATAACTATCTATCCTCAGATAGACGTGTCACGTCACATTCCACGTCTCTCTTTATAGCGTTTGGCGTGCCGTCGTCGTATTCCATGTTCACGATATGTTTCACATGTCATGTTCATTCCACGTTCCTCGTATCACGTTCACGAAATGTTACACGTATCATGGATCACGATATGTTGCTCATACTACACTCACCATATCTCCACGTATCACGTTTAAAAATTTTCACATATCACGTTCAAAAATTTTCACGTACTACGTTTCAATATGTCTCGCGCATCGTTGCTAATTATCAGTCAAGTTGGAGTGTTCTACACGATAACGTTTCAGTTACCCTTGCACGTTAATTCTATTCCCTTGATCAAATTCAGGGGATCCATCTTACGTTGATAACCAGGAACTTTTACGTATTGTCAAATCAAGGTCACAAGACCAGGATTATCATATGTGTCAAGATCTCATAGAGGAACAGTTCCGAGAGGGAGGCCACTTGGAAACGGACAAGTTCATCCGGACTTCTTATCCGTTTTTCTCTTATCGATTAAATATGTCCTTTCAGTCACGTCACGTTCCATGTCCTTTCAAGACATGTCAGGTTCCACGTTCATTTCTACCATGTCATCTTCATGCCCTGTTATCATTCATACCCTCTCAGTTTGATTTGGGTATGTTCTTTTCAGTTTACTTTATCTATAATTCGGGGACGAATTATTCTTTTTAGGGGGAAGAGTTGTAAAACCCGCATGCTTTTACCATGAATAGTACACTAATAATCGTACGTACAAGATTACAAATTTCCTTATCTAACATGAACACATGTCACGAATATTAATTACAAGAATTACGTATGTGTTATTACACGATAAGTATTAAATACGTGTTTGTACACGATAATTATTAATAATAATAATAATCATAATCACGAACAAGAAAGCTTGAACATTAAATCACGAACATGTGATTATGTTTATATTTTATTATTAGACGGTGTATTTTGGTTTCGTACAAGTAATTATTATAAAACGATTTGTCTTGAACGTTTAACTTAGTAATGCACGACAAGAACTATAAATATTAATTACTTATTAATATGTACTTACGTAAATACTTTAAGCATGACAAGAAGCCAAAACACAAGAACTCAGAAACGAATACGCGTAACTTTATTAGACGCGAGTTAGTTAAATAAGATAGGATTTTGGGATGTTTTAGACAAGGAAGGGAAGTGGGCCGAAGGCCCACATGGGGTCCAAACCGTGTATATACTAAACAAACGGGGGGAGTACATATTTTTTTATGACAACATAACAGTAAAGCATAGAATCCTAAAAACCAAAAGAGAAGAATACAACCGCCCCTTTTCTCTTGTTCGTTTCTTGGTGCCGACGTGTGAAGAAGCAAAAACAAGGGCAGTCGTGGGTTTTCGGATTCAAGGGATCAAGATGATTCATGTTTTGTTATTCCTAAAACCCTAAATCACATGTAAGAAACCCTAATCTCATTATTTATATTCTTCCTTTTGTTAAATAGATCACGAATAAAACTTAATTAGGGGCCGGGTCTGATTGTGTTCGGTTCGGCTTGCACCAAACCGAGAGTCTATGACTCTCCGTGGTGGTTTTCTTTCGAGCTGCTGCAAACCAAATGGCCACAGTGGTCTTTTTGCTCCTTCAGCCGCAACCCCTGCAGTCAGCAGGGGGACGTTTGACTTAACAGCGGCAATGGCGGCCAAGCAAGGGGAAACCACTGGTTGCGGCCAGTGGTGTGTTCGTTTTGGCAGTGGGAACCTAGAGCTTATGCTCTCGGTGGGAATTCATTGCAAGCAGGGGAAACCAGCCATTGACGGGGGCAATAGTACCACTGCCAGTGGGAAACTGGCAGTAAGGGGGTGTTTGGTTTCTGATTTTTTACTGAATTAAGGGTGCGTTTGGTTTGCAGTATAAGGGCTATTAGGGGTTGTTTGTTTCGGTCCGATTCAAGGGGAGCCGGTCTGGTTTATGGTTTGTTATAATTAAAACACGGGGTTTGTCACGGGAACATTATACGAATCTTGTTTTCTACGAGTATAATATTTTTATAAGTTATATTTTTTTTACAAGCGTATTATTACCAAGAAAGTTAAATTAATTAAATCATGGCTATAATTAATTTAACAAAGAAATTAACTTAGGTTAATTATTATTATGTATTATACAAGTTTTTTGCCTAAGTATGTAATTATTTATTCTACATGATAGTATTAATTAATTATTGAACATGACGTATAATTAACTAATAAACATGGACTTAGGTTTATTATTATTATTCAATAATACATGATTATAACCTAAGCATTATTACCTTTTATTTAATTAAATCATGTTATATTTAATTAAATCTTATAACATATAGTTTATTTAACTTACATGTAATAATTAATAAACTATACTATTTAATCCCATGACTTAGAATATTAATCAGTAAAACTTAAGCTTATCTTTTTAGCTTAATAATCCAGCTTAATTCTATTTATGGAAAATTTCTATTTTTAGAAACTTATTTATTTTAAGCAGCTAATCTATTTATGGAAACTTTCTATTTTTATAAACTTATCTATTGTAAGCAGTAAATCTTTTTTTGGAAACTTTCTATTTTAAAAAACCTACTATTTTTAGAAATTTACTTATTATTACACAACAAGTATAATAATACAAGAAATACAAGTAATACTTAATCAGAATATACAGAATACACGATAACACAGTATAACGTTAAAATCAGTAAAACAAGACATGAACATATAAAACAAGCTAAAACATGATATACAACCAGTTACGTACTCAGTAATCAAGAATACTTACACATGTATTCTATGTATGTAGCATAAGTGAGATCGAAGTAGGACTCTCTTCCGTTCGTCTTCTTCGTTCACTGGACTTAAGGTACGGATTCTCCGTCCTTTCTGTATGAACATTCTTCCTTATTAGGATTTCCCGTATGCAGCCAACTGTTTTCCCAATATATGTTTTATATGTTTTTGAATTGCTTATGTTTAATTAGAATACCTAAAGCCATATACATGCATGACCAGTTTCACCTAGTTATGGAGGTACCATAACCATAACACTGGAGGCACCAGTGTTATGACTCCACCACGACGGAGTGAGAGCTCGTGGCGTCCCTTCAGCTTTTGGCCATATTATTATTATCAGGTGGGGCGTATGGGTGCATCCTAGTTTACATGTTTTCAGCAGATTATTCAGGTGAATGTGGTGTGTGCCTTGCATCCTTCACAAGGAGCTGATCCCTCCTACCCAAACAGTATATTAAATTAGAGGCAGCCCCTCTAATTTACATGACGAGGTCACCACTCCAAGTATTCATGCACGTTGATATTTCATGACCTATATTGGCTAAATGGTAAACATGTTAAACAGTTTTATAAGATAAACATAAGGCTTTTCAAACTATAAAACCAGTTTTATGAACATGTTCCAGGTTTTCCAGGACTTAATCAATTCTGCTGCTATATATTTTCATGCTTATATTATTTATTCCATGCTTGTATATCCGTGCACTGAGCGTTATGCTCAGCCGTTACTTTCTTTTCCATGTCCCAAAACGGCAGGTACCCAAGGACAGACTCGAGCATTTGGAGGACATGCATAGGATGGAAGCTGCCATAGACTTCTTCTCCTTTTGCCTTCATATACTTATGCTTCTTTAGTATTTCATTCATTTCATTTACTTTATTATGTTTTGGGCTTATGTTTGGGAACCGATGTTTGATTCCGGTTTTCCCTATGGTCATGTATGTTTTAGTACATTTTACCTTGCATGCTTTGATGACACGCCATAATTACACGTAAAGGTCCACTTATCAAAGTGGGGTGTTACACTCACACTGAGACCTTGTAGGGTCTCGGTTGGCACTAAACCCAAACTAAACGTTACCCCGACTTGCGTCGGGGTTCCTTTTTCCTTGCAGCTGAGCAACCAAGACCACACCGAGACCATGAGGTCTCGGCTGGTGGTGCATAAAACCCACCGAGAGCCTAGGGCTCTCGGTTTGACCCTCGGCCGAACCAAACGTAACCCAACCAAATCTTTTTCATTTTTCTTGAATTCTTATACCATGTTTTTGAATGTGTTATTACTATTAAATCACATGAACATAATTAAAAAGAAAAGAATGATAAAAGCTTAAGGTTTTGATGTTACCGAATACTTGAATGGAAAAGGCTTATGAACACGAACACACTTAACCCAAAATCAAAGATCAAAATCAACCAAACATCCTTTGGTGTTCCTGTGTAGCAGGCGGCAAGGGAGAGGAGGGAGGCTAGGCTTTTTAGTTTTTCTTAAAAATCCTGTATTATGAAAAGTTCTGTATTTTTACTTTCTTTTAGTTAAAATTTAAATGGGTTGGGGCCCCCTCTTTGCTCCTTGTCTGCGGCTAACATAAGACCCAAGGCCAAATCCTTAAAAATTTCATGTCTAAAATAATACTCGTGTTCGCTCGTGTTTATTATTCGTTCTAGTTCGTCTTATATATACTACGTACATATATCGTGTTCTAATAATCGTATTATAATTATTATACGTAATAATTATCATGTTCATAAATGTCCGTGATCATACGTTCGTGATTATAATTATTATACTTAATAATTATCGTGTATTATCACGTACTTAATAATTATCGTGCACTAACACGTACGATTTTCTGAATTTAATGTTCGTGACACGTGTACATGACATAAATAGAAAGTTTTAATTGGTTCGTATGTTTACGTAGTGTACTGTTCATGGAATTTATATGCGGGTTTTACAGTTCATACTGAAGGACGGAATATCCGTACCTTATGTCCAGTAGTGAAGCTAGAAGGAAAGACGAACGATATACACCGACTTCACGGATACAAATGCGTGAATGGAATGTAAGATTGGAACACGAACACAAATACGCCAAAACCAAAGATCAAATCTTAACAAATCGTCCTTGTTGGTGTTGTGGCTGTCGTGGCTCAAAGGAAAGAAGGAGGTATGGTTTTATTTTTTTATTTTTTTAAAATGCATGTGTACAATTCCCTGGAAGTTAATAATTCACTAGTTGGGTTTTCAAATGGGTTGGGCCCTCTCCCTTGTCTTGTTGTCACGGACACACAAGCCCAAAACACAAAACCGTATGTTTTTCGTAACTAAAATTATACATAAAGTATTTGTGTTTAAATGTTCGTGATTTAATTATTATACGTAATAATTATCGTGCATTAGTAATATATGTAGTTCTCTGTATTTAATGTTCGTGACACGTGTCGTATATATAAATGGAAAGTTTTTAATTTATTCGTGTTTTTACGTAGTGTATTGTTCATGTTATTTTATGCGGGTTTTACAGTTTGACTTGATAAAAATGCAAATGACTTGAACATTAAACCAACTATAACATCTTGTATATGTTGATGTGAATATGATTGTTCTATGATGCCTACGTGACCTTTGTGCGATCTTGTACGATTCGTGTATGATCTTATGATATGTTAAACGTGTATAAGTAAACCAAATTTCAAGATAGACATTGGCTGCTTGATATCATATGTATTTCATGTGTGTTCCAAAACATGTAAAAATCCTCAAAACCTATATTTCATGCATATTCGGCAAAGTTAGGGCTTGTATGTGGAGGTAGGGTATGATGTGAACAAGTGATCGCTAATGTGTGCACGATAAATCTCAAAAAGACCCCCTTGCATGTACTCGTGCATCGTTATGCTTATGTGATATCGTGTATGGGATCGGTGGTATGATTTTATGTGTAACCCATTTCGACGTGAATGAAATTTTGGTGTATGTCTCTTGAGTATAAATATCCAAACAAAGACTATGATTTTTATGTGTGCATGCGTGTATATTTGTATGTTTGCTGGTTACCACCAAGAAAGGCAAACGAAACCCACTTTTTCTCTTAAGATTACTATTATGCATGCTTGGAAGTGTGAGATGTGTTAGTGCATTGTATGTGTTTCATGAGCATGTGTGAGCAACCAGGAAGAAACACAAACCCTTGTTCACTCTGTGCAAATATGAAGGTGTGATTAGTTTGGTATGCGTGTGTATGTTTCCTACGTGAAAACAGTGGCTTAGAAAACAGTAGAACATAGGAAAGGAAATGCGTGTGGCGTGTATGTATGTAAGTACATGTATGTATGATGAAATCAAGTACAAAAACCATCCTTTTCCTTTTTGGGCAGCCTATGAAAACAATGAGCAACCAAGCAACTAGGACATCCCTCTTTCTTTGTTTATGAACAAGCGCATGTGCATGTGCATGTAAGAGTGTATGATAAGTAAGGAAATTAAGGGAAGTCCATCCACTTCCTTTTCTTATGTTTACCCTAAGACGACAATCTACCAAAAGAAACGACCCAAGAACTTTTCCAAAATTGAAATTGTGTGTGGCCCTATATTGAACTCAAGCCAAAGGGATGAATTAGTAGTAACATGTGATTAAACACATGCCAAACCTTATAAAATTGACACTTATTAAATTGGCCTGATCACCTTACTTTGTACCATGTTTTGACCTATCAAACGACCATGCCCCGTTAATCTAAAAATACCACGTTAAACTTGACATGGCCTAGTTTACAATGCAAATTCCCGTTTGTCCTAAAGCTGAATAACGAACCCGCAATTTAATCTCAAAATGCTAGATCGACACAAAAATGTATTGAACCTTACTTGCTTATTTTTTATATGTTGAGTGCACTACTTTGCTTAATTATTTGATATACTTAGTGACTTAATTAAAAAGTTCTACTTGTCAAATATCAAATAAATCGCGGCCTAGTTTGTATTGACAACTCGTTTATTTTTCGAACTAATAGTTAACGAGATATTCAAGCCCAAAGTTGAGCCCGTGACTAAAGTTGATGAATATGAAAAATGTATAAAAACATTTTATAAATTAAATGCAAGTATAAATTATCAACCAAGTGTCTTGTACATTATTATTTTATGTATTTAGCCTAAGTACGGATATTTTACTTAGGTTACGAGTAGATCATTTATGCATCGGATTTACGTGCCTTGATTTCTCGTGTTATTACTATCATTCAAATTTGCTATTTCGTCGAGGTGAGTTTCATAGCCCCACTTTTAATTTTTTTTATTGGGGTGAGAACCTTGATTGTTTTTACGGATGAACATAAGTGCCTTAAAACTCAATACGTTTGCCTACTTGATGTCTAAGTCTCGTAATCCCATGTTGCCTTTTAGCCCACTATCATGAACCGTTAATTACTTAGTGTAAACACAAATGTTATAGATAGATCTATCAGGATTAACCTCCCTATCTAGTTTAGGTTGTGTGGCCAAATTAAATACACTTACATTTGATTCCTTACAAATGCTTCGGGATGGGCATTTGCTTGGGCTCTTATTATATCTTGATGGCTTCGGTGTCATGAGCTTAGACGTAGGTGATTTCAATGTATACTTTTGATTATAATCTTGTATTTGTTATAAGAATATATGTTAGTTTCCTGATAAAAATCTTATGGTTCATCACACTATTTCAATTAAAACCTATGAACTCACCAACCTTTGTGTTGACGTTTTAGCAATGCTTTTCTCATGTATCAAGACGGAGGAGTGACATGGTTGTGCTTGGGAATTTTTAATAAAATGGTCATGACTGTGTTTTGGGAATTTGGAACAATGTTGATGTCTTTTGAAACGATGTTAAATTTATGATCTTGTGTAATATGCTTCCGAACAAGTTTATATAAGTTAATTAATTTAAAACGACTTTTAAGTAGTCATTCTTTATATATATATATATATATCTTGTGATAGTCATGATTGTTGCACCCCATTGTGTTTCCTTACTCTGATAAATTGGGGGTATGACACCATGTGCAACATTTGTGGAAGTTATGATCATGACACTCATGGACATAATCGAATTATCTCTCTCAAAAGAGGAATCAAATCAAGGAATCAAAACTCTATGACCAAGTGTTGTGAAACATGTGGAAGTAATATCCACACCAATTCTTATTACAATGCAATAGAGTGGTTCAGAAGAAGTAAATCCCTTCAAGCTCAAAAGGGAAATGTTGAAAGAACCTCAAAATCTGAACCTCCACCATCAGTATCATCATCTAGATAAAGGACTCCTACAAAATCTAGGACTCCTATTAGATGTAAGACTCCCACCTAAGGAAGGTGGGTTTCTAAACAACACTGGCCATTTCCTTAACTTGTGTAGAGTGACCTCATGAAGCCTATTTGGTACCTGGACAGTGGATGCTCAAGGCATATGACTGGTAATAAAAGTTATATGCACAAGTATAAGGAGGGACAAGTCCCAAAGTAGTATTTGGTAATAACTCATCAGCATCTACTAAAGGATTTGGTTTAGTAAAATGCAATGGTTTAGTTTTACAAGGGTGGAATATGTAAATGGATTGAAACACAACCTCATCAGAATCAGTCAACTATGTGATGCCAAATACCTAGTTATGTTTGATGATAAAAAAAGGTACAATTTTTAACTCCAATCTTGAAGTTGTGATGATAGCCCCTAGAGTTTGAGATGTGTATGTCATGAACATGAACTCTACTCAAGAGACATGTTTCTTTGCTAGAGCTTCAGATATCACAAACTGGCTCTGGCATAAGAGGCTTTCACACCTTAACTTCAAAACAGTCACTATGCTGGCAAATTTTGAATCTTGTTATTGGTCTCCCATCACTTGTCTACTCAAAGCACAAACCATGCTTTGCATGTGAAAAAAGGAAGCACCATGGGGCCAGTTTCAAAACAAAACATACTCTCTCAATCAAAGAAAGTCTTTACCTTCTTCACATGGATTTATTTGGCCCAGTTTCACCAAGGGTCGTTAACCATGAAAAGTATACACTTGTCATTGTTGATCAGTTCTCTAGATATACATGGGTATACATTCTGAGGAAAAAAAGTCATGCACCAGAAACCATCATGTCATTCATTAAAAGAGTTGAAAACCAAAATGACACTCATGTCAAAAAACTCAGAACTGATAATGGGACTAAATTCAGAAAATTATTCATTGATCAAGTTTTGTGATGATATGGGAATCTCATAAAATTTCTCATCTCCTTACACACCTGAACATAATTGTGTGGCTGAAAGAAGGAACAGAACTCTAATTGAAGTAGCAAGAACTATGCTTGTTGGATCATCTCTCTTTAAGCATTTTTGGACTGATGTTGTATCCACTGCTTGCTACACTTAAAATAGATCCATCATTATGAAAAGACAAGACTGACTATAAAGTCTTCAGGGAAGAATTCCAAACATCACATTCTTACATGTGTTTGGGTGTCCAGTATTCATTCACAATCACAAGGATCACCTTGGAAAGTTTGATGAAAAATCTGACGATGATCACTTCCTTAGATACTCATTGGTATCAAAGGCATACAGAGTCTTCAACACAATAAAACAATGTATTAAAGAAACCTTTCACATCACTTTGAATGGAAGTTCTAAAGCTATTAAAATTGCAAATCCATCAGTAGATGAACTTCATATTCATGAATCTCATAACTATCCACCTGATGATTCCAACACTATGAGCCCTCTCAGAAGTTTCAAAGTGACTGTCCATCAATTCCTCACATTGATCCATTTGAATACATGACCAGTCTTTCTGCTAAAGGAAATCCTTTAGTAACTCATACTGATGGAAATCAATTAATGGATCAAAATGAACAGGCTCAGACAAATGGACAAAATGGTCAAGCAAATGATCAAAATGTTCAGTCTGATGATTCCACCAATACTGATCAAACTGGGCCTTGTGTCCAAAACTCTCTAGTTGTTTCTAGAGATATGATTCAAGTGAACTCTCATTCTGAACAAGAAGATAGTCCACAAATAATTGAACTTTTTTTTATTGAATATCCTTCATTGAACACTGGAGACTATTCGATCCTTCATGATCTTCCCAAATCTAGCTTAAATATCATCCCCAATGCTCACTCTCCAGCTCCACAAAATATCTGGACTAATTATAATCACATTTAGCTGGTGAACATAGTGGGTAATCCTGGTGTTGGTAGACTTACTAGAGCTATGGCCAAGAAACTAAGTGTTGCTTCACCAGGAGAATGTCTCTTTGCATACTTTCTTTCAGAAATTTAACCTAAATGGTTTATAAAGCTCTCACTCACCCTGGATGGGTAGATGCCATGCAAGAGACTAAATCAATTTGAAATAAATAAAGTCTGGAAATTGGTTTCTCTTCCATATGGTAAATCAACAACTGGTACCAAATGGGTGCACAAACTCAAAAGGGATGAAACCAACATTGTTGTCAAAAATAAGGCCTAGCTGGTGGCTCAAGGATACAATCAAGAGTATGGTGTTGATTTTGATCATACATTTGCTCCAGTTGCTCGTATGGAAGCCATACGAATATTACTTGCTTATGCCACATATATGAACTTCATAATATACCAAATGGATGTCAAAAGTGCATTCCTCAATGGTGATTTAAAGGAAGAAGTTTATGTTTCTCGACCTCCAGGATTTTAGAGTAGTGAATATCCCAATCATGTCTACAAGCTTTACAAAGCCTTGTATGGACTAGAGCAATCCCCAAGGGCATGGTATGAAACTCTCTCAACCTTCCTTATTAAACATAAATTTGTTAGAGGTAAAACAGATAGCACCTTGTTCATCTATAAAACTAAAACTAACACCATCCGTGTGCAAATTTATGTAGATGACATCATCTTTGGTTGAAAAAGCTTGAAACTTTTCAAACAATTTGCCAAGCTTATGACTAGAAAATTTGAGATGAGTATGATGGGTGAACTCACCTACTTCCTTGGTCTTCAGATAAAACAATCTGACCAAGGCATCTCCATCAATCAAGAAAAATATGTCAAGGATCTGCTAAAGAAGTATGACATCGACTGTGCTTAAGTGAAAACCCTAATGGTACCCCCTAACAATTTAGGACCAGATGTCAATGGACAATCAGTCAATGAGACTCAATACAGAGGTATGATTGGTTCTCTAATGTACTTAACAACCAGTAGACCTGACATTCAATTTTCTAGTTGCCTTTTTGCAAGGTACCAAGCAAATCCAAAGGAATCACACCTTATTGTTGTCAATAGATTCTTCAGGTACTTGAAAGGTACCCCAGTCTAGGTCTTTGGTACCCCAAGTCCTCAAGATTTGATCTCAAATGGTACTCAGACTTTGACTATGTTGGATGCAATTTGGACAGAAAAAACATGTGGTGCTTGCCAATTGTTGGGTGGCAAACTTGTGTGTTGGAGTGCAAAAAAGAAACAATCAGTTGCAATATCTTCAGTAGAAGCTGAATATGTGGTAGCTGTTGGATGTTGTGCCAATATTTTATGGATGAAGAGTCAACTTTCTGAGTATGACATAGAATATGAAAGGTACCAACCTTTTGTGATAACACTAGTGTTATTGCAATATCTAACAATCCATTCCTTCACTCAAGAACAAAACACATTGATATTAGATATCACTTTATCAGATATCACATTGTAAAAGGGGACAATGAATTACATTACATCCCCCACTCAATACCAATTGGTTGATATCTTCACCTAACCACTAGATGAACCAACCTTCAAAATATTGATAATGGAACTAGGTATGCTAAACATCGATGATACAATACCTGAACCTTCAGAACTCATTGAAGAATCCTAAAGGTTCAGCATTTCTCACTAAGTTTTCGATTTCGTTCAATAGCAGTGTCTAAGTAAAGGAGTGTGTAATTTCATGTGTCAATTTCACAAATGTGAATGTGTACATGATGTTTTGTCGCCTTATCTGATACACTGAAAGCTGATGACAAATCTCCAAAACCTAAGTCTTCAGTATTACTGAAGGTTCAACATTTCTAAAGGACTTCGGCTACTTTCCCTTTTTCCGATCTGGATCAGGGCGGAAGAGTGATATAAATGAGTTGCTAGGCCTGAGTAGAAGTGCGTGCAACGTCAAAGTTCTTGTTCACCTCTGTAGACATGTATGTGGGGTTTTGTTGCCTCATCTGACGCATTGAAGCTCATGAAATCACTTATCAGGTTCAACATCACTGATCCAAACATTTCAAACAAATCAATCACATGTTTGAAAAATAAATTAAATGGCATTGAATTTTTCTAAAAGAGAAAAACATTGTTCAAAAAGGTACAATTAATTTATTAAGGATATTTCAGACGTCAAAATCTGTAGCGTCCACTACCAACAACCCCTCTGACACAAGTGGCGTTACACTGTTCAGTGTGTCATAAATCACTCGTTTACCCAGAACATTAATGAGAGAGTTTGAGCCAAAAGTACAAAAGACACCCTAAAACTTAAAACTTTTTACTCGAAACGGTTTTAAAACTAACCAAAAATCTTTCAATAGTTTTATTTAAATCATTCAAACATAAAAAAACATCTCACTTGTTCAAAATATTTTCAATCAAAAACACACACACAACCTTTCTCTCTCATCAAGAACATAAATATGGCAAAATCTTCATCCTAAGAACAAACCCTAATTGCCTCATCACATGTAAACTTCCCCATTGAAGATATCATAATAAAACAAATAACCTCGTCTTAATAAAACCGAGAACATTAACCTCGGGCCGCTATAAATGAGGTTAAGAACTTTGTGTCCAAATGTGTTCTTCATAAGGCGTTGTTCAAAAACCCATAAGTTATGTATCAAGAGTTTTTGAGGAAGTTTTGGTTCACTGCCAAACAACCCTCCAACAAAAGGTCAATTGAATTTACTTCTCTCTCGGCTGAGTTACAAGGGAAATTTGGGGTACACTTATTTAGAAATCCATGGGATTAAACTATTTGTCACGTTCGGAAGACTATGAGGAAGTTCTTGATTACACCAAGGTAAAAACATTTTTTTGAACAATTGACTATACAGAAGAGATCCCAGATAATGGTTGTTTAAAGAGAACCTGTTTACCACCTAATTGGAAACTTTTGATGACCCTCTTGATTGAATGTTTTGGGAGAAAAACTGAAGGTTTGGATCAAATAAATCAAAAGGATGCATCAATTTTGTATTGTTTGGCAAATGGGATCTAAGTTGATTTCGGTAAAATGATTTTTGAAGATCTCCATGGAAAGCTGGAAATACGCAAAAGAGAAAAAAACGTTGTTTATACCAGATTTCTATCTCTTGTTTGCTCACCACCTCGAGGAAATATATCTTCAGCACCAGGGTACTAGAATATCAGTACCAGCTTATGAGGTTAAGCACTAGAACATCCCAGTTAGTACTGCAGACCCCTCTGTTACACCTCTCATGCTGGCCGTTGGCTCAACAGAAGAGCCAGTGGTGTTTAAAGCTCCAAAGAACACTTCTTCAACTGGAGAAGGGGATTCAAAAGGCAAAAATCCTGGAGCTAAGTCTGGACTAAGAAGAAAGTTGTTGTCCACGAATACTTTAAGATCAAAGCTTGCATCCAACAAGAGGGCACCCAGCACAGATAGTCCCTCAAAGGATTCATCTGATGCCTCCCAGGGCCCAGTTTTAAAGAGGCAAAAGTCCTCTCTGGCCAAGGATAAGAACCCAAGCCAATCGTTAGTTTCAGCTCCAGCTAGATTTGACATGCATAAAGAGGCCCTACAAGCAACTCCGATCCCAACTTCTTTAGGGGATGAGAGTGAAGATAGAGTCCACCCTTAACTTAATAGAGTAGATTTAGCATTGGAAAGTTCTTTAAATTTAAATTCATTACCAGATTCTTTCATTTGTCACTCTGAGTCTGCATCAGGGTGTGATGCTTCAGCAAATATAATAGTTGAAGCTAACCATGGAATTTCTGTTCCTAATGATGTGGTTCCCCAAAAACAAGGTACTTCTGAAGGAACCAATATAATGCTCATTGATCTCAATTCATCAGGGACCCTTTCTTAGGATCCACTAGGTCAAACCAACCCTGGTGGTGATGAAGATGAAACTAACCTCAATATAAAGTATGCTAATAAACCTACTGAGGAAGTGCCCACTACCACTACAACCAAGGTAGGGCACTTGCCTCACTTCATGCGAAGGTGTCATCAGTTGACTTCGCCAAAGAGATGGGCCTTGATGACAGATCCTCGATTAATTTGGATGAAAGTGAACCTGAAGAGGAAGCTGATAGGAACAATGCAAAAGCTAATGATCAAGTTTCTATTCCACCATCTCTCGAGTCTCTTCAGGTAAAATATTGACCAATCAAGTGTTGGTTCTTCAGGCCCAGATGGCAAAGCTCCAGGATGACAAACAAGCTGCTGAAGCTGAAGTGGATAGGCTGAATGTCAGGCCAGCACCACCAACTGTTGAAGCCATCAAAGACATGGTGATTGCTGCTATCGAACCACTTATTCGGGATGTAGTAACTACCACTGTTCTTCAGAAGTCCATGGATTCAATTATGGACTCTCTTACCAATGCCACATTAGAGCTCCTGGCTTAGTTTGTTCCAGTTCCTGGCCAATTAAATTCATAATGTGATTCTATTTCAAATCTTAAAGACAAGGTTGCAAGACCGGAGGAACAAAAATTGGATGTTTCTGAAGCTTTCCACCACAAGCTCAAGGTTGTGGATGTGGTTCCAGCACTTCTCAACAAAGTGACTGGCTCTTTAGATACATGTGCTGCCTTACTTCCTGGTAGTGCATCAGCAGGAGATGTTGGGCATTCTCCGGCTTAGGGGGAGAAAACCACTACAAACAACACAATCCAAGATCTATTTCAAAATCATGAAAAGAAGAATGCACAG
Organism: Glebionis coronaria; assembly: GCA_025667525.1. Lineage (NCBI taxonomy): Eukaryota > Viridiplantae > Streptophyta > Magnoliopsida > Asterales > Asteraceae > Glebionis > Glebionis coronaria. Next base: position 434,658,418 of record CM046879.1, on the reverse strand, counting down.
AAGAAGCCTCTATCACCAGTATCTGATGATATCTCTGCTAAGTCTAAAGAGGAGTCTTCAGTAAAAGATGATCATATGGATGGGCTAACCACTAACGATGAATCTTTTGAGGAAATATCACTAGTAATTTAACCTAAGAACAAAGGTGATTTCACACTCCATCAAACACTGATCAAATCTGAAGTTGTCACTCAATAAGAAATTAACAAGTTGGTTAGAATTGATGAAGCTGAGAAACTCAAACAAGTGAAGCAATCTTTGTATAATGAAATTAGGGAGAAACTAGTAGAAGACATTAATGTATAGATTTTACTAGTTGAAAAAGTTCGTTTTCTCGGTATCTTCTCGAATTGATTTCCGGTTCAAGTGCGACTCAATTGTTCTTGGTGGAAATGAAAATGGTTTGGTTATCTATTACTAAGTAAAATGAAAATGTAAATTGCGATAAGTAAAAGGAATGCTGAAAGGAATGCTAAAAGGAATACTGATAGGAATGCTGATTGGAATGCTAATAGGAATGCTAATTGGAATGTTGATTGGAATGCTGATTGGAATGTTGATTGGAATGTTGATTGGAATGTTGATTGGAATGTTGATTGGAATGCTGATTGGAATGTTGATTGGAATGCTGATTGGAATGTTGATTGGAATGTTGATTGGAATGTTGATTGAAATGCTGATTGGAATGTTGATTGGAATGCTGATTGGAATGTTGATTGGAATGCTGATTGGAATGCTGATTGGAATGTTGATTGGAATGTTGATTGGAATGTTGATTGGAATGCTGATTGGAATGTTGATTGGAATGCTGATTGGAATGTTGATTGGAATGCTGATTGGAATGTTGATTGGAATGCTGATTGGAATGTTGATTGGAATGCTGATTGGAATGCTGATTGGAATGTTGATTGGAATGTTGATTGGAATGCTGATTGGAATGTTGATTGGAATGCTGATTGGAATGCTGATTGGAATGTTGATTGGAATGCTGATTGGAATGTAAAACCCTTTTCCAATCAAGGTGATTGAAATACGTGATTGGAAAGGGGTTTACCCTTTCCAATCTAACTTTTTGATCCGAAAATTAAGAAAAAGCCATAAGCTATGGTTAATAAGCTCAAACTAAAACTTGCACGAATCTAAATCGAAATTGACTTAATAAGCATGAATAACAACTTATCAAACTTAAAAATAAGCAAACTTTCAAATCAAACTTTTAAAAAGATGATCTTTTTAAGAAAACTTTAGATCAAATAAGCATTAAGATGAAAACAAATCAAGGATGAACATGAATCAAAGAGAAGCAAAGTAAGAAAGGTAGAAGAAGATGATTAAAGATAAGAACTTGATTAAAAGAAAAGATTCAAAAATTAAAAGACTTACTTGAATTAAAAGTGCATAATATGAAATTAAAAAGCAAGAAAGTAATTAACAAGAAATGAAAATGGTGGAAGTGGTGGTTTGTCAAACCACCCAACAACATGAAAATGAAGCTAGCCTAAACTATATATAGGGGTGATTAGGGAGGAGCTTAGGAAGCTTCCTCCCTCTTTCCTCTTTTCCTGATTTGCACACTTAAGCCCTTTTCTTCTTAATTGTTTGTAAATCTTGGACTTAATGATTTTGTCTTGGGATTTCTTTAAACTTGTCTTTGAATTTTCTTCGTAAATTAGACTCGAGTTCTTCGGCTTTTAGTAAACTTCCGTCTTTTGACTTTTTCTTCGATAAATCTTCAGAATTGGTCTTGGACTTCCGTTCTTTTTCCACTCTTGATCTTTCGACTTCGTCTTTCGTCTTTTTCTTCGATAAAAGCCCGTGAATGCCTTGTTTTCTCCACTTTTCACTTTTTCCTCCTAAATCACAACAAAAACACAAACCACGCATAATTCCGACATAAATGACATAAAATACACGTTTTGGCTCGGTTATTATTGTAATTAAGTGGTAAAAAGGATGGTTGTTTTCACACCTATCAAATCCCCTACACTTAACCATTGCAATGTCCTCATGCAATGCATTAGTTACAAAGCACGTTTTACATTTTCCATCATAATCAACCTACCTTGGCCTATATTAAACAACTAAGGAAAATCAAAAAGATAGAAAATAACAAGATGCAACAAGGAAGAAACTTGTAAAGAAATCTAAGACTTACATTAGGGCTTGTGTGTCATGAATGTTCATCACCCTCAAGTTTCACGTTCCCCATGCCAAGCTTAAAAACAAGATCATTGTTAGCACAAGTTAGCATAACAAACATTTACTCATGTGGTTCAATTAATCACTTAAACTCCCTTATTCCTACGAGTATCTCTTATAATTTATTGATGTCTTGAATGATCACGAGGATGCATTGTTGACTTATTTCGATAATTTATTTAGGCTGAAAGCAAAGTAGGACGATTTGATCAATAGTTAGCTAAAGGACAAAATCTCTTAAAACTGCTTCTCGGGATATCAAAAAGTTCATATCTTGGCATAACTGGGTTCACGATTTGAGACCTTTCTCGGGCCGATATTTGGCATGTACTTCATACTTCATATCTTGAGAGACGTTCTTGAGATAATGGTCTTCTCATTGTTAATAGAGTTTCTTCACTTGGAGACTTTTGAGGGGTATTCCAACTTTGTTGACCACGACTTCATGATTATTCTTCAATCTCTAATTGGGATTTTGAGATACAACGATCCGCCTCCTTTTCGGACTTGGATCTATTTATCCTCATACCTTGTTAGGGTCTTTTCGGATAGACTTCTCCATGATCTTTATGGGAGTTGATTGCTTTTCGTCGTGAGTCTTGATCCTTCTTATTGATTTTGGGAATAATGCTCTTCACATCACTTTTGGATCTTCAGCAATAAAATGGAATCCTCATGCCTTGTTAGGGCCTTTTCGGACTCGCCAATCTTCGCGCCTCGCTTCATAAGTTATGCCTTGGCTATGAACTCTTATCATTACCGAGCAACTTTTAAACGATCTTGGGCTAGAAGCTAAGTAACTTTTCAAATCGTACGACCTTACTTATTGCATTTATTTATTTACAAGCGAGGGGAGAAAAAGATCATAATTAACTCACATAAGTTAATGAAAGAATACCAAACTTGTAACCAACTCTATCATTTCTCGTTCTCCACAATTTAAAATCTCAAGGAATAAGACTCGTGGATGCTTAGCCTAATAAACCAATTAAGGTCTACATGGTTAAGGATACTAGCTAGAGTGAACTTGGATAAGTAAACTCGGGTTAAGTCGAAATATTCACAACGGGCCTAATATATCTAAGATATCTAAACTTGCTAAAACCATTTTATTAAAATGCTAGAAAGTAACAAAAATAAAGGAGACTACAACTAGGCCAAAATGGATTAAAAATTTTGAAAAATGTCGAAAAATTGATTTTCTGGTTAAAATGAGGACAAATACAAGGAAAAGACCACTTAACTTCGATAGAAGTCCCCCCTACACTTAATATAAACATTTTCCTCAATGTTTAAGCATGTGAGAGTAAACTCCCCAACACTTAGGACATTGTGCACTTTGTTTAGATCTCGTTAAGGAAAAGACCACTAAAGAGATTCCTATTTTATATTGAGAAATATAAAATAGTGAATCGAAAAGAGTTTAGGATAGAACCGGGAAGAAGGGAACACGGAATCACGGTTCGTCAAAAGTCATCAAGAGTGTGTCTTTGAAGCTCTAATCCCTGCACATGATAAGAAAGAGAACAAGAAACACCAACGGGGCTCCCCCTACACTTATGGTGAAAACAGGAAAGATAGATAGATAATTGGGTTGCCTCCCAAAAAGCGCTTGTTTTTTTTAACCGAGTCACGAGCCTGACTCGTCCCCGAATTAAATGGTCCATGGGGAAGCCTCGAATGTGATACCGGGATCAAAGACCTTGTCCTCGTTCCCGGAGGACATCAACAAAGGAGAGGCGGGAGGATAAGTCTTGAATGGTAGGAAATTCTGCTCAATATAAGAAAAGCAAGTGAAATCCAGATTGACGGGAGGTAGGGTGGGTAAGGGAATCACATTGTCATCCTCCAAAGACAATGGATGCAGACCAATTGGCAAAGCCGTAAAGTTATCAATAATAGAATGGTCCATGTCACCTCCCGGGTCAAAGCATTGATCCTCATGAAAGTAGATCTTGTGAATATCATCGTGGATAAGGAGTGTAGAAACTCGGTTGAAAAGATCACGATCAAGTACGAAACCATCATTCATTTGTGGGGATTGTTGATAAGGTAAATCCTCACGAATGTGGTAAACGTAATTCTCATAAGAGGAGTGTTGATTAGGTAACTCCTCGAGAATAGGATGTTTGGGCATGTTAGTTGGTTCGTCATTATTATGAAAAATAAGACGTTCCAACTCATCAAGTTCGGCATCGATGTTGGAAAAGTCGACCTCGCTTGTAGGAGGAAGCAGAGGTAAAAGAGCTAGCTCTCGGTCGATAATTTCCTCAATCTCGGGCTCGAAGACGAAATCATCATACTCACCACATGTTGAACTCTTGTTGGGAAAATTAATTAAGCGCTTGTGGATTTGTGATTATGTGATCAATGACTGTCAAATCGACCTCGTCCTTAAGCTCCGCAAAAGTCGGCACATCACACAGATTTTCCGGAATACCTGCGGGCTCACTTGGGATGACGACAAGTTCCTCGACACGAGACTTTAGGAATTTGTCTGATTCAGTTGCCGAGATAACGTCAATATGCTCATCCTCCATGATGAGAGAGCCAACGGGCTCCTCGGGTGTGATAGCAATACACGAAGGAGGAAGGGAAGAAGTCTTACTTTGCTTTAGAAATTCCTCCTCGTCGAAAATAACCTCAATATCGTCATCGCTCTCCTCATTACCTAAAGGGCCAATAATAAGCTCAGGGATATGAGTACTCGTCTGATCTCGCTGCTGTAAAAATGACTCCATACGAGTTTGCAGCGTGTGTAAAAGCTCTTTGCTTTGTTCTTGAAAAGCTATAGCAAGATCGTTTCTTTGTTCTTGAAAGGCTGTAGCAAGATCGTCAATTGGTTCTTGGTAACTCATCTCGTGACGAGGCTGATGATCAATTGGGTATTGCAGGGGTTGGTCAAAACTGGAAGGGGTATAATTATAGTAATTTTGATCCCCTGTAGGGCAGTGAAAACTTTCGTGAGGACCCCCACAGTTGTTGCAAAACGGGTGAGGAAAAAGACTGGGTGCGTCTTATGGATAGCTATTTTCATTGTCATAATTGTACCCCGGTTCTTGCCCGTGACCATACGGGTATCGAACCGGGCACGAAACATGCCAATGAGAATCGCTTCCACAATAGATGCACGGGGGAACAGGATGTGGGTTCAAAAAGAATGAATTAGTCGAGTTGCACAAGGGAAAAAATCCGAATTGTGTGTTGTCGATATCGTTTCCGCGCCGCTCACATGTACACCATTGACAAGAGTCGTTAACGTACAGTTGTCTCCCACACCCGACGCAATGGACATAAAAATCCATGGAGAAAGATAGATAAGCAAGAAGAATATTTTTGGTGCAAAACTTTGAAAAAGAAATGCTTTTTAAGATTTTTCAAATGTTTTTGGATTTTTTTTTTTTTTTTTTTTTTTTGAAAATTTTTGACTCGAAAAAATAACGTTCACAAATGAACGGATCCCAAAAGCCAACGCGTCTCTCACAAAAAACCGTAGATCCTCACGAAAAGAGCCGGCAGCGGCGCCATTTTAATGTAAGAGATTTTACTAGTTGAAAAAATTCGTTTTCTCGGTATCTTCTCGAATTGATTTCCGGTTCAAAGTGCGACTCAATTGTTCTTGGTGGAAATGAAAATGGTTTGGTTATCTATTACTAAGTAAAATGAAAATGTAAATTGCGATAAGTAAAAGGAATGCTGAAAGGAATGCTAAAAGGAATACTAATAGGAATGCTGATAGGAATGCTGATTGGAATGTTGATTGGAATGCTGATTAGAATGTTGATTGGAATGCTGATTGGAATGTTGATTGGAATGCTGATTGGAATGTTGATTGGAATGCTGATTGGAATGTTGATTGGAATGTTGATTGGAATGCTGATTGGAATGTTGATTGGAATGTTGATTGGAATGTTGATTGGAATGCTGATTGGAATGTTGATTGGAATGCTGATTGGAATGTTAATTGGAATGCTGATTGGAATGTTGATTGGAATGCTGATTGGAATGTTGATTGGAATGCTGATTGGAATGCTGATTGGAATGTTGATTGGAATGTTGATTGGAATGCTGATTGGAATGTTGATTGGAATGCTGATTGGAATGCTGATTGGAATGTTGATTGGAATGCTGATTGGAATGTTGATTGGAATGCTGATTGGAATGCTGATTGGAATGTTGATTGGAATGCTGATTGGAATGTAAAACCCTTTTCCAATCAAGGTGATTGGAATACGTGATTGGAAAGGGGTTTACCCTTTCCAATCTAACTTTTTGATCCGAAAATTAAGCAAAAGCCATAAGCTATGGTTAATAAGCTCAAACTAAAACTTGCACGAATCTAAATCGAAATTGACTTAATAAGCATGAATAACAACTTATCAAACTTAAAAATAAGCAAACTTTCAAATCAAACTTTTAAAAAGATGAAATTTTTAAGAAAACTTTAGATCAAATAAGCATTAAGATGAAAACAAATCAAGGATGAACATGAATCAAAGAGAAGCAAAGTAAGAAAGGTAGAAGAAGATGATTAAAGATAAGAACTTGATTAAAAGAAAAGATTCAAAAATTAAAAGACTTACTTGAATTTAAAGTGCATAATATGAAATTAAAAAGCAAGAAAGTAATTAACAAGAAATGAAAATGGTGGAAGTGGTGGTTTGTCAAACCACCCAACAACATGAAAATGAAGCTAGCCTAAACTATATATAGGGGTGATTAGGGAGGAGCTTAGGAAGCTTCCTCCCTCTTTCCTTTTTTCCTTATTTGCACACTTAAGCCCTTTTCTTCTTAATTGTTTGTTAATCTTGGACTTAATGATTTTGTCTTGGGATTTCTTTAAACTTGTCTTTGAATTTTCTTCGTAAATTAGACTCGAGTTCTTCGGCTTTTAGTAAACTTCCGTCTTTTGACTTTTTCTTCGATAAATCTTCAGAATTGGTCTTGGACTTCCGTTCTTTTTCCACTCTTGATCTTTCGACTTCGTCTTTCGTCTTTTTCTTCGATAAAAGCCCGTGAATGCCTTGTTTTCTCCACTTTTCACTTTTTCGTCCTAAATCACAACAAAAACACAAACCACGCATAATTCCGACATAAATGACATAAAATACACGTTTTGGCTCGGTTATTATTGTAATTAAGTGGTAAAAAGGATGGGTGTTTTCACACCTATCAGACATCTACCGAAGAAAGATGTTGTATGAGAAGTTTTGTCTAACTCGACTAAACATGCGCAGTCCTACAAAGATTACGAATGTAGACATGATCACCATCAAAGGCACAATTGATCTAAAGTTCTACAGAGCTGATAACATTGATGAAATTCTGAATGACTTCCAAGGTAAGGAAATCTCTCTTACATAATGGTTGGAGCTTGAAGGGAGGGCAACCAGAAAAACTTCTTAAAGATGGGAAGAAGTTTTAGCAAGGGTTGCTCACTCCAAGAGGAACTATGACAAGATTGGTGAGTTTCTCAGTATAAATTTTGAAAACTCACTAGAGGAACAATACCCAGTTCTGGAGTTGAACATGTTAGAAAATGAAGTTAGACGTGGAGTTGGTGATATCTTTGTCACCACAAAGAAAGACAAGGGCTTTGTTCAGATTCAGAATCATCTCCCTGGCTATGTCCTTAAATAACCAGGACTGGGAATGATCTTGTTCATTCACCCTTAAAGATAAGACTTTGTGGGCATTAGTGACTTAGATGATATGGAGAACAAACTTCTTTGGAATGTCCAGAGAATATTCTTTTAACATCACAAAGGTCCAAGGTTTACTAAAGCTGCTAGGACCTTCAGCATGTGTTTGGTAGGAGTCCTTGACATAAGAAACATGAATCCCGAGGTACAAACCAGGATCATTGAAGAACTTGGAGCTAAGAAGGCTTTGTATAATCATTTGTAATCTTATTTTGTATTTTGTAATTGTTATCAAAGAAAGATTATCAGTATGTATATAGTATCTTAAGTCTTAGTGCAAGTAAGAAGAAGTTGTTATACTCACTTACTATTGACTTTAACTTAGGCTATTTGTATATCCAAGTAGGGGGAGATTGTTAGGTCAATATTTACTAACACTGAAGAAGCTCTGGGATTTGAATATAAAAAATATCCTAAGTGTTTCATGTTCAGCAGAAAGGTGGTTATGTTGAATCATGCCCAAAGGAACAAGATTCCTACTGAAGAAATAGTTGCTGAAGAAAGTTCAGCGTTTCCTCTTCTAGAGAACTTAGAAGACAAGAAGTTTGTGCTTCAGCATCTAAGCGGTCTAGTTGATGAAGAGCAAGTCCGGAAGAAGAGCTTTCAGTTCTATATAGCTTGACAATACCATACTGAATGATGTCGATCTCCTCTAGGATACTAAAGACACTTGAGATATCCTGAAGGTTTACGATAGGCAAGAAAAAGATCTACTTTAAGTCAACAAGAAAGCATATCTCATTAGGAATAAGGTTACTTGTAAAGATTGATATAAGTACAAACTTTATTCCTTTTTCCTACTTTATTGATATTAACTATGTACTATTTATCACGTGGGACATCCAACCACCCACTGGATAAACCATACGTTTGTACTTTTGCGTTTGTAAACCCTAAAGTGTGCTGCCTATAAAAGGAACACACTTGGGAGAGGATTGACGAACCTTCTTGTACTCGAAAGATAGAACTCTTCCAAGCAGCCAAATCTCTCCTAACATCAACCTAACCATACGGATAAAAGCCGATGAACGTTGAGTTGGAGACTTAAACTCATAATCTTGGTTTGTAGTTTAAGTAGAGGAGATATCTCAATATTGACATTCAACCACTTTTCTATTCCGCAAGCAAAGTGTGTCATAGATTTTTTATTAAGTTTTAATAAAATCTCTATACGTGGAAAAATAATCTGGTATTGTTGTTTTGATTGTTTACTTTGTTATTGTTTTATTAAAACAACTCACTTGAATCCAATATACAAGATATTACTTAAGGTTGATAAGTAATATTAAGCTAACAGGAACCAATAATGTTATATTTTTTTATTAATCATTAGCAGACTTACAAGTATCTCTCACAATACTCTAACACTATTTTGTCCCATCTTTTTCTAACTGCTTTATTGAAGGCTGCTCAACTGTCAAGTGCTCAACTGACGGCTACTTTTTTCTTGGAAAAGTACACAAAATCTTCTTTTTTAATTTATTTTGTACCTCCTTTTTAGACTTTTCAACTTGTATATTCACAAAACACACACATTATACGCCGTCATCATCTACCATCACTGCCACCATCCACCACTACCACCATCCATCACCACCACCACCATCCACCACCACCACCAGCCATGACAACCAAAACCAACACCAACTTCCATCACTACCATTATCGCTACCGCCACCAACACCACCATCACAACCACCTTCCACCCCCATTAACACTACCACCACCACTGATGACACCACCACCACCTTCCATCATCGTGGTAGTGGTGTTAGTGGTGTGGATGGTGGTTGTAGTGAAAGTAGTAGAGGCAGTGTTAGGTGGTGGTGGTGGCAATGTCAGTGATGGTGGATGGTGGCTGCAGTGATAGTGGTGGCAAAGGTTGTTGCTGGGTAGTCGTCTAAAGGATGATTATTGGCAGCGATGATGGTGGTGGTGGGTAGTGGTCGTAGACGATGGTAGTGTTGGTGGAGGTTGGTAGTCTGGCGGTGGTGGAGGCTGTGGGGGTGGAGGTGGCAGGTTGTGTTGGAAGCCTTTGGTGGTGTTGATGGTGGTTGTGTTGGAAGCCTTTGGCAGTGGTGGTGGCGGTTGTGTTGAGTATGTTTTATGAGCTCAATGTGTGAGATGTTGATAAGCAATACACTTCTATTAAAATCTTAAATAGTGAAAAGTAAATCTTAATTTTACAACTCCTAAAGTTGGTTTAGCACTTTAAAGTTAAGCAAGCGTCAATTGAGGACTTGGTTTATTAATAAGACAAAAAAGATGTAGGGTATATGTGGACCAAAAATGATTGAAAATATAATTAAGTAGGTTGAGCTTATGCATATGTGGCAAACATTTAATAAAGTTGAGCAGTTGATCAAAACTACATGACCAGATTTGAAAGGAATTAAATACTTGTCTACAAAGTGAATGAAGTGTTTAGTTTTTTCCGAAAGAATGAATTCTCTCTTATTTTTTGTTATTGGATAGAGTCGTCAAAAATCACAAAACACTCTGACAAAACGCAAGTTGACGATGGTGGAAATTGAAAATGGGGTAAGTTATTAAAACCCCCAAAATGTAAATGTAACGTAGCTTATATAGCGTTTTATGTAGCTCGTAAAATAAAATCATGAGACACATTGACGATGAAAGTGGTTTCCATAATTAATGTAAGTGCTTGTATAGTACGTAGTCGGTTCACGAGTAATTAATAGTTTAATAAAAAACTTTGTCGGTTTACGTTCGAATCACCAATATAGGTACTCACGACCAAACAATCTGCACGATATAAATGAGTAGACTTTACTAAGTATACGTTTGATGTGTGTCTAAGACGTTCTTCATTGATCACAGTATAACTTCCCGACTTTAGATCAACTAATCACGTCAAACGTAAAGAGCGAAAGTCGAAGGTAAATAGTTAAATATTATAAGTTTGAAAAATTACAAGTTGTCATAAATGTAAACTTCCTCATTTATAAACCATTTAGAAATGTACTTATGACATCCATTTATTAGAGTTTAAAATTGTTTGCTCAAGCATACTTAATAATCATTCATATGGATTCTAATCTTGCAACCGGAGCATACGTTTCATCAAAGTCTATACCTTCTTGTCGGTTATATCATTGTGTGACAGGTCTATCTTTATTTCGAGAAACACCACAATATGTGCTAAAACACATATCTTTATTTCTCGTAAAACGGACTAAAATGGCTATAAAATCTTCAAATGTGCCATATATATGTTTGTTTGTGTATGTGCAAGCACGGATATCAAGAGATCACAAGAAAACGATCAAGAAACGGTAAAACAAACACGAGACAAAAAAAGTACAAAGTCGAAGCCAGGATCGCATTTAACGATGTTGTAAAACCCTAAAATCTCTCAAAATACCCTCACTACTCTTCAAAATTCCAAAAAATACCCTTTAAATATATTATCTTATCAACTTCACCCATAATGAAAACCCAAATTCCATTTCTAGTCCTTTTTCATATGCATTGTTAGTCCTTATACTAACAAGGGACTAACGGTGCAAAGCTTCATAACTTAACAATTGTTAAGTGGTTAATAAAACACTTGAGCACGTTTAAACAGTTAGCCCAAAACCAAATTTAATCTGAGCCTATCCCAAAGTTAAACAGTCAAAAGACTGTTGTTACCTTTACCAAACAAAAAAAGGTGGGAAGAGTAATAAAAACACTATTGCCCCTTTGTTCTCCGTGTTACCAAGCAATGGAGGATTTTTACCCAAGTCAAATTAAGCTAAATAATTCACTTCTTCTCACCCGTAATGAACCAATAGAAGTTTCCTATGTTTACAAACCACCTTAGCATCAAAAACGCCAAGGTGTCAATCCCAATCAGAGCAATTGGTAAAGAGAAAGCACAATCATTGAAAGAATTTTAAATTAAAGACGGTGCAAAACAAACACAAAGGGGTTAGGAGTTGTCAGGCCACGTTGGCAATCTCAAATCACCACAATCTCATCCTACGGCCACAAAAGATGCTTGAAGCCAAAGCAAAGGATTAAGGGCTAATAGAACTTCCCTAGGAGAGAGAATTGAAGACCCAAGCCCTCACATTAGCTTTATAAATAGAATAGGTTTATTGTAATTTTAGTTGTTCCAATAATTTGTAAAATTTTAAAGGGATTTGATAACCACCACCCTTGGTGTGGTTTTTAAACACACCAAAATTATTACATTTGCATTTAATGAACTCATACATACCATATTTTATGTTCATAATAAATAATTAACCATGAATGAATCTCATACATGCCATGTTTAACATCATATTTCATATTTATAATTAATAAATTTTTATAATTAAGGAATATGTCATTTTATTTAATGCAAATTTATTAATTTTTGGTATGTTTAAAAATCACCTCAAGGGTGGTCGTTAACAAATTCCAAATTTTAATAAGTTCCATTCTAATACAATTATCATTAACTTTAAATCATTTTTTAAATACTTGTAATTTACTTAATTGCAATTTACTTTATCTTGTCTTTACTTTACTTTTCATAAATCACAAAAATAGCAAAGTGAATGTGCAAGTGCTTATTACTACTTATTTCCCTAATATGTTGCTTCTATAAGTCACTTTGTTCTTTTTGAAGTTGTGTCGAGCTTGTTCTAAGCTTGGTTTTTGCTGATTTGAAGATATTGATGGTATAAATGGTATTTACTTATAGCGTATAAGCTAATAAGCTGAGATAAGCTTATTGTGGTTTGGTTTGAGTGAATCGGAGCTATCAATGGTCTAGGATCTCTAGGTTAGTATAGATCTTCCCAACAGCTTTGGACTATTGTAAGTTTATTTTTTCACTTTTATTACTTATTTTCACATCTTCTTATTTGTTTGCTTATGTTCTACTTTGAGTGCTTATTATTGGTTATCTCATCTTTAATTTTCTAATTTGTTCATTTGTTTGCTTAATTGTTCATTTATTTGCCCTTTACTTAAGTTAATTTTGCTTTTCATTAGTTTAAAGGGTGTTTAGATTTATCTATTATTTGAAATCATTTTATATTTAAGCTTTAGTTTACTTAGAAGTTTCACATAGGTTATTAGAGTTTATTTCACTAGTTGTTTAAGTCTAAAAATATATAAAATGCAAAAAGTAGGTTTATAGTTTTTTGTTCTATTTCAATATTGTTTTATGATTTAATGCTTTTAGTTTGTTATAGTTGCTTGAATTAGGTTTGAATCTAGTCCTAGGCTTATATTTGAAGTTCCAAGTAGTGGTTTAAGGTTTGAAATACGTTTTTCCATAAAACAGTTGGCTTGTTCTTAGGCTTTTGGTCATAATTTGACCAGTACACTTGCAGCATCTTAGGTTTTGTTTGTTTATTAATAAGCTTTGAATCTGAATATTCGGTAGAAAAATCTAAATCTGATTTTCATCTGAATATGAGTTAGTGGTTGAGAAATCTGAATCTTAATCAACTATAGTTTTTAGAATTCAATATAAAATGAGTGCATACACACAAGATCTATTTCAAAAGCACCACAAACAACACAATCCAAAATCTATTTCAAGATCTATTTTACAATTTAAGATCTATTTCAAAAGCATGCAAGGAATAAGGCACCACAAACAACACAATCCAAGATCTATTTCAAAAGCATGCAAGGAAGAAGGCACAGAAGAAGCCTCTATCACCAGTATTTGAAGATATCCCTGCTAAGTCTAAGGAGGAGTCTTCAGTAAAAGATGATCATATGGATGGGCTAACCACCAGTGATGAATATTCTAAGGAATGTTCACCAGTTATTCAACCAAAGAACAAAGGTGATTTCACACTCCATCAAAGACTGATCAAATCTGAAGTTGTCACTCAAGAAGAAATTAACAAGTTGGTTAGAATTGATGAAGCTGAGAAACTCAAACCAGTGAAGCAATCTCTGTACCATGAAATTAGGGAGAAACTAGTAGAAAACATCTACCAAAGAAAGATGTTGTATGAGAAGTTTTGTCTAACTCGACTGAACATGCGAAGTCCTTCAAAGATTACGAATGTAAACATGATCACCATCAAAGGCACAATTGATCTAAAGTTCTACAGAGCTGATAACACTGATGAAATTCTTAATGACTTCTAAGCTAAGGAACTCTCTCTTACAGAATGGCTGGAGCTTGAAGGGAGGGCAGCCAGAAAAACTTCTAAAAGATGGGAAAAGTTTTAACAAGGGTTGCTCACTCCAAGAGGAACCATGACAAGATTGGTGAGTTTCTTAGTATAAATGTTGAAAACTCACTAGAGGAACAAGACCTAATTCTGTAGTTAAACAGGTTAGCAAATGAATTTAGACCTGGAGTTGGTGATATCTTTGTCACCACAAAGAAATACAAGGGCTTTGTTCAGTTTCAGAATCATCTCCCTAGCCATGTCCTTGAATAACCAGAACTGGGAATGATCTTATTAATCACCCTGAAAGACAAGACTTTGTGGGCATTAGTGACTTAGATGATATGAACAACAAACTTCTTGGAATGTCCAAATAATATTCTTTTTACATCACAAAGGTCCAGGGTTGACTAAAGCTGCTAGGACCTTCAACATGTGTTTATTTGGAGTCCTTGACATAAGAAACATAAATCCTAAGGTACAAACCAGGATCATTGAATAACTTAGATCTAAGAAGGATTTGGATAATCATTTGTAATCTTATTTTGTATTTTGTAATTGTTATCAATGAATGATTATCAGTATGTTTATAGTATCTTCAGTCTTAGTGCAAGTAAGAAGAAGTTATTATACTCACTTACTACTGACTTTAACTTAGGCTATTTGTATATCCAAATAGAGGTAGATTGTTTGGTTAATATTTACTGACACTAAAGCAACTCTAGGATTTGAATATAAAATCTCCTAAGTTTTTCATGTTCAGCAAAAAGGTGGTTATGCTGAATCATGCCCAGAGGAACAAGATTCCTACTGAAGAAATAGTTGCTGAAAAAATTTCAGTGTTTCCTCTTCCAGAGAACTTAGAAGACAAGAAGTCTTTGCTTTATCATCTATGCGGTCTAGTTGATGAAGAAAAAATCCTGAAGAAGAGCTTTCAGTTTAATATGGCTTGACAATACCATACTGAATGGTGTCGATCTCCTCTAGGATACTGAATACACTTGAGCTATCCTGAAGGTTTACAATAGGCGAGAAAAAGATCTGCTTTAAGTCAATAAGAAAGCTTATCTCATTGGGAATAAGGTTACTTGTAAAGATGGATATAAGTACAACCTTTATTCCTTTTTCCTACTTAATAGATATTAACTATGTATTGTTTATCACGCGGGACATTCAACTACCCACTGGATAAACCATATGTTTGTACTTTTGCGTTTGTAAACCCTAAAGTGTGCTTCCTATAAAAGGAACACACTTGGGAGAGAATTGACGAACCTTCTTGTACTCGAAAGATAGAACTCTTCCAAGCAGCCAAATCTCTCATAACATCAACCTAACCATACGGCTAAAAGCTGATGAATGTTAAGGTTGAGACATAAAATCATAATCTTGGTTTGTAGTTTAAGTAGAGGAGATCATCCTAATATTGACATTCAACCACTTTGTTATTCTGTAAGCAAAGTGTGTCATAGATTTTTTTTTAAGTTTTAATAAAATCTCTATTCGTTTAAAAGTAATTTGGTATTGTTGTTTTGATTGTTTACATTGTTATTGTTTTATTAAAACAACTCACTTGAATCCAATATACAAGATATTACTTAAGGTTGATAAGTAATATTAAGCCAATAGGGACCAATAATAGTAAATTTTTTATTAATCATTGACAGGCTTACAAGTATCGCCCACAATACTCTAACACTATTTTGTCCCATTGATACACGCGTTTTCATTGGGTTCGGATTTAATTTCTTGGTGTCTCCTCGAATTGATCTCGGCTCTAGGTGGAATGATTTGTTCTTGGTTAATAAAAGGGTGTTGGTTTGTTTATCTATTTTAAACTAATGACAAATAAGTAATTGTCGAAGAGTAAAATTAAACTTTGAAAGATTACACTAAAAAGACGGGTTTAAAAATAAATGCTTGAAAACTTAAAGAAAAATAAATGAACACTCAATAAAAACTAACACTTGGAAAACTTTGTAAAAACATGAACTTAGTCGGAAAATACTAAAAGAAAGTAAGGTCGGAATATCTTAAAAACAGTCATTGATCGGAATGTGGGAAACGAGTACTGATCGGAATGTTACACAGCACTCCAGTCGGAATGTTTAACAAGAAGCCTAGATCGGAATGTAGACGGAAGGGGGTAATCGGAATAATATGAAATGATGCTAATCGGAATATTCAAAAACTTAGTCTCATCGGAATAATTAGAAAAATGCACTAATCGGAATAACAGTACTAAATTCAAATCGAAATAAACTCAAATGAACTATAATCGGAATGTTCAAAAACTAGCCACAATCGGAATATGAAAATAGGCAGCAATCGGAATACACTAAACCCTTTTCCGATCTTCTGATCGGAATAAGGTGATGGTTGTCTGCTTGGAATGCACCGATCGGAAAGGGGTTTATAACCCTTTCCGATTACACACTTTGATCCGAAATAAAAGCAAGGGAGATAAGCTATTGAATAAGCTCCTCCAAAACTAGCACGAATCCTATATCAAGCTGATCAAATAAGCACTAAAATCAACTTTTCCAAACTTTAAATAAGCAAACTTATAAATCAAATAATAAAAAGATGAACTTTTTATGGAAACTTATAAAAAGTAAATAAGCAAAACTAACAAATAAGCCAATAAGCACAAGGATCTTAAAGCTTATTCGTGTAGAAACTTAAGGAAACATAAAAAGATTAACTTTTTAAGCACAAAATCATTGATGAACGACACGGATCATACGAGATTTGTACCAAAATCAAACAAAATCAAAGAAAGGTAGAATAAGATTAAAGATTAAAAGCTTGAAACTAAACTTGATTAATGAAAAATAATACAAAGGTTTGATCTTGAAAGAGAAAAAGAAGAAAACTAATGAGAGAAAGTTTAGAACTTTCTCTCTCTAAAACTAGAGAGAAAAATGAAAATCTAAAAACTACCTAAAGAACTAAGTCTCATTTTTTTTGTGAAGTAAGGTCCTATATATAGGCGTGTGGTATGGGCTTGTGAATGGGCTTTTGTATCGGGCTTCCTTTCTTCTTCCTTCTTTAGTCTTTACGTTTCTTTTAAATAAACGTTTCTGACTTTGGATTTTGAGAAGTGTCGGTGAATAATTCCAACTCGTCTTATAATCTTTTGTTTAATAGACTCGAGTTCTTCGACATATATGAATCTTCCATCTTTGGATCTATTCTTCGATAAATCTTTAAATAGGCACAATGACTTCAAATCTTTTGCATCTTTTGCATCTCTTGGACAATAGACTTCGTCTTGAGTCTTTTTCTTCGATAAAACCCGTGCAATCCCATGTTTTCTTCAATATTCATCCGGTTGACTATGAAAACACAATAAACACAAAAACCACGCATAATTCCAAACAAATGATATTAAATACGTGTTTTGGTCTCGTTTTAGCCAGAATTAAGTGGTAAAAGGATGGGTGTTTTCACACCTATCAAATCCCCTACACTTAACCATTGCCATGCCCTCATGCAATGCTTAGCGATAAAGCAAATTTACACTTTTCTCGTAATCAATCAACCTTGACCTTATTAAAATACTACTAAACAAAAATTAAAGTACTAAGAGAAATTAAAGCTTTAAAGTAAACAAAAGGGTGGAAATAACTTGCAAAGAGATCAAGGACCTACATTAGGGCTTTGGTGTTGCGAAGATTTATCATCCTCAAGTTTCACGTTCCCCAAACTAAGCTTAAAAACGAGATCATTGTTATTATAAGTTAGCATATCAAACACTTACACACATGGCTTAATTAAATGCTTAAACTCCCTTATTCCTAGGTGTATCTCTTATATTTTATATTTGTCTTAGAATGATCATGAAGATGCATTTTTGGACTTATTTCGATAGTTTATTTAGGCTGAAAGCAAAGTAGGACGATTTGATCAATAGTTAGCTAAAGGACAAAATCTCTTAAAACTGCTTCTCGGGATATCAAAAAGTTCATATCTTGGCATAACTCGGTTCACGATTTGAGAGCTTTCTCGGGCCGATTTTTGGTATGTACTTCATACTTCATATCTTGAGAGACGTGCTTGAGATAATGGTCTTCTCATCGTTAATAGAGTTTCTTCACTTGGAGACTTTTGAGGGGTACTCCAACTTTGTTGACCACGACTTCATGATTATTTCTTCAATCTCTAATTGGGATTTTGAGATACAACGATCCGCCTCCTTTTCGGACTTTGATCTATACATCCTCATACCTTGTTAGGGTCTTTTCGGATAGACTTCTCCATGATCTTTGTGGGAGTTGATTGCTTTTCGTCGTGAGTCTTGATCCTTCATATTGATTTTGGGAATAATACTTTTCACATCACTTTTGGATCTTCAGCAATAAAATGGAATCATCATGCCTTGTTAGGGCCTTTTCGGACTCGCCAATCTTCGCCCCCTGCTTCATAAGTTATGCCTTGGCTATGAACTCTTATCATTACCGAGCAACTTTTAAACGATCTTGGGCTAGAAGCTAAGTAACTTTTCAAATCGTACGACCTTACTTATTGCAGGTAAATTATTAGCAAGCGATGGGAGATTAGGCAAATAATTACACCAAGTGAGCTTGTGCAAGAATACCGACTTATAATTTACTCTATCATTTCTCGTTCTCCACAATTTAAAATCTCAAGTAATGAGACTCGTGGATACTTAGCCTAATAAACCAATTAAGGTCTACATGGTTAAGGATACTAGCTAGAATAAACTTGAATAAGTCCATTCGGGTTGAGTCAAAATAATCGCAACGGGCCTAATATGTCAAAGACTTCTAAACTAGTTACACCACTTTATTAATATTTTTTGACTTTATTACGGGATATATACATATAAAAGCAACGATAAAAATTTAAAAATTACGACTAAATGGCCAAAGTTAATTAAAAATTTGAAAAATGTTGAAAAAGATGATTTTCCGGTTAAATGAAGGCATTTTCATGGAAAAGTCCACTTAAAACTTCGATAGAAGTCCCCCCTACACTTAAGATAAACATTGTCCTTAATGTTTAAGCATGTGGGAAAAGTCTCCCCTACACTTATGACATTGTGCACGTTGGTTAAATCAAGTTAAGGAAGAGACGACTAACGTGATCAATTTCAAATGTGAGTATGAAGAAAATTGAATCATGATAGTTGAGAGATAGAACCGGATTTCGGATAACACGGGAGCATGGTTTCTTCAAAGGTTCCAAAAGTGCATTCATCCCTGTAATCACATCACCACACAAACACAAAGAACCTATATAGGTCCCCCTACACTTAGGAGGTTAAAACGGAAAAGGATAGATATTCGGGTTGCCTCCTGAGGAGCGCTTGTTTTTTATAACCGAGTCACGAGCCTGACTCGACCCAAAATTAGTTCATGGGGAACGTGGTGAGGGATGGAATCATCTCCTGAGAGATGTCCTCACCAAAGTACAACTTCACTCGTTGGCCATTCACCTTAAAATTTGGTCCATTAGGTTGAGCGAGCTCGAGAGTACCATATGGAAAAATTTGGGCAATGGTGAATGGGCCGGACCAACGAGATTTCAGCTTGCCCGAAAAGATTTTCAACCGAGAGTTAAAGAGTAAAACTTTTTCTCCAACTTGGAACTCTCGGTTCTTAATCTTAGAGTCGTGAATGAGCTTAGTCTTTTCCTTATAGATCAAAGAACTTTCATAAGCCTCATTCCGGAGTTCATTCAGCTCATTGAGTTGGATCTTGCGTAGGTCACCGGATTTGTTGATATCAAAAATAGCCCACTTCAAGGCCCAGTAAGCCTTGTGCTCCAACTCAATGGGGAGGTGGCACGCCTTTCCGTACACGAGACGATATGGTGTACAACCAATCGGAGTCTTGTAAGCGGTACGAAAAGCCCACAAAGCATCATCAAGTTTATCAGCCCATGAGGCACGATGCTCTCCCACGTTTCTTTCGAGAATTCGCTTTAATCCTCGGTTGGATATTTCAGCCTGGCCATTAGTTTATGGGTGGTATGCGGTGGAAAGACGATGATTTATACCATACTTTGCCATGACTCTTGCGAATTGGTCATTGCAAAAATGAGTCCCGCGATCACTGATAATGGCACGAGGCACACCGAATCTAGCGAACAGCGATTTCAAAAAGTTACAAACCACCCTTGCGTCATTAGTAGGTAAAGCTTTGGATTCAACCCACTTTGAAACATAGTCAACGGCTACAAGGATGTATTTGTTTCCTTTAGAGGAAGGGAATGGCCCCATAAAGTCGATACCCCAAACATCAATGATTTCACATTCTTGTATGAAATTCTGAGGCATCTCGTCTTTATGTGTGATCTTGCCTTGTTTTTGGCAAGCATCACAATGTTTAACCATCTCGTGAGCATCACGGTAAATGGTGGGCCAATAAAATCCCGATTCAAACACTTTTTTGGCGGTGTAGTTGGGACCAAAGTGACCACCGGTGGGTCCTTTGTGGCAAGCGTCAAGGATTTCTAAAGCTGCCGGTCCATCAACACATCGGCGAATAATCAAGTCAGCACATTGCTTGAATAGATACGGGTCATCCCAAAAGTAAGTCTTAATGTCGTTAAAGAACTTCTTCTTTTTCTGGGATGTTAACCCGTCAACGAGAATTCCACCCGCCAAGTAGTTTGCAATATCCGCAAACCACGGGGTTTCATCAGCAGTCGAGTTGATAGACATTAAGGTCTCCAAGGGAAAAGAATCATTGATTTCTTTGTTCGGATGATCCCCTTGGTAAGGATCCTCAAGTCTACTGAGATGATCTGCGGCTAGGTTTTCAGCTCCTTTTTTATCGCGAATTTCGATTTTAAATTCTTGGAGAAGCAAAACCCAGCGAAGAAGTCTTGGTTTGGAATCTTGCTTAGTCAACAAGTACTTCAACGCGGAATGATCGGTGTAAACGATTGTTGTGGAAAGGACAAGATAGGGGCGGAACTTTTCAAAGGCATAGACAACAGCTAAAAGCTCTTTTTCGGTTGTCGTGTAATGCAATTGAGCCCCAGTCATTGTCTTGCTAGCGTAATGGATCGGTTGGAAGTGTTTGTTCACTCTTTGTCCCAGAACCGCTCCAATAGCATAGTCACTAGCATCACACATCAACTCAAAGGGAAGCTCCCAATTAGGGGTAACCAAGACGGGTGCCTTAGTTAGCTTATCCTTAAGCGAGTTGAAGGCTTCAAGACACTCGTTGGAAAAGATAAAAGGAGTATCTTTTTCAAAGAGGTGGGTCATCGGGCGAGCGATTTGAGAAAAATCTTTGATGAATCGACGGTAAAAGCCCGCATGGCCGAGAAAACTTCTCACACCCTTCACGGTTGAAGGTGGAGGCAACTTAGGGATAACATCGAATTTAGCACAGTCTACTTCAAGACCGGCTTTGGAGATCTTATGTCCTAGCACGATGCCCTCTTTTACCATGAAATGGCATTTTTCCCAATTAAGAACAAGGCGAGTGTCTTCACACCGCTTAAGCATACGTTCTAAATTGGCAAGGCAAGAAGAGAAAGAATCGCCATAAACCGAGAAATCATCCATGAATACTTCCATAGTGTCTTCAACCATGTCATGGAAGATAGCCATCATACACCTTTGGAACGTCCCAGGAGCATTACATAAACCAAAAGGCATGCGTTTGTAAGCAAATGTTCCATAGGGACAAGTGAATATGGTCTTTTCTTGGTCCTTGGGATCGATGGGAATTGAAAATACCCGGAGAAACCGTCTAAGAAGCAGTAATAGTCATTACCAGCTAGACGCTCGAGCATTTGATCCATGAAGGGAAGAGGAAAGTGGTCTTTTCTCGTGGCATTATTGAGCTTGCGATAATCAATACAAACTCTCCACCCAGTAACGAGACGAGTGGGAATCAACTCGTTGTATTCATTGGGAACAACGGTTATTCCACCTTTCTTGGGCACACAATGGACGGGACTTACCCACGGCGAATCCGAAATAGGGTAGATCAAGCCGGCATCTAGAAGTTTGATAACCTCTTGTTTGATGATGTCATGAATTTTAGGATTAACCCTTCTTTGGCTCTGGATTGCGGGTTTAAAGTCATCTTCCATGAGAATCTTGTGAGTACAAAAGTTCGGATCAATTCCGCGGATATCGGAAATTTTCCAAGAAATTGCCTTCTTATGATCTTTAAGCACGGCGATGAGGAGAGATTTCTCTTCTTCTTTCAAGTCCTTCGCGATGATGACATGCGACTTCTTGTTTTCTTCAAGGAACACGTACTCGAGATGGGGCGGCAACTCCTTAAGTTCTAAATCTGGAGGATTTTCGATGGGAGGCGTTTTCAAAGTCGGAGCATCGATAGCAATAACCGTGGGAGATGGTGGAGAAAGATTGTCTTCTTTGAGAAGGTTTTCGAAGAAGTGCATGTCTTCATCCCAATCGGTGGGAGAATCGTCATTAGCTAAGTTCACATCTCCCATGGTGGCTTCAAGATCTTTCCAAAACAAATCACTTTCTCCAAATAGAGACAGTGATGAATCAATAGAGGAAACGGTCTCAACATTGGGAAGAGAGGTAGGAATATTTTTACAAGCATCAATAAAGTGTTCTTCACAAGCCTCATCCAGAACGTCAATACAATTAACACTCTCGTATGAATAAGGTTGTTTAGACAACTTTCCCATGTTGCAGACGATTTTATCGTTGCCCACTCTCATGATAAGCTCACCGGCTTCAACATCGATGAGAGTGCGACCGGTCCTCAAGAATGGACGACCAACGATCAATGGCACACGAGGGTCCATGTCGTAGTCAACGACAACGAAATCGGCAGGAAAAGTGAATTTGTCGACTCCTACAAAGACGCCTTCGGCTATCCCCACTGGATAAGTAACCGTACGGTTAGCTAATTCCAAAGTCATTTTGGTGGGGACTAGCTCAGGGAGAGATAATTGCTTCCAAACGCTTAGAGGCATTAAATTAATACTGGCACCTAGATCGGCTAGGGCCATGCAATTCTCTACTCCCAGGAAGTTACAAGGGATTAAGAAACGACCCAGATCACCAAGCTTGGTTGGCAATTTCCTTAAGAGTACTGCAGAGCAATTCTCATTAAGTTGGGTGTTAGCAATATCAAGAAGCTTCTCCTTGTCGCTAAGAAGATATTTGAACATTTTCGCGTACTTAGGCATGTGAGCGAGAGCCTCAGCGAAGGAGATGTTGAAATTCAATTGTTTGAACATTTTAAGAAAGTTCGAAACCTGAATATCATCCTTGCTTTTGAGCTTCTCTTTCCTCAACCTAGATGGATAAGGTATATCGGAAGAAGAGGAATGCTTTGGGAGAATAGGATCACTCACATCCTTGGGTGGAGGAGGGGTAGAGGTAAGAGGTGGAGAAATTGGGGAAGTCGAAGGTTGGGGAATAGGAGGAGGTGACTCGTTTTCCTTAGTCACAATCACCGGTGGAAGTATAGGAAGCTCGGGCTCCTTGGTACCTTTGCCACTGCGAGTGGTGATTGCTTTCATCTCCCCTCTTGGATTCGCAACGGTGTTACTCGGAAGAGTACCCGAAGAAGAGGGTTGATTACCTTGGAAGAAACTAGCCATCATGTTTTTTAAGTCATTCATTTGACTATCCAAAGTGTTTCTCATGTCAGCTCTCAGATCGTTCCCTTGTTTCACCAGGTCTGCTTTCAATTTGAGCACTTCCCGCTGAAGATTTCCCACGATCACA
Source organism: Glebionis coronaria (assembly GCA_025667525.1). Lineage (NCBI taxonomy): Eukaryota > Viridiplantae > Streptophyta > Magnoliopsida > Asterales > Asteraceae > Glebionis > Glebionis coronaria. The sequence goes on along the minus strand of CM046879.1, from coordinate 434,634,677 downwards.
TTGTTAGTCCTCATGTAGGTTTCCACTTCTTGGTGTAAAGCGGTGGGTTGGTTGGGAGGAGCATTGTATGCGGGTGGTTGATAAGCAGGTTGCTGGTAAACTTGGTTGTTTATTTGAGGTGGATTTTGTTGTTTGTGAGGTGGTATGTATGGTCCACGAGATTGTTGTTGTTGTTGAGGAGGGCGGTTGAGGTTTTGTTGTTGGTTTGGATTGTTAGGAGTAAAACCAGGTGGTGAGAGATAGTTGTTGGAGCGGTAGCTAAGCAGGTTGCGGTCACCTTGAGGACGAGCTTGATAAGCGGGTTGAGGATAGGTACCGTATGTTGCATTCACATTCTCAGAAGGGTAGTCTTGGGTGGCGGTACAAGTGGTGTAAGAGTGAGGACCCCCGCATATTTCACATGGTTGGCTAACAGCATTGACTTGAGCGTTTTTAGCATTGATGCTGTTGGTGTTGCTGGCGGTTTGGGTAGAAAGCGATTCAAGAAGCGCAGTGATTTTGTCAAGTCGCTTATCGCTGTCACTAGTATTAGCACTAGCGACATTAGTCCGAACACTCTTGGTTTGCACACGAGACTTATTCTCAATGATATCCCAAGCAGCATTGGAAGTCTTAGCCAAAAGATTACCCCCCGAGGCACTGTTTAGTGAATCTTGGTCATTCATGTTTAAACCATTATAAAAAGTATTAATTTGGTGCACTTTGGTAAAACCATGTTGTGGGCATTTTCTCAAAAGGTCTTTGAAACGGTCCCAAGATTCACTAAACGACTCATCGTACTTTTGTTCAAAATTAATGATTTCATTCCGCAAAGCGGTAGTACGAGAGGGTGGAAAAAAGTAGTTGATAAACTTGGTCTCCAAATCCGTCCACGTAAGAATACTCTGTGGCGGTTCCTTAGCAAGCCAATGCCGGGCTTGTCCCTCTAAAGAAAAGGGAAAAAGTTGTAAACGAATTACCTCTTGTGGAACACCATTGAATTTTACCGTGTTCGTGAGTTGTAAGAATCTCTTGATGTGGTCATGTGGATCATCAATGGTACGCCCCAAGAATGGTTGAGCAGAGACCATCTGGATAAAACCGGATTTGAGCTCAAAGTTGCTGGCTGCAAACGCGGGTATGACAATTGGATCATTGTTGCCATCTACATGTGCTTGCAGAAGTTCAATCATCGGGCGATTATCCGGTAGAGGCTCATTGTTGTTGTTATTATTGTTGTTGAAAGGTGGGTTGTTATTGTTATTATTGTTTTGAGGTGGGTTATAGTTGTTGTTTTGTACACCGGCCATGTCTAAGTCTTCGAGAGGCTCGGGCTCTTGATAAGACGTGGATCGTGTACGCATGCACCTGCAAAAGAACTAACAAGGCAAAAACAAAGCAGAAATATTTTTGGTTTTTATGTTTTTTAATTTTTAGGATTTTTGAAAATTTTATATTTTTTTTTGAAAATTTTTATGAAAAAGTAACGTTCACGGTAAACGGATCCCAAAATCCAAGTTCTCACAAAAAACTGTTGATCTTAACAAGAAGAGCCGGCAGCGGCGCCATTTGATACACGCGTTTTCATTGGGTTCGGATTTAATTTCTCGGTATCTCCTCGAATTGATCTCGGCTCTAGGTGGAATGATTTGTTCTTGGTTAATAAAAGGGTGTTGGTTTGTTTATCTATTTTAAACTAATGACAAATAAGTAAGTGTCGAATAGTAAAATTAAAACTTTGAAAGATTACACTAAAAAGACGGATTTAAAAATAAATGCTTGAAAACTTAAAGAAAAATAAATGAACACTCAATTAAAACTAACACTTGGAAAACTTTGTAAAAACATGAACTTAGTCGGAAAATACTAAAAGAAAGTAAGGTCGGAATATCTTAAAAACAGTCACTGATCGGAATGTGGGAAACGAGTACTGATCGAAATGTTACACAGCACTCCAGTCGGAATGTTTAACAAGAAGCCTAGATCGGAATGTAGACAGAAGGGGGTAATCGGAATAATATGAAATGATGCTGATCGGAATATTCAAAAACTTAGTCTCATCGGAATAATTAGAAAAATGCACTAATCGGAATAACAGTACTAAATTCAAATCGGAATAAACTCAAATGAACTATAATCAGAATGTTCAAAAACTAGCCACAATCGGAATATGAAAATAGGCAGCAATCGGAATACACTAAACCCTTTTCCGATCTTCTGATCGGAATAAGGTGATGGTTGTCTGCTCGGAATGCACCGATCGGAAAGGGGTTTATAACCCTTTCCGATTACACACTTTGATCCGAAATAAAAGCAAGGGAGATAAGCTATTGAATAATCTCCTCTAAAACTAGCACGAATCCTATATCAAGCTGATCAAATAAGCACTAAAATCAACTTTTCCAAACTTAAATAAGCAAACTTATAAATCAAATAATAAAAAGATGAACTTTTTATGGAAACTTATAAAAAGTAAATAAGCAAAACTAACAAATAAGCCTATAAGCACAAGGATCTTAAATCTTATTCATGTAGAAACTTAAAGAAACATAAAAAGATTAACTTTTTAAGCACAAAATCATTGATGAACAACACGGATCATACGAGATTTGTACTAAAATCAAACAAAATCAAAGAAAGGTAGAATAAGATTAAAGATTAAAAGCTTGAAACTAAACTTGATTAATGAAAAACAATACAAAGGTTTGATCTTAAAAGAGAAAAAGAAGAAAACTAGTGAGAGAAAGTTTAGAACTTTCTCTCTCTAAAACTAGAGAGAAAAATGAAAATCTAAAAACTACCTAAAGAACTAAGTCTCATTTTTTTGTGAAGTAAGGTCTTATATATAGACGTGTGGTATGGGCTTGTGAATGGGCTTTTGTATCGGGCTTCCTTTCTTCTTCCTTCTTTAGTCTTTACGTTTCTTTTAAATAAACGTTTCTGACTTTGGATTTTGAGAAGTGTCGGTGAATAATTCCAACTCGTCCTATAATCTTTTGTTTAATAGACTCGAGTTCTTCGACATATATGAATCTTCCATCTTTGGCTCTATTCTTCGATAAATCTTTAAATAGGCACAATGACTTCAAATCTTTTGTATCTTTTGCATCTCTTGGACAATAGACTTCGTCTTGAGTCTTTTTCTTCGATAAAACCCGTGCAATCCCATGTTTTCTTCAATATTCATCCGGTTGACTCTGAAAACACAATAAACATAAAAACCACGCATAATTCCAAACAAATGATATTAAATACGTGTTTTGGTCTCGTTTTAGCCAGAATTAAGTGGTAAAAGGATGGGTGTTTTCACACCTATCACCCATCTTTTTCTAACTGATTTATTGAAGACTGCTCAACTGCCGGCGACTTTTTTCTTGGAAAAGTACACAAAATCTTCTTTTTTAAATTTATTTTGTACCCCCTTTTTAGACTTTTCAACTTGTATGTTCACAAAACAAACACATTATACGCCGTCATCATCTAGCTTCACTGCCACCATCCACCACTACCACCATCCATCACCACCACCACCATCCACCGCCATCACAACCAACACCAAGACCAACTGCCATCACTACCATTACCACCACCGCCACCACCACCAACCACCACCACAAACACCGCCATCACAACCACCTACAACCACCATTAACACTACCACCACCACTGATGATACCACCACCACCTTCCACCATCGTGGTAGTGGTGTTAGTGCTGGTGGATGGTGGATGGTGGTTGTAGTGAAAGTAGTAGTGGCAGCGTCAGGTGGTGGTGGTGGAAATGTCAGTGATGGTGGATGGTGGCAGTAGTAATAGTTGTGGCATATGTTGTTGCTGGGTAGTCGTTTTAGGGATGATTGTTGGTAGAGATGATGGTGGTGGTGGGTAGTGGTGGTAGACGATGGTGGTGTTGGTGGTGATGGTGGAGGTTGGTAGTCTGGTGGTGGTAGCGGACTGTGGGGGTGGAGGTGGCAGGTTGAGTTGTAAGCCTTTGGCGGTGGTGATGACGGTTGTGTTAGAAGCCTTGGCGGTGATGATGGTGGATGTGTTGAGTGTGTTTTATGAGGCCGGTGTGTGAGATATTAATAAACAATACACTTCTATTAAAATCTTAAATAGTGAAAAGTAAATCTTAATTTTACAGCTCCTAAAGTTGGTTTAGCACTTTAAAGTTAAGCAAGCGTCAATTGAGGACTTGGTTTATTAATAAGACAAAAAATATGTAGGGTATATGTGGACCAAAAATGATTGAAATGTAATTAAGTTGGTTGAGCTTATGTATACGTGGAAAACATTTGATAAAGTTGAGCAGTTGATCGAAACTACATGACCAGATTTGAAAGGAATAAAATACTTGTCTACAAAGTAAATGAGGTGTTTAGGTTTTGCCGAAATAATGAATTCTCTATTATTTGTTGTTATTGGCTAGAGTCGTCAAAAATCACAAAACACTCTGACAAAACGCAAGTTGACGATGGTGGAAAATTGTAAATGGGGTAGGTTATTAAGACCCCCAAAATGTAAATGTAACGTAGCTTATATAGCATTTTATGTAGCTCGTAAAATAAAATCACGAGACACATTGATGATGAAAGTGGTTTTCATAATTAATGTAATAAAAACACTATTACCCCTTTGTTCTCAGTTTTACCAAGCAATGGAAGATTTTTACCCAAGTAAAATTAAGCTAAATAATTCACTTATTCCCACTTGCAATGAACCAATAGAAGCTTCCCATGTTTACAAGCCACCTCAGCATAAAAAACGCCAAGGTTTCAATCCCAATCAGAGCAATTGGTAAAGAATTTTAAATTAAAGACGGTGCAAAACAAACACAAAGGGGGTTAGGAGTTGTCAGGCCACGTTGGGAATCTCAAATCACCACAATCTCATCCTAAGGCCATAAAAGATTCTTGAAGCCAAAGCAAAGGATTAAGGGCTACTAGAACTTCCTTAGGAGAGAGAATTGAAGACCCAAGCCCTCACATTAGCTCTATAAATAGAATAGGTTTATTGTAATTTTAGTTGTTCCAATAGTTTGTAAAAATTGTAAGGGATTTGTTAACCACCACCCTTGGTGTGGTTTTTAAACACACCAAAATTAAAAAACTTGCATTTAATGAACTCATACATACCATATTTTATGTTTATGATAAATAATTAACCATGAATGAATCTCATATATACCATGTTAACATCATATTTCATTTTTTATGCAAATTTATTAATTTTTGGTATGTTTAAAAATCACCTCAAGGGTGGTCGTTAGCAAATTCCAGATTTTAATAAGTTCCATTTTAATATAATTTTCATTAACTTTAAATCATTTTTTAAATACTTGTCATTTACTTAATTGCAATTTACTTTATCTTGTCTTTAATTAAACGTCTTTGCAAATTACTTTTAATAAATCACAAAAATAGCAAAGTTAATGTGCAAGTGCTTATTACTGCTTATTTCCCTAATAAACTGCTTCTATAAGTCACTTTGTTCTTTTTAAAGTTGTGTCAAGCTTGTTCTAAGCTTTGTCGTTGTTGATTTGAAAATATTGGTGGTATAAGTGGTATTTACTTATAGCATATAAGCTAATAAGCTGAGATAAGCTTATTGTGGTTTGATTTGAGTGAATCGGAGCTATCAATGGTCTAGGATCTCTAGGTTAGTATAGATCTTCCCACCAGCTTTGGACTATTGTAAGTTTATTTTTTCACTTTTATTACTTATTTCACATCTTCTTATTTGTTTGCTTATGTTCTGCTTTGAGTGCTTATTATTTCTTATCTCATCTTTAATTTTCTAATTTGTTCATTTGCTTGCTTAATTGTTCATTTAGTTGCCCTTTACTTAAGTTAATTTTGCTTTTCATTAGTTTAAAGGGTGTTTAGGTTTATTTATTATTTGAAGTCATTTTTTATTTAAGCTTTGGGTTTACTTTAGAAGTTTCACATATGTTATTAGAGCTTATTTCACTAGTTGTTGAGGTCTAAAAGTATATAAAATACAAAAAGTAGCTTTATAGATTTTTGTTATATTTCAATATTGTTTTATGATTTAACGCTTTTAGTTTGTTATAGTTGCTTGAATTAGGTTTGAATCTAGTCCTAGGCTTATATTTTGAAGTTTCAAGAAGTGGTTTAAGGTTGAAAATACGTTTTACCATAAAACAATTGGCTTGTTCTTAGGCTTTTGGTTATAATTTGACCAATACGCTTGCAACATCTTAGGTGTTATTTGTTTATTAAGAGGCTTTAAATCTAAATCTGATTTACACATCTGAATCTGAATATTTGGTAGAAAAATCTGAATCTGATTTCCATCTGAATATGAATAAGTGGTTGAGAAATCTGAACCTGAATCAAATATAGTTTTTACAATTTAAATATAATACAAGTGCATTCACACAAGAAATAAACTTTATTAGATATAAGATAACAAAATTTACAATACAATCGATTTAAAGCTAAAAGTCTTTTAAACAAAACATGCAATCTCATGTTTATTTGGCTAAAATAAATGTGTCGGAGTTTAAATCTAACTTTAAAACGATACACTTAATCGATCACGTTAGAGTTAAGATACATGAGTCCGAGACTAAACCCTCCAATTTGAACATTATATGAATCGTCACAAATAATTTTGTAAACTCTTTATCTAACGAAAAACATGCAACGATCCTAAAAGACAAAGCTGAAACAAGAAAATAATAAAAAATAACACCAAAATAGAAAAATATAACAATATAAAAAATAAATAAAACCAAAGAAAGTAGCAAAAATTAAGAAGATGAAAAATGACATTAAGAGGTGTTAAGACAACCCCTCTACATCTAGTTCAGTCAGACTTTTGTACCTCTTACTGCCTCTTAATGATTAGAAAAAACAAACGCTCTTAACACTGGGTGCCTCTTACTATCTCTAAATGAAATTAAAAAACAACCGGTCTTAATGACCCAATGTCTGAGTGGATCTGAATGAGTCAGATTAAGACGTTGCTAAAAGTCATTTTTGAGAAAACAAACACCACATTAGATCATTCATTAGTTGGTTTTAGGCTTTAATTTTTGGAGTGCTAGTAGATTAGGTGGATTTTTAATGATGTTGAGGTTTGATTAGTAATTAGAGCTTATCTGTGCTTATTAGAGTAGTTAGAGTTTGGCTTATTTCTTTGTTATATGCACCTAAGTTCATATTTCCTACTGTTTGATTTTTGATAGATTGATTCTATGTTTGATTGTGTTTGTGTTTTGTTATTTGTTGTTTATCCATCTTAATATTAATTTTTACTTAATAATAAGCACAAAAAATAAACGGTATATAAAAAGTTAAAAGGGGGAAACAAGGGGACCGCCTTACGGATCGAACCATCGTCTTTCCCCTCTCAACACTTCACAACACACACCCTCACACCATCTGCCCTTGGTACTTTTTCGTTTATAAGTCTCAAAGGTAATTCACTTTACACATACACGTTTCATTTTTAAGGCAATATGCCCGTTTAACCTTATTCCACTTTTGTAGCATATTTCTTCGTGTCATATTAACAAGTAGCTTAGCAGAAGTGATTATTTTCCATTTTTGCGAATTTATGCAAGATTTCAGTTCACATAGTTGGGTTTCTAAGAAACCCGACTATTTTGTCTTTTAGTGAGATTTTGCTTTTGGATTATTTCCAGCTTATTAGATCATTCTTTTTCGTTCTTTTTGCTTATTTTAGCTTAGTTAGCTTATCATAGCTTATTTATGGTCAAACTTGTTTTACAAAAGTTGTTTATTTCAGAAAAATATTTATTTCTATCACAACAGATTTTCAATAAGCTCAAGTTTTGCTTATTGGGCCTCTTAAGTCAATTAAGAGTGCTTTATATGTCAAAACTTCTTATTGAGTTTATTTTCAAGCTTAAGTTCTTTTGAAAAAAGTTGTTTAGAATAAGATATTAAGCATTTCTATCTTTTTAGTTTTGATTTTCTTATTGGACCAAAAAGTCCAATTAGCTATTTGATACATTTTTTAGTTTTGGGCTTTTCAGACCCAATTAGGTTTTAAAATAGTTTTATTATTTTATTTTTCATTTATTAAATACAAAATTAGATTTTAAATTTTTTTAATTTTCGTATTTTATGTTTTTTTATCCGTCTATATTTTCATTTTATAGTAGGATTTTTAGAGCAACGACTATTCGATCTTTTGTCCGTATTTGTAACGAGAATCTCAATTCATAATTTTTTTGACGAAACAACGATCCTGGAATCACTCTCGTGATTTATATCCATCTTGGTAGGTTTTTGTAAGATTATTCACGTTTGGATTCTCTTATTGAACTTACTTAAAACGTGTATTTATACCATGTCACAACATCATTTTTTGTCCACTTTATTTTAAAGACTCATGTAGTGCTAATTATTATTTGATTTTCATGAGGTGAAACAAGACTCAAAACATAATTTTTAACAAAATGGTTTAGCTCCTCTTTCATAGAAATAATCGAACATTCATCTTTTATGGCTTCTTTATTGTTTTTAGGTTTTGCGCGGATGAGACAAAAGTTACTTTGATTATATGCTTGAAACCTCACGGCTCTTTCATTTAATTTGTATATGACCTTTTTATGGGACGATTTTTTGATTTTTGATTTTTATAGTTTCATTGTTTAATGGTCTATTTTTCTTGTCTTCTATTTCTTCGACTTAGTCACCTATAATTTGACTTTCAATTATATCATCATCTACTAGAGGAGATGATTTAGGTGGGGGACTTTCAACGAATCTTACATTTTGGGATTCTTCAATTTTTATGATTTATTTACAAAGAATTTTATAAGTTTTGTTGTTAGGAGCATATCCTAGATATATAAGGTTGGTGGATTTGGCATCAAATTTAGTGAGATGGTCTTTAGTATTTAGAATAAAACACATTTTTTATCACATATTTGACTTATGTTAAGAAAGTTTAAGTCTATGTGTTTGATGATTATATCTTTTATCTTCTCTCCTTTTGCTATGTTAGGCTAGGTCTTCTGTCGTTTATCTATGATTGCATGAAAACTATGATGTGATCTTCTTGTGTTTGTTGCTTCTTGGCTTGATTGTGTGCACGTTAGGCTCTAGAAAACCATACTAGATATTCATGTCTTAACTATTTATATATCTAAAAAGTGGGTCATAAATGATGCCTTACTTTGTAGATCCATGTTCTTGGTCGTAAACTCCCTTGACTAGGTTCAATTGCATGGAAATTGCGTTGCTTTGATGTGACTGATACATTTAACTACTTGTTTATGCATATATTAATTAGTAGATCTTGGTTTTGTTTATGGCTCTAGGTAAACGAGTTAATGCGTAGACGATTGTAAGGATGTATGCCTAATGGGTCAAAACTAGTAAACTTCCCTCTAGCCCATAGTTTGTTTATGAGAGCGAGTTCATGTGCTTGCAGTTGTAAAATCATTTGCCTATCCTAAGGGTAAGGGTCATTTCCTTCAGTCGGTAAATAGATTGAGGGGACGGGGAGTGAGGCTATCGTATCATATAGGCGATCATCTTCTTATGAAGTTATTAACTCTATCAAATACATGATCGGGGATAGGTTCGATAATCGAAGAGACAAGCAATCATAGCAGGTACGAAGCACTAGAAAATCCGTGGAGAACTTCTTTCGTTGAAAGTTCCATAGGGTCTAACGCCTACCATATGGGAGATCGACCTGTGAGGCAAAGGTGCACCAGAAAAAGGTATGGTACCAGCCAATGTGGAGATTTCCCTCATTTACTTGCTTTCTATATTCTAACTAATTATAGTTTGCCACTCCCGGTAGGGCATCTCCTCTTTGACTCCTCTGATCATGTACTTAAGGACTACGCTTGAATTTTACATTAACTTCCTCATATCACGTGTTACAAATATCTTATAGGTAATAGAGTCTCAAAGCAAGGTCCCCATAATAACATCACTCTTGTCTACTCACTTTTGGTACTAGTACACCTTTGCCTGGTTCTTATCTTTACTTTATGGAAATTCTTTCGATCTCTGATAAGTCGACTAATAGAATCCTATATATAGGAAGTAGCTAAAGCATCCTTACTCTCTATAGTCAGTAACTTTCACATCCTTTTTATTATCTATGTTCTTACCTCAAGTTTCTTTCCTTAGGCAAGTTTCACACTAAAGTTGAAAAAAGGCATAAGTGATAGAAAAGAAGTGAAATGAAAGAGAAGTAGCGTAATAGAGCTCGATTCCCTATAATAAAGTGGCGGGCTTGCTTGCTATTCCCATCTTAATGGATGAAAGAGAAGTAGGGTGCTTAGAAGAAGCGCTTTTAGGTAACCTTTGCTTAGAGGACCATCTATACTATACTACTAGTGCTTACATCTTATGAGAAAGCAAAAAATCGGATGCCCGCAGATACTTTAAATCATACCACTATGCTAGGGAATACTTGTTTCGCATATGACTTGCAATTAATACAAACGGAAACACTTACATATTTAATCGACAAGATATGACGGGTAACATACACATTAAGAAAACATTGTAGTAAGAAATGCATGATTAGATAAACATATTTTATTTACTTGGTAAAATTCTACAACATTAGAGCACGAGGTATGGTGTTGAGTTTTCGTGTTGAGCCGTGGGAAAACACGAGATTTTTCAAGGGGTATGGTGTGTGGTGGATAAATGATCCCACAACACCAAAACCTCCACAACACCAAAATTGTGGCTCATTGGTTGGCTTGAGCCGTGGGGTTTATGTGGGACCCATTACTTATAAAAAAAATTAAAATTAAAAAACATTTCAATTAAATTAAAAAAAACATAAACGAAATACATAAATTAAAAAAAAAGTTTTAAATGCAACGGTCAAAAATTTAAATGCAACGGTCAAAAAAGTTTTTGAAAATTTAAAAAATAAATAAATTATTTATGCAAGAAAACGCGAGAACCGGGTGTTGTCCCATAATATTAGATGATTAAACAAGAAAGAAAGGTAGATAAAAGATATGAACTTCTAGAGAGATAAAGTAGTTAGAGAAAGTAGAGAGAAGTGTGTGAAACTATGGAAAGATTAGATTAGAGAAAATGAATCAACCAACACCCTTCCTAACATGCTAGGAAGGGTATTTATAGCCTTTGCCTACATGTGGCTTAATGGGCTATATTTTGATTGGGTCGGGCTTGAACAAATGCTCAGTACCTTGAAAGAGGCCTTTTAAGCTAGCCATCAAGCCCGTAATGTCACGACTATTTTAACTAACTATTACAACGTTCTAATAAATGTTACAATATAAACCTATGACCGAACATTCTTGTTTGACTCAACATTTTGAGGCTAACAATCTCCCCCAATGTGAGGTCATTCTTCTTTGATATTTGGAGATCAATGTAGATTATGAATTTCGTCATAAATGAGTCTTGAACGTGTAATAGTAGTCTTGTTCCTTCATGATGTGATCTTTGAGCCTTTGTCATTGTCTTTCAACTTTTTCTTTTATCTTGAGATCTTTTAAATCATTCTTGACTTGTCTTTTCCATCTTGCGATCTTGTGTCTTCATCCACATGCTCATACGTTGCACATTCTTGAAAGCTTGCTAACAATCTCCTTTGAAGAGAGGTCATTCCTTTATATTAATTGATAAGGAAGATTTTGATCATCAGAGTTGCGGAAGTCTTTAGCTTTCTTGATTGTTGAATGTCTTTGGGCATGAGTATGTGGTTTTTTGAATCTTTTGACTTTGCTGAGTACACCGTAACATCACCTTCTCGGGACAAAACTTAGACACGGACTGAATGGCTTTGACATTCGTCCTAAATCGGTAGCGTTTTACCTCCGGTCGGTGAAGACCGTTACACGATATTAAATATCGTACCTGTGATTAGGTAGATTCAATTAAGAACCTCCTTGACAAGGTTTCGCGACAATACTAGCCGTTCTCTTTAGTCGATCGTCTCAAAGCAAGACTTCGAACATAAAGTGTAACACCCCATTTTGGAAATGGAATATTACGCATATCATGGCGTGTCATCAAAGCATACAAGGATAAATGTCTAAGCATTATTCAACCATAAAAGGAAATACCGGAAACAAACATCGGTATCCCAAAGTAAAGCTCATCACACACAAACATAAATACTGTAAAAGGAAGGACGAAACAATGTCCAAAGCAACTGTATCAAAGTAAAGGAAATGCATAAAGTAAAGAAAGACAGTAAGGCTTCCAGTCCATATGCACCTACGTTTCAAATCTACGAGCGTCCCTGAGTACCTGCCGTTTTGGGAACATGAAAAGGAAAACGGCTGAGCAAGACGCTCAGTGCACGGATGTACAATAAAGCATGATATAGGATAAGCATGTAACATATAACAGCGGAAGACTAAGTACTGAGTAAACTGGTTAAATAACATGAAAACTGGTTTTATAGTTTGAAAAGCCTTATGTTTAACCTGTGAAAACTGTTTTAACATATAAATACCATAGCCCATATAGGTCATGAAAAGGTCACGTGCATGAATACTTGGAGGGGTGACCTCATCATGCTGATTAGAGGGGATGCCTCTAATCAATATACTGATTTGGGTAGGAGGGATCAGCTCCTTGTGAAGGGTGCAAGGCACACACCACATTCACCATGATAAACTGAATAAAACATGTAACTAGGATGCACCCATACGCCCCGACTGATATAATAATATGGCCAAACTGAAAAGGGACGCCACGAGCAATCACTCCGCCGTGGGGAAGTCATAACATCGGTGCCTCCAATGCTATGGTTATGGTACCTCCATAACTAGGTGAAACTGGTCATGCTTGTATATGGCTATAGTTTATGCTAAATTTACATAAGCAGTTCAAAACAATAAAACAAATGCTGGGGAAAACAGTTGGCTGCATACGGGGAAATCCTAATAAGGAAAGAATGTCCATACTGAAAGGACGGGAATCCGTACCTCAAGTCCAGTGAAATGAACGGAAGAAAGACTCCTACTTCTGGATCACTAATGCTACATGAATACACACGTGTATAAGTATCGATTCACTGATTACGTACAGGGTTCTGTGTCTTGTTATAGCTGATTTGGTATATTTTAGGTCATGGTTCACTGTTTTAAGCCTTAAACTGTGTTTATCTTGTATTTCTGGTTTATCTGATTAAGTATTACTGGTGTTTCATGTATCATTATACTTACTGTATAATAATAAGTAACTTTCCAAAAATAGCAGGTTTCCAAAAATAGAAAGTTTCCAAAAATAGAAAGTTACCAAAAATAGAAAGTTTCCAAAAATAGAAAGTTTCCAAAAATAGAAAGTTTCCAAAAATAGAAAGTTTCCAAAAATAGAAAGTTTCCAAAAATAGAATTTACTGCCTAAAATAGATTAGTTTCTAAAAATAGAAAGTTTCCAAAAATAGATCAGCTGCCTTAATTAAATAAGTTTCCATATATAGAAAGTTGCCATGATTAGGTTAGCTGCCTGAATTAGATTGGTTTCCATGTATAGAAGGTTTCCATAATTAGATTAGTTGCCTTATTTAATTAAGTTTCTATAAATAGAAGTTTCCATAATTAGAATTAAGCTGATTATATAAGCTAACATATAAGTCTAAGTGTTATAAGCTTACTACTTAAGTCATATGATATAGTGTATAGTTTAATTATTATTTCATGTATTTTAATTAAACTATAGGTTAAGCATTTTAATTAAAGTATAACATGTATAATTAAAATGAAATGAAAATACTTAGGTTAACATGTGTATTATTATTACTAATAATATAACCTAAGTCATGTCTAAATTAATTAATTATAGGCATGTTTTAATAATTAATTAATTATAACTTATAACATAAAAATACTTAGGTTAAATTAATGTCATGATAAACTAATAATTAAAATAACCTAAGTCATGATTTAATTAATATTTCATGTTATTAATTAATTATATCCTAAGTTCATGATTCATAAAAATTACATGTAACATAGATCATGATTTTAACCAACGAACCGTGAACCGGGTATGAATTCGACACCGTACCCCGGGCCAAACCCGGGGCACACGTGTCCCCTTGCTGCCGTGGGTCCCACATGAGCCAACCAAGACCATTTGTGGTCTTGGTGGTGGCGGCAATAGCAAACCAAACCCCCCCCCCCCGGGTTTGTTTTGCTAGGCGGCTAAAAACAAACACCCCTTTAAATCATTCCTTGATTTTATTTAATACCAAAACATGTTAGATCAATGATTAATTATCTTGTTTTCATAAGAAAAATATTAACATGTTCATGAAAATAATCAAAGATCAAAAGAATTAAAAAGAATTAAAAAGAAGGGTTAGAAAGGTATACCACTATGTAGCTTGGAAAAAGGATGAACAAACACGTATTCAAACACTTGTTTTCAAGATCAAAATCAATCAAACACCCCCTTATGATGGTGTATAGGTGGCGGCACAAAGGAGGCAAAAAGGAGAGGAGAAAACTCTTTTTAGGGTTTTTAGTTTATTTCTTGTAAAATGAAAATGAAAACATGTTTAACACTTTACCCCCCTTAACTTGAAAAGTCCATGGGCTAAGCCCATTACATGCATGTGTGCCGTGGGTATGGGGGCCCCACATGGGGTACCCGTACCTTTCTCGTGTCCCGATATTTCGTGTTCGTTCGTGGTTAAACGTGCTCGTGTTTAACGTGTTTCTGTTTCTTTTAACGTGTCGTTTATCGTAAACTCCACGCTCGTGAATATATTCTGAGTATTTACGTAATTATTATAATTAGTATTTTAAATGGTGTTCATGATTTAATTATGTTCACGTGATATATCATTAACTGTTTATCATGGGTTCGTACGTAATCGATACTTGTCATGACATACACGTATGCACTTGCTTGATTATTAGCACATGAATGTGATCAATACTACATGAGGTAAGTTTTAATCTAGAACGTACGATCTTAAGGGCACTGTTCATGGTAAAAGCATGCGGGTTTTACAATTCTTCCCCCCTAAAAAGAATAATTCGTCCCCGAATTATAGATAAAGTAAGCTGAAAAGAAGTGACATACCCGAACTCAAAATATGAAGTGAGGGTAAGAAGCC
This sequence comes from Glebionis coronaria, assembly GCA_025667525.1. NCBI lineage: Eukaryota > Viridiplantae > Streptophyta > Magnoliopsida > Asterales > Asteraceae > Glebionis > Glebionis coronaria. Next base: position 434,619,615 of record CM046879.1, on the reverse strand, counting down.
CGGATAGACTCCTCTGTTTCCCAAGTGGCTTCCCGCTCGGTATGGTCCCTCCAAAGGATTTTGACGAATGGAATCGTCTTCCTTCTCATGACTCGTTCTTGCCTGTCGAGTACTCGTTCGGGTTCTTCTACAAACGTGAGATCTTCACGTATCTGTTCCAGTGGATACTGAACCATGTGAAGGGGATGATAATTGTACCCTCTGAGTAAGGACACATGGAACACGTTATGCACGTGCGAAAGCTGAGGAGGTAACGCCAATCGGTAAGATACTTCGCCGATTCGTTCAACGATATCAAATGGTCCGATGAACCGAGGACTGAGTTTTCCTTTGATCCCGAAGCGTTTAACACCACGTGCCGGCGAAACCTTGAGGAAGACGTGATTTCCCACATTAAATTGTATGTCCCTACGATGCTTATCGGCGTAACTCTTCTGACGTGACCGTGCTTCCTGCAGTTTCTGTTTAGCTACCTCAATCTTCTGGTTGGTCATTTCTATAATCTCTGGTCCTTCAAGTGTTCGCTCTCCCACTTGATCCCAGCAAGTTGGAGCGCGACACTTTCTGCCATACAACATTTCGAAAGGAGCACATTTGATACTTGCGTGCCAGCTGTTGTTGTATGCAAACTCAACTAAACAGATGTAATCGTCCCAATCACCTGTCCATTCCAACGCACACGACCTTAACATATCTTCCAATGTCTGAATTGTTCGCTCCGACTGTCCGTCCGTTTGAGGATGAAAGGCTGTGCTCAGCTTAAGTTGTGTACCCCAAGCTTTTTGCAGACCTTTCCAGAATCGCGACGTGAAACGAGGATCTCTGTCTGAGACGATGCTGGAGGGAGTGCCGTGGAGTCTCATGATCTCCCTTCTGTACGTATCTGCGAGTTTACTTACCGGATCTTCCTTGCGTATCGGTAAGAAATGAGCTGATTTGGTGAGTCGATCAACAATGACCCAAATAGCATCGTGCTTCTTCTTGGTAGGCGGAAGACCGGTAACAAAATCCATGGTGATTTTGTCCCACTTCCACTCTGGAATATCCAACGGTTGAAGGAGACCGCCAGATCGCTGATGTTCAATCTTAACCTGCTGGCAGGTAAGACATTTGGAGACATACGTGGCTACATCCTGTTTCATACCACTCCACCAAAAGTGCTGTCTGATGTCATGGTACATTTTTGTCGACCCAGGATGTATAGAAAATGGGGAGCTGTGAGCTTCAGCTAACAATGCTTCCCGGAGTTCTTGATTGTCAGGAACACAAAGTCTCGTGCCCTGCCAAATGATACCGTCTGCGTCCATTCTGAATTCTGTCTGCTTCTCCAAATTCTGAATTATCGCCCAAATCTCTCCATCATCCTTCTGCGCTTCCTTGATCCTAGTCAGTAACTCAGGTTCTACTGTAAGATTCGCCCAGTATCCGTGCTGCCCACGTACCATGATTTCAATGTCAAGCCGCTCCAAGTCCCTTATGTTTTGCTCCTTGATCTAAATGTCGTTTATCATCCCGGACTTTCTGCTGAGTGCATCTGCTACTACATTAGCTTTCCCGGGATGATACTGTAGGTTAATATCATAATCCTTCAACAGTTCCAACCATCTCCTTTGTCTCATGTTCAATTCTCGCTGTGTGAAGATATACTTCAAGCTCTTGTGATCCGTGAAAATGTCGCATGATTCTCCGTATAAGTAATGCCTCCATATCTTCAATGCGAACACCACTGCAGCAAGTTCCAGGTCATGTGTAGGGTAGTTTTCTTCATAGGGCTTAAGCTGCCGTGAAGCATACGCGATCACTTTCCCATGTTGCATGAGAACACAGCCCAGTCCCTTCCCCGATGCATCGCTATAGATCTGAAATCCACCTGTACCAGATGGGAGAGTAAGAATAGGTGCAGATACTAACTTCTGCTTTAGGTCTTCGAAGCTCTTCTCTCGATCTTCCGTCCAGACGAATTTCTCTCCTTTCCGCATCAGTTTGGTGAGAGGCAATGCCAGCCGAGAAAAGTTCTCCACGAATCTTCGATAATATCCAGCTAAGCCTAAGAAACTGCGGACTTCTGTCGCTGATGTTGGTCTTGGCCATTTAGTGATAGCCTCAACCTTCGCTGGGTCCATAGTGATCCCTTCTGCTGATACAATGTGACCTAAGAACGCCACCTTGTTTAACCAGAACTCACACTTGGAGAATTTCGCATACAGCTGCTTCTGACGAAGAATCTGTAGTACAGTACGGAGATGATCTTCGTGTTCCTCCGTGGACTTTGAGAATATCAAGATGTCATCGATGAAAACAATGACAAATTTATCAAGGAATTCATGAAAGATTCTGTTCATAAGATCCATGAATACTGCTGGAGCGTTAGTCAGGCCGAATGGCATGACTACAAACTCATAATGGCCATAGCGGGTACGAAAAGCAGTCTTGGCAATATCCTGCTCTTTAACCCTTAGCTGATGGTAGCCTGACCTTAGATCGATCTTTGAGAAGTGTTTGGCTCCTTGAAGTTGGTCAAACAGATCGTCTATACGTGGCAGTGGATATCTGTTGCAGATGGTAATCTTATTAAGTTCACGGTAGTCAATGCAAAGTCGCATGCTGCCGTCCTTCTTCTTAACGAACAAGACCGGTGCGCCCCATGGAGATGCGCTCGGTCTAATGAACCCTCGTTCAAGAAGTTCCTGCAATTGGTCCTTTAGTTCTTTTAGCTCTATGGGAGCCATACGATACGGAGCCTTAGAGATTGGCTCCGCTCCTGGAACAAGGTCGATGTTGAACTCCACTTCTCTTGCAGGTGGTATGCCTGGAAGTTCATCTGGAAAGACGTCTTGAAATTCTGAAACTACAGGTTGATCCTGAATCGATGGGGATTCAGCATCCATGTCATGAACCGTAGCGAGATAACCTTCGCAGCCATGTGACAGTAATGCACGTGCTTGCAAGGTAGATATGACTTGTACAGACCGTCCGGGTATGAACCCGTTATGGATGTACTCTGGTGCATTAATGTCGCCGAAGATCACTCGATAAGAGTGGCAGTCTATGGTAGCATGGTGCTTGGATAGCCAATCCATGCCGAGAATCATATCAAACTCAATCATGTCTAGAGGAAGTGCATCTACTGCACGAACTTTATCGTCAAACTCTAAAGGAAGACTCTTGTATACATGAGTTATCAATACAGAGTCCCTCAGAGGCGTGGAAATGGTAAGCTTAGTTTCTAATGGCAAGGGAAGTGTCCTGATGTTCTTAGCATAAGTAGTGGAAACAACTGAATGAGTGGCACCCGTGTCGAAAAGAACACATGCAGCCTGGCCGTACATATACAAAATTCCAGTAATGGTACCTGTAGATTTGTTTGCCTGATCGCGCGATGTCGTGTAGACACGCCCAGTGGTAGGAGGCGGTTTAGTATCAGCATGACCCGAAGTACCCTCCATTTCACCCTTACGGCAATCTCTCATACGATGGCCAGGGAGGCTGCACTTGTAACATGCGTCGGAGTCACGACGACATGGGCCAGGGTGTCTGCGATGGCAGGTGCTGCAAAGAGGATGAGTGAATCCTCCAGCAGGAGTCCTTGCTTGCTGAGGGCCTGCTGATGACAGAACGTGTTAAGAATAAGGTATATGCACGAGTATAGGACGTAAACGTCGTAAGATGCTTACCAGTGTTAGCTGAACGGTTGGGCTGAGAACCCCTGTGGTTCTGGTCCCTTCCGTTACCGTGGTTCCTGGTAGAGATTAACATAGTGTCAGCATGAGAGATATAACATGAAATCATAAGAAGATGCGTAAATAGTAGGACCTGCTGTTGTTGGACTGTCCCGCATTGTTACGGTAATTGTCATTACCGCTGCGCCTTTCCACAACAGAACGGTCGTTAGAGTGACCGTTTCCTTTGGGCTGATTGGGCTGCTGCTGAGTAGCCGGCTGGGACCGGTCCCCAGTTTTCTGCCTGGAAGATACAGTTTAAGAAATGATTATAGAACATGTAACGATAGGATGCGGTCTGGTTGACTCTAGAACATGAAATATTTTACCTCTTGTCGGGTCTTTCTGCTTCCCCGAACTCATCACGTTCCTGCAACATCTCGAGCTTTCTTGCTGCGTCAGCCACTTGTGCTACCGTATTGAACGTAGCACATACTAGATTGTTCGCAACCGAGGTGCGAAGTGCCCACCTGAAATGGTGTGCCTGCTCCTCAGGAGTACCAGCCGCTGCTCCTAGAAAACCAGCAAGGCGAAGAAAGCGCTGCATGAATTCATTGCTATTCTCGCCCTGTCTCTGACGTATCCCGTGGTATTCACGCTTGAGTTTGTCCTGCTCTGCTTTAGGAAAGAACTGTTCCATCACTCTCTCCTTGAATTGGGCCCATGTCAAACCAGCGACCCATTCATCACCTCCTTCTGACTGTGTCAAAGCTAGCCACCAGTTGAGTACATCGCCTTCAAACCTGTAGCACGCCAGTCTTGCCTTGAAGGCGGGGTCACATCCCATAGCATTGAAGATTTTCTCAATGTGTGTCAGCCAGCTTTCCGCATCGCTGGGGCTATCAGTCTTTTCAAAAGCTCTCGGACGGAGCTTGTTAAATCTTTCCAACCATACTGCTAGAGTCACTGGGGGAGGAGGAGGAGGAGGTGCCTGATTCTGCGGCTGCTGATTATTCGCAGCTTGGACTTCAGCACGAATGTCATTCCTCAGTTGAGGAAGTAAGGCTTGCATGGCAGCCTGAATCGCAGCATTGAGCTGCTCTTGCTCGCGTGTGAGAACCATCTGACAGTACAACATAAACATATGATTAACAGTTCAAACATAAAATATATAAAAGAAAAAATTTATGCCAAAATTTCACGAGAAAAATTTTATGCAAGAAAATCTTTGTATGAATGCATGATGCAGTTTTATGAAAACTTTTGATGCTCGAGAGTGAACGCCTTCGGTCAGTTCACTCAAAATAAAAGACATATCGAGGGGACGCCTATGGGTCGGTCCCAAATCTAAAAGTTTCGATAAAACACATGCGACTAAATAGGGCCAGTCCTGTACCAACCATTACTTAGTCAAAAACCCTGTAACAATGACATGTATATGTATGCTTAAAAATGATGAATGCATGAAGACAACTGTCAGTTCTAGGAAGACCGTAGTGACTACCCACTAATCACAGGTCATATTTGAGAGCCTACAGGTCGAAGCCTTGGCTCTGATACCATAATTGTAACACCCCATTTTGGAAATGGAATATTACGCATATCATGGCGTGTCATCAAAGCATACAAGGATAAATGTCTAAGCATTATTCAACCATAAAAGGAAATACCGGAAACAAACATCGGTATCCCAAAGTAAAGCTCATCACACACAAACATAAATACTGTAAAAGGAAGGACGAAACAATGTCCAAAGCAACTGTATCAAAGTAAAGGAAATGCATAAAGTAAAGAAAGACAGTAAGGCTTCCAGTCCATATGCACCTACGTTTCAAATCTACGAGCGTCCCTGAGTACCTGCCGTTTTGGGAACATGAAAAGGAAAACGGCTGAGCAAGACGCTCAGTGCACGGATGTACAATAAAGCATGATATAGGATAAGCATGTAACATATAACAGCGGAAGACTAAGTACTGAGTAAACTGGTTAAATAACATGAAAACTGGTTTTATAGTTTGAAAAGCCTTATGTTTAACCTGTGAAAACTGTTTTAACATATAAATACCATAGCCCATATAGGTCATGAAAAGGTCACGTGCATGAATACTTGGAGGGGTGACCTCATCATGCTGATTAGAGGGGATGCCTCTAATCAATATACTGATTTGGGTAGGAGGGATCAGCTCCTTGTGAAGGGTGCAAGGCACACACCACATTCACCATGATAAACTGAATAAAACATGTAACTAGGATGCACCCATACGCCCCGACTGATATAATAATATGGCCAAACTGAAAAGGGACGCCACGAGCAATCACTCCGCCGTGGGGAAGTCATAACATCGGTGCCTCCAATGCTATGGTTATGGTACCTCCATAACTAGGTGAAACTGGTCATGCTTGTATATGGCTATAGTTTATGCTAAATTTACATAAGCAGTTCAAAACAATAAAACAAATGCTGGGGAAAACAGTTGGCTGCATACGGGGAAATCCTAATAAGGAAAGAATGTCCATACTGAAAGGACGGGAATCCGTACCTCAAGTCCAGTGAAATGAACGGAAGAAAGACTCCTACTTCTGGATCACTAATGCTACATGAATACACACGTGTATAAGTATCGATTCACTGATTACGTACAGGGTTCTGTGTCTTGTTATAGCTGATTTGGTATATTTTAGGTCATGGTTCACTGTTTTAAGCCTTAAACTGTGTTTATCTTGTATTTCTGGTTTATCTGATTAAGTATTACTGGTGTTTCATGTATCATTATACTTACTGTATAATAATAAGTAACTTTCCAAAAATAGCAGGTTTCCAAAATTAGAAAGTTTCCAAAAATAGAAAGTTACCAAAAATAGAAAGTTTCCAAAAATAGAAAGTTTCCAAAAATAGAAAGTTTCCAAAAATAGAAAGTTTCCAAAAATAGAAAGTTTCCAAAAATAGAATTTACTGCCTAAAATAGATTAGTTTCTAAAAATAGAAAGTTTCCAAAAATAGATCAGCTGCCTTAATTAAATAAGTTTCCATATATAGAAAGTTGCCATGATTAGGTTAGCTGCCTGAATTAGATTGGTTTCCATGTATAGAAGGTTTCCATAATTAGATTAGTTGCCTTATTTAATTAAGTTTCTATAAATAGAAGTTTCCATAATTAGAATTAAGCTGATTATATAAGCTAACATATAAGTCTAAGTGTTATAAGCTTACTACTTAAGTCATATGATATAGTGTATAGTTTAATTATTATTTCATGTATTTTAATTAAACTATAGGTTAAGCATTTTAATTAAAGTATAACATGTATAATTAAAATGAAATGAAAATACTTAGGTTAACATGTGTATTATTATTACTAATAATATAACCTAAGTCATGTCTAAATTAATTAATTATAGGCATATTTTAATAATTAATTAATTATAACTTATAACATAAAAATACTTAGGTTAAATTAATGTCATGATAAACTAATAATTAAAATAACCTAAGTCATGATTTAATTAATATTTCATGTTATTAATTAATTATATCCTAAGTTCATGATTCATAAAAATTACATGTAACATAGATCATGATTTTAACCAACGAACCGTGAACCGGGTATGAATTCGACACCGTACCCCGGGCCAAACCCGGGGCACACGTGTCCCCTTGCTGCCGTGGGTCCCACATGAGCCAACCAAGACCATTTGTGGTCTTGGTGGTGGCGGCAATAGCAAACCAAACCCCCCCCCCGGGTTTGTTTTGCTAGGCGGCTAAAAACAAACACCCCTTTAAATCATTCCTTGATTTTATTTAATACCAAAACATGTTAGATCAATGATTAATTATCTTGTTTTCATAAGAAAAATATTAACATGTTCATGAAAATAATCAAAGATCAAAAGAATTAAAAAGAATTAAAAAGAAGGGTTAGAAAGGTATACCACTATGTAGCTTGGAAAAAGGATGAACAAACACGTATTCAAACACTTGTTTTCAAGATCAAAATCAATCAAACACCCCCTTATGATGGTGTATAGGTGGCGGCACAAAGGAGGCAAAAAGGAGAGGAGAAAACTCTTTTTAGGGTTTTTAGTTTATTTCTTGTAAAATGAAAATGAAAACATGTTTAACACTTTACCCCCCTTAACTTGAAAAGTCCATGGGCTAAGCCCATTACATGCATGTGTGCCGTGGGTATGGGGGCCCCACATGGGGTACCCGTACCTTTCTCGTGTCCCGATGTTTCGTGTTCGTTCGTGGTTAAACGTGCTCGTGTTTAACGTGTTTCTGTTTCTTTTAACGTGTCGTTTATCGTAAACTCCACGCTCGTGAATATATTCTGAGTATTTACGTAATTATTATAATTAGTATTTTAAATGGTGTTCATGATTTAATTATGTTCACGTGATATATTATTAACTGTTTATCATGGGTTCGTACGTAATCGATACTTGTCATGACATACACGTATGCACTTGCTTGATTATTAGCACATGAATGTGATCAATACTACATGAGGTAAGTTTTAATCTAGAACGTACGATCTTAAGGGCACTGTTCATGGTAAAAGCATGCGGGTTTTACATAAAGAGTGAATCAATTGGATAAATATCCTCTTGATTAAAATTGTCAATTCAAATTCCTGGAACAAGTTTGATTCATTAAGAATCTTACCATTGTTGCTTTCCAGTTGACACAAGCTTGATTCATAAGAATCTCACAAGTTACCTACCGTAGCGCTGTTTAATGTTGACGCTAGAAGGATTTCCATTTGTCACTGTGAATATTAACAAATATCACTCTGAATGTTCTGGAAAGACCGTAAAGATATTGCGTAGAAACCTGAAACGAGTTTGAATCAATAAAGAAACAAACCACTATTGCTTTTCAGTTTTATATATGTTCAATTCATAAAGAATCTTACACATGACCTACCGCAGTGTTGTTTGATGTTAACACTGGAAGGATTTCCACTCATCATTGTGAATACTAGGTAGTATCACTCTGAGTGTTCTAGCAATATCGCAAGGATATAGCGTAGGACTCTCTTGATCTTCATCCGTGTGTCCTAACGAGATTTGATTGATCTCTTGGCTCTAGACTCGATTTGTGCACTTTCAGTAGTCGGAGGCTGGAGCAGATGCCACCTATTCAATATCAACTATCTCGGAATGAGAAAGTCAATAGAAGTCGTGTTGATCTCCATGACAATAAAACAAACTTCTTTTGAGAGAAGCCTGAGTCAGTTGGGGAGGGGTTGTGCATTACATCACTGGGTCCATGATGTGTTTTCTTCATGATGTGTTGACCAGGTTTCTGCCTAAGTTGTATGAAGGGCTAATTTCTTTACACCTTTTATCCTTACATTTCTTTTTCATTCTTCAACCCCTTCAATGCTTACCAAGACATCATTACTAGCACCTTGTTGTGATTGTTCCAGTGTTAGCATCAATACTTAGTCGGCATTCAGCTACATTCACATTCTACTCCATCTTTCATAAGGACTTCTAATAATCTATTGGATTGTCCCTGGGAAGATCCCTCCGGTTCTGGTTGGATCATAGGACTTAAACCTAACCACCCTTTTGACACCAATAACGTCGTGAATTAAAGATGTTTTGGGTATTTGATTATAACCATGAGTGCTTGAGTCTTTAGATCACATTTTAATCACATTTTCTCCCCCTATCTCTAATATATAAAATCGTTTGATATTAGAGATACCAAATTTGATTAAACATTTTACTGAAAAATAGTCTTGAAACTTTTCGGGAGAAAAATGTGTCAAACTTAGCATGAATTTGGAATGCTCCCCCTCAAAAATTGATCCAATAGAATTGTCATTACGAGGATATGATCCACATTAAACTTTTGAGGATAGGAGTTGTTGAACAAACAATTTTTGAAAGATTTTGAATATCATTGAAAAATTCTTGAAAAAATTGTGTTCAACGCTTTTTGAAAAATCAATTCTTTTTCGCGAAAAGGTTTTTCTAAAGAAAAAACTTGAGTTCATAGACTTTGAATGTCTTGTGATATGAGCAAAAACTCATATCAATTTATCAACAAATCACCCTAAAACACATGGAGAATACCTAACTTTTGTGCTATAAAGCAGAATTATGTGGTATGTTTTGTGTTTGTGTATAAATAGGTAAGAAGGATACATTTTCAAGCAAACAAGAAGAAATCAAGCTTATTTGGATGAAAAATACAAAGAAGGATCAAAGATGACAAGACTTTGAAGATGAAGGACCTATCTTGACAACATTCCAAAGTTGAGGGACTTAAAGTGCAATTTGGATAAAGTTAAGATCAAAGTCAAACCTGGTCAACTATCAAGTCAACCAAGTCAAAGGGTTTAAATGAACAAGAATGCAAGTTGAAGGACCAATATTGTCAAGATTCATGAATATTCAAGGACTGGATATGTTATTCTTCAAAGTTTCAAGGATTTAAGAGGCATTTGTCAAAGTTTAATACAAAGAATAAAAGCTTCCAAGACTACAAGGGCCAAGTTTGCCAAAAGCTAGAAGTTTTATTATTGCTGTTTACATGACCCAATCAGAAGACAAGTAAAGGGAGACATGGACCGCCACCTAAGCCACTATCTGCCTTTCATTTTGGATATATAACCAACGATCCAAATCTTGATCCAAGCCATTACCACTTCAGCCATTCAGGCAGCGCCACGTCACTCCTTTCTTCAACATCAATTTGAAGACGTTATAGGAAGATTCAAAAGATGAGGAAAGAAGATAAATTGATCATGAATACATTCTAGACATTCTCATACAGTCTAATTGTTCTCAAACATCTCAAATCAAAAATACCCAATCCAGGAGATGATCAAGAACCCTAACATATTTTACCCACGTGGCAACCACGGATTGGACAGGCCACGTCATTACTCCTCACCTCATTTCAGTTCTATAAATAGATGGATAGGTCCTCATTTTGTATCATGTAGCTAGGTGTGAAATACACACACACCTTTCATTTTCCCTCTCAAAGTTAGTTAGCTTTTCAGTAAGATAACAACTCTCAAGTGCTTGACACACACTTGAGAGTCTGTTAGTTAGTTATAACTACTTGTAACCAATTTACCTACTTCAATAAAAATAACTCAATTCTCCTTCATTACTCCTTTACTATTCACTGCATCTCTTTGTTCATGCTGCTGTTTTAAGTTTCTATTGATCAATGGAAGCTTTGTGAGTACTTGTTACTATTCAGTTCATTCCAGTTCCCGTTTTGAAGATAATTGTAGCTGTTTGGGTATATGATCAGAAATGGCTATTGGAGGTGATTGATTTGGGAATTTGTGTTGATTAGGTGGTGGTTTATCAGTGTTTAGTTGACTCAGCGTCACACTACTCCTACAATGGAGGCTTCTAGCTAAAACGCATCTTTCCTTGTTTTAAATTCCTCTAAATTGTTGAAAGCATGCTCAATTCCTAGTTAGCTTGATTGTTTGCTTGATTCTGCTCAATTTGTGCTTAGTTTGATGTTTTGATGCTAGCTAGATCATAGTCTGTTAGTTTGTTAAGTTCTGGTTCAATAATTGTTAGCCTGCATAATATTTTAGCATTAAGCCTTAACATCCTGCATTTGTTTAAGTTGACCTTTAATAGATTTGGAATTTGCTTGTTTCTGTGTTAATTGAGATTGTGTTGGTGTATTTGTGATGTTCTGATCTAGTTTTGTTTAATAACTCAGTGTTTGTCAAGCTTTGTTTCATCTGAATGTTACTAGCATCATAACTGTCATACCTGTATTAATCTTTGTTAAGCCTGCTTTGATACTTGTTCTTACTTGATTTAGTATTCCTTATTAAGTCTGATTTAGTTTGATAAGAGTTTACATCAGTAGCTGTAGTTTGTATTAGACTTGATCATAAATTCTAGCCAAAAATTGCATCATAAGTGTTCTATGGTCCAATACTTGTAACTGTCATAATATTGCTTTTTTGCTATGGGTACTTGGTGCATTTGACATTCTAAACCTGTCAAAATACTTTTCAAATCATATCATCGTCTTTTAATCAGTTTTTCTTTGGTAAACTTTCCAAAAACCAGTAAAAGGAGTGTTTGGATCTGTAGGTAAATTGGTTTTCAGCTTGAATCATTGAGTGTAGTCAGTTTGTTTGAGTCATCAAGCTTAGTATAAGTCTGTCTTGTGAGTTTTTCTTGTCAAGATTTTAGTCAAAATCCATTTAGTCTCACCAAGTTTTAGACGTTTCGTAAACTCAAGTCTCTAGAATCTTAAGACGGTTATAAAATCTTCATTACTTCATGAATTTTTGAGTTTCTTGGCTTATTGTAATCCTTAGGTGATCAGCTTTTGATATTGCTATAAAACTTTTTCCAGTTTCAGCATTTGCTTATTCAAATAAGCCAGTTCAAGTTACTGATGTGCATGCTTAACTAGTAGTTGATCATTTCCATTTTAGCCAATTTTACTTCATAAAACATACCTTTTTCTTTCACAGAACTACTTAGAAACTCAAATTAGGAATTTCCTGAACTTTTGAGCTTATTCCATTTTTGGTCAACAAAAGTCAATTAAGATGTACATTTGCTTATTTTCATTTTCCAGCTTATTCCCTTAATAATTTTTCAAACTAATTGACATTCCAAGTTCCTAGAGAGTTGTTCTTTCAGTTTTAGTACGAAAATCAAGTTGTGCTTATCTGGATTTGTTTGAGCTTATTGTTAGCTTATTGCAAAATGTGTTTGAGAGTTCTACTTTGTTTCAACTTACAATCTTTGTTTTCCCTAGTTGAAATCATGTTTTAAGAAGTTTGCAAAAAGAATTTTTCAATAAGCTTTTAAAACGAGCTTATACGAGCTTATTTTATAAAACGCGTTTTATTAATTGTTCAAAATTTTCTTGGCAGTTTTAGTCCCTAATCTTTGGGGTGTGTTTACTTCAACAATTAATACTTTTCTAGTAATTAGCTTTTCTAATTCAGTCCTTTTAGTTTCATTGCTTACTATTTCAGCTTATTACTTTTCTAGATTTGTACACTTTGCTTATCAATTTTGTTTGTGCATTGATTGCTTGTACTTTTGGTAGATTTACTTGTACTCTTAGCTTTACAACTTGTATGGCATGCATTAGTGATTTGTACCTTTAGTTTTATCATTTACACTTGAGCATTTATTACGTGGTAATTGCAAAGTGTTTTACGGTTACGTAGCTTACTATTTTTCACCATTTTTACGTAATTAATAAAATAGACATAGAATATCCAAAAAACCCTATCAACCAAAACAATAAATAACTTGAGATTGTTAGGACTTTCAGTTGGTTAAGAATCGAGAGAAACGAACTTCAATATACTCAATATCATCTTGATAAATCCACTCAAGTGTAAGAAGATTTCTCTTTTTTTGCTGAGGGTAAGGGCACTAAAGCGTACACTCCTCTGTGAATATAGATCCGGGTTGTAATCTGAAAGTGATTACAAGCCATTGTGTTGAGCTCAAAACGTTGAATGTTTTGTGACAAGCTCAACCCAAGATAGATTGCTCTACCCGTTGTAGGAAAAATTATCCAAAATAGACAATTTCCTTTATAAAAGATAGAAATGACATGTTTTGAAAAATATTTACAACTTTCATTCGAGCTTTATGTACACACCCGTGTCATTATTGAGCGACATTTCTAGGTACGTCCATATATCGATACTGAAAGACATGTCGAGAAGAATATTTTTGGGTTTTCAAAGATTTTTTAATTTTGTATTTTGCTTTTTCATTTATATTTACATGTGGATGTTTGATAGATGAATCAAGCAGGCTTCTTTTCTAGAATCTCCAGTTCTGTTGGAGTCAAACATCTCATACCAATTTCTCTAACTAGATACGCAAACCTCTCTTTTGAAAGAGATTTTGTAGATAAGTCAGCTAATTGGTAATCAGTTCCAACAAAGTATAATTCAACGATACCCCTTTCAACTTGTTCCTTAATGAAGTGATATCTGACATCAATGTGCTTCGTGCGGGAATGTTGTACCGGATTGCAGGAGATGGCTATGGCGGACTTTGAGTCACAGTACATAGGTACTTTATCAAAGTGGAAGCCATAATCCGTGAGTTGTGTTCTCATCCAAAGAACTTGAGCACAACACGCAGATAGAGACACATACTCCGCTTCGGCTGATGACAGTGACGTGCAATCCTGCTTCTTGGAAGACCATCCCACAAGCTTATCTTGACCTAGAAATTATGCACCACCAGAAGTACTTTTTCGTGTATCAAGACACCCTGCATGATCAGAATCTGAATAGGCCGTTAGAAAGAAACCGGTTTCCCTCGGATACCAGAGTCCCATGTGAATGGTATTCTTAAGGTACTGAAAGATCCGTTTAACCTCCTTGAGGTACTTTTCAGTGGGCCGTGCTTGATATTGTGCACAATAACACGTAGCATGTGATATATCTAGTCGGCTTGCTGTTAAGTACATGAGGGAGCCGATCATGGAATGATATTTTGTTTGATCTATGGCATATCCCTCCAAATCAGCATCTAGGGATGTGCTTGATAATAATGTCCCAACGGGGTCACATGAGGTCATACCATGCTGTTTGATTGTCTCTTGACAATACTTAGCTTGGTTGATAAAGATACCACTTGGGGATTGGTGAACTTGAATTCCTAGAAAGAATTTTAGTTAGCCCATCATTGACATTTCAAATTTGTTGTGCATTACTTTTTTAAACCATTTTGAAAGTTTTGGTTTTGTAGACCCGAAAATAATGTCATCAACATAAATTTGCACAAGCAAAATGTCATCCCCATATTTATAAGCGAACAAAGTTAGATCAATGGAACCTTTTGAGAAACCTTTGGAGACCAGAATTTCGAGAGCTCGTCGTACCACGCCATTGGAGCTTGCTTGAGTCCATAAAGTGCTTTGTGGAGACGATACATTTTGTCAGAATAATGAGGATTGACGAATCCTTCCGGTTGCGTGACATAGACTTCTTCCTTCAAAGGACCGTTAAGAAACGCCGTCTTTACGTCCATTTGATACACGATGAATCCCTTATGTGCAGCATACGCAAGGAAAATCCTGACCGCTTCCATTCGAGATACTGGTGCAAATGATTCTTCAAAATCAATACCCTCTTGCTGTCCATACCCTTTAACCACTAGCCTAGATTTGTTCTTGATGATCGTGTTCTCTTTATCCATCTTGTTTTTCCAGATCCATCAAAGATTTAATGGTATTACATCGTATGGTCTGTCAACAAGTTCCCAGACTTTAAGTCTTTTAAATTGTTGAAGTTCATTTGTCATTGATTCAATCCAAGCATGATCTGCCAAGGCTTCTATGATATTTGTTGGTTCAGTTGTACTCACGGTAAGTGCGAATATACAAACATCACCATCGGTTTCAAGTTGGCGTCTTGTACGAACGGGCTGTGAAGGGTTTCCAGTTACTTGAACCAAAGGATGATCTCGGGTCCAATGATGTGTTGAAGGATGTCGTTGATAAAACGTATGCATATTTGACGGATCAACATGGCGAGTAGAAGACTCTCCAGTTTCGTGTACCGGTGTATCAAATGGGTTGATAAAATCTTCTTCGTCATTTAATGCATAGTCTGCTTGATTTGTGTTCTTTGGAGCAATGACAGTAGTTGTGGATGTTGTAGGAGCGGTTGTTGATGTGATATTCTAATAAGTGTGAAAACACTTATCCTTTTACAACTTATTTCCAATAATAACAAGACCAAAACGTGTATTTTATGTCGTAAAAGTTAGAATTATGCGTGGTTTGTGTTTTTATTGTGTTTTAGGACCAAAATATGAAAAAAGGAAGAAAACACGGGCTTTCACGGGCTTTTATCGAAGAAACGAGAAAAGACGAAGTCAAAAGATCAAGAGTGCTTAAAGAACGGATGTCCAAGACCTATTCTGAAGATTTATCGAAGAAAAAGTCTAAAGACGGAAGTTAATGAAGTCGAAGAACTTAAGTCTAAATTAAAGAAGAAAATTATTAAGACAAGTTCGAATCCCGAGACGGCGTCGAGAAAAGACAAAGAATTAAATCGAGTCGAGAAGAAAAGAAAGAAGGAAGCACCACACATGCACTTCCCACTTCCCTATAAATACCCTCCTAATCACATTAGGAGTGTGGTTAGCTAGTTTTAGTTTTTCATTTTTTCTTTCTAGTTTTTAGAGAGAGAAAGTTCCCAACTTTCTCTCACTAAGTTTCATCTTTTTCTTTCAAGTTTAAGGTTTGAATCATTCTTGTATTTGGATTTCATTAATCTAATTCAAGTTAAGCTTTTTGTTCTTTAATCTCTTTCTACCTTTCTTTATTTTACTTTGTTCTTAATCCGAAAGTCCATGTTTGATCCGAATGGTTCTCAATTCGTGTTGATTTTGGTGTTTCGTGATTAAAAGGTTAATCTTTCTTGTTCTACATAAGCTCCTGAACGTATAAGCTATAAGCTCTTCATGCTTATTGGCTTATTCGATTGATTTGGCTTATTTACGTTTAAGTTTTCCTAAAAGATTTATTGTTCTTGAATCCGTTTTATTGAAGTTCGATTATTTTAGATTTCAAAAGTTTTGGAATTTCTGCTTATTTACTCTTTTAAAAGTTTGAAAATGCTTATTGGTTACTGCTTATTTGCTTGAGCTTATTTCCCTTTTGGACGCCTTTTCCATCTTAGGAGGGTTTACTAGGTACCGCTCTTGTTATGATTGCATAGCTGTGATTTGTATCCCTTCCCTGGTACGATCCACGCCCACGATCACTTATTGCGATCTGGGGTGCGATCGGGTCTCTCTTCCCTGCTTTGATCGCATTGATTGCGATCGGTTTGTTACGATCCGGAACCACGATCAAAGACCACGATCACTCATTGCGATCGTGGTTGCAATCTGGTAGTACGATCGCCCCTCCCATCGTACTAGTGAGTACGATCGAATCTCTTTTGTTGTAATCGCATTGAGTGCGATTGGTGGTTGCGATGGAGTGCGATCACAGTGCACATTTATTTTAGTCTTTGTTTTATTTTCCTAAGTTTTCAAATTTACTCTTTCCCGCCTTTTGTCTTAGTATATTTTAAACATCTTTCCTAGTTTTTAATCATTTACATTTTAGTTTCCTAAGTTGCAAGCTTTTATTTGTATGTTTAATTTTAAGACTTCCATTTTACTCAACGCCAACTTTAATTACTTGCATTTAGTTTAAAAGTTAGATTATCAAACCAAACCATTCTCTTGTTCACCAAAAGACAATTGAGTCGCACGTTAGACTGGAAATCAATTCGAAAAGATTTGGAACAACGAAATTATTTTATACTTAGGGTAAAACCTTGTATTAAATGGCGCCGCTGCCGGCTCTTTTCGTTAAGATTAACGGTTTCTAGTGAGAGACGCATTGAATTTTGGGATCCGTTCTTTGAACGTTATTTTCCTTGCTTTAAAATTTTTCAAAAACCATAAAAAAATATAAAAATTTTCAAAAATACAAAAACATTGAAAAATCATAAAAAGCAATTCTTTTCCAAAGGTTTTGCACCAAAAAGATTATATAGATATTCTCTCTGTGTATTTTTCTTCTGCAGGTGTATGCGTACTAGATCTTTAAATTATTCTGAGCCCGAGACTCGTGAAGATTTAGATATGGCTGGTGTTCATAACAACAATAATAACCCACCTCTACCCAATTTGAATAACAATAACAACAACAATAATGTCCCCCTACCTGATTTACGAACAATGGAGGAATTGTGTCAACCCACCATGAACGGACGCGGAGGCCCGATTGCGCCGATGTACATCACGGCTCAGGAGTTTTCGTTGAAGCATCACATGATCTAACAAGTGCAAACTAACCCATTTCGCAGAATTCCGGATGATGATGCCAACAAACACCTCGACAAATTCATTACCATCACCCAAAGCATGAAATCACCCGGTGTTTCTATGGATGAACTTCGCCTTCAACTATTTCCCCACTCGCTTTCTCACCATGCCGAAAAATGTTTTGACCGTCTCCCAAATAATTCTATTCATACTTGGAATGACATGACTCAACGCTTTTTGTCGCGCTACTTCCCACCATCCATGGTCACAAGCCTTCGTAACCAAATTAGTGGATTCATGCAAGACAATGATGAATCGCTCTTCGATGCTTGGGAACGATACAATGATTTGATCGACCGTTGTCCAAATCACAACATGCTCAACGTCACTCTCATTGATACTTTCTACAATGTTCTCACTTTTCGTGATCGTGACACGATCAACGCTGCCGTCGGTGGTACTTTTATGAAAAGGGGACCGGAGGAGTGTAGAGAGTTGATTGAAAACATGACTACTCACCACAAGAATTGGGATTCATCCGCATCCTCAAGATCTAACCCGAGAGTCAATGTTTCTACTACTACTTCCAATCCCGAGATGACCGAAATTACCCGACAACTCGTAGAGATGAACAAGAATTTCATGACCATGGCCACAAACCACTTTCAACAAGCTAAAGCCGTTTCTATTTCTTGTGACACATGTGGTGGTCCCCATTCTTACAATGATTGTCCTTCTACTCAAGGCAATTTTTCTGAAAACGTTAACGCGGCATACGGTACTTATCCCTCGGGAGGCTATCAAGCTCGTCCTCAAGGAGACCGTAACTTACTAAGTTATCGTTCAAACAACTATCTTGCTCCACCCGGTTTTAATCCTCCAAACCAAAACCAACAACAAAGCTATAACCGAAACAACCAATCCCAACCTCGTGCTAACAATCAATATCAATCCCAAAGAAACCCATACCCACCTCAAGGAACTTCTCAAGCTTACCAAGCTCCACCTCTCAATCAACCGATGGCATTGAATCAAGGCGTCGAGACGTTCATGAGGACTAATAGAGAGATGGTGACGAATCTTCAGAGTCAATTCATCAACTTGAAGGGAGAAATGGCGAAACAAGGGAGCGATATTCGAGCCGAGCTAAGGAATGACATGGTGAAACAGAGCAATGATATTCGTGCCGACATGAGAGACTCTTTCAGCACCCAAGCGGATAATTTACGTGATATGTTAGGTTCTCTCTTCCAAGGTAATCAACCCTCTTCTTCGGGTACTCTTCCGAGTAACACCGTTGCGAATCCAAGAGGGGAGATGAAAGCAATCACCACTCGTAGTGGAAAAGGTTATACGGAACCCGAGCTTCCTACACCTCCACCCGTGATTGTGAACAAGGAAAAAGAGCAACTTTCCTCACCTCCGTTGCCTTCTACCCCCATTCCCCCACCACCCGCGGTTGTGAGTGATCCTACCCCCCTAAGGCCTTCCTCTTCATCCGATATACCTTACCCTTCAAGGTTGAGGAAAGAGAAGCAAAAGAGCAAGGATGATATTCAGGTTTCAAACTTTCTCAAAATGTTTAAACAAATTGAATTTTAACATCTCCTTTGCTGAGGCTCTCGCTCACATGCCTAAATATGCGAAGATGTTTAAAGATCTTCTTAGTGACAAGGAGAAGCTTCTTGACATTGCTCAGACCCAACTTAATGAGAATTGCTCCACCGTTCTCTTAAGGAAATTGCCCACCAAACTTGGTGATCCGGGTTGCTTCTTGATTCCTTGCAACTTCCCGGGAGTAGAGAACTTCATGGCCCTAGCCGATCTAGGTGCCAGTATAAACTTAATGCCTTTAAGTGTTTGGAAGCAATTATCTCTCCCCGAGCTAGTCCCCACCAAAATGACTTTGGAATTAGCCAACCGTACGGTTGCTTATCCAGTGGGGATAGCCAAAGACGTCTTCGTTGGCGTTGACAAATTCACCTTCCCGGCGGATTTTGTTGTCGTTGACTACGAGATGGATCCTCGTGTTCCATTAATCATTCGTCCCTTCTTAAGGACCGATCGCACTCTCATTGATGTAGCCGCGGGCGAAATAATCATGAGAGTGGGTGACGATAAAATTGTCTTCAACATGGGTAAGATTTCTAAGCAACCTTATTCATATGAGAGTGTTAATGCTATTGATGTTCTCGATGAGGCTTGTGAAGAACACTTTCATGATGCTTGCAAAAGCACCCTCTCTTCTCTACCCAATGTTGAGACCGTTGCCTCAATTGCTCCGTCATTGACTCCTTTTGGAGAAAGTGACTTGGATGATTTTGAAGCTAGCTTGGGTCCTCTCGATCTTAAGTATGATGATTCTCCCACTGATTGGGATGAAGACATTCGTACAATTGAGAAACTTCTCAATGAAGACCCGTTTTCTCCTCCTTCTCCTAAAGAGGTGACTAATGATGATCCATCGTTAGTTACACCATCTATTGAGGATCCTCCTACTATTGAGCTTAAGGACCTACCGTCTCATCTCGAGTACGTTTTCCTTGAAGACAACAAAAAGTTACCGGTCATCATCGCAAAGGACCTGAAAGAAGAAGAAAAATCCCGACTTATCGCCGTGTTGAAGAATCATAAGAAAGCGATTGCGTGGAAGATCTCCGATATTCGTGGACTTGATCCTCACTTTTGCACACATAAAATTCTCATGGAGGACGACTTTAAACCCACTATTCAAAGCCAACGAAGGGTGAATCCTAAGATCCATGACGTTATCAAAAAAGAGGTTAATCAACTTCTTGATGCGGGCTTGACCTATCCTATCTCGGATTCACCGTGGGTTAGTCAAGTCCATTGTGTGCCTAAGAAAGGCGGAATCACCGTTATTCCCAATGAAAACAACGAGTTGATTCCTAATCGTCTCGTTACAGGGTGGAGAGTTTGTATAGACTATCGCAAACTCAATGATGCTACGAGAAAGGATCATTTTCCCCTTCCTTTCATGGACCAAATGCTTGAACGTCTAGCGGGTAATGATTATTACTACTTCTTAGACGGTTTCTCCGGGTATTTTCAAATACCCATCGATCCCCATGACCAAGAGAAAACCACATTCACTTGTCCTTATGGAACATTTGCTTACAAAAGAATGCCTTTCGGCTTGTGTAATGCTCCTGGGACATTCCAAAGGTGTATGATGGCTATCTTCCATGACATGGTTGAAGAAACTATGGAAGTCTTCATGGATGATTTCTCGGTTTATGGTGATTCATTCTCTTCTTGCCTTGCCAATTTAGAACGTATGCTTAAGCGGTGCGAAGACACTCGCCTTGTTCTCAATTGGGAAAAATGCCATTTTATGGTAAAAGAAGGCATTGTGCTAGGACACAAAATCTCAAAAGCCGGTCTTGAAGTAGACCATGCTAAAGTGGATGTCATAGCCAAATTACCTCCACCTTCAACCGTGAAGGGTGTGAGAAGTTTTCTGGGTCATGCGGGCTTCTATCGTCGTTTCATTCAGGATTTTTCTAAAATCGCTCGCCTGATGACCCACCTCTTGGAAAAAGATACTCCTTTTATCTTTTCCAAAGAGTGTATTGAAGCCTTCAATCTTCTCAAGGATAAGCTAACTAAGGCACCGGTCTTGGTTACCCCTAATTGGGAGCTACCTTTCGAGTTGATGTGCGATGCTAGCGACTTTGCTATTGGAGCGGTTTTGGGCCAAAGAGTGAATAAACACTTCCAACCAATCCATTACGCTAGCAAGACAATGACGGGGGCTCAATTGCATTATACGACAATCGAAAAAGAGCTTTTAGCTGTTGTCTATGCTTTTGAAAAATTTCGCCCCTATCTTGTCCTGTCCACCACCATCGTGTATACCGACCATTCCGCGTTGAAGTACTTGTTAACTAAGCAAGATTCTAAGCCAAGACTTCTTCGTTGGGTTTTGCTCCTTCAAGAATTCAACATTGAAATTTGTGACAAAAAGGGAGCCGAAAACCTAGCAGCGGATCATCTGAGTAGACTTGAGGATCCTTATCAAGGGGATCATCCGAACCAAGAGATCAATGACTCTTTTCCCCTTGAGACCTTGATGTCTATTCACTCCAATCTTGATGACACCCCGTGGTTTGCAGACATTGCAAACTACTTAGCGGGTGGTATTCTCATCAAAGGGTTAACATCCCAAGAAAAGAAGAAGTTCTTTAAAGATGTTAAGACTTACTTCTGGGATGACCCTTATCTATTCAAACAATGTGCTGATCTGATCATTCGTCGATGTGTTGATGGACCGACAGCTTTGCAAATCCTTGATGCTTGCCATAAAGGACCCACTGGTGGTCACTTTGGTCCCAACTACACCGCTAAGAAAGTGTTTAGCTCTGGATTCTATTGGCCCACCATTTATCGTGACGCTCACGAAATGGTTAAGCATTGTGATGCTTGCCAAAGACAAGGCAAGATCACACATAAATATGAGATGCCTCAAAATTTCATACAAGAATGTGAAATCTTTGACGTATGGGGCATCGACTTTATGGGGCCATTTCCATCATCCAAAGGGAACAAGTACATCCTCGTAGTCGTTGACTACGTTTCTAAATGGGTTGAAGCTAAGGCTCTCCCAACGAACGATGCGAGGGTGGTTGTGAACTTTTAAAAGCAGCTGTTTGCTCGATTCGGTGTTCCTCGTGCTATAATCAGTGACCGCGGGACTCATTTTTGCAATGACCAATTTGCAAGAGTCATGGCTAAGTATGGTGTCAATCACCGTCTTTCCACCGCCTATCATCCCCAAACCAATGGGCAAGCCGAGATTTCCAACCGTGGATTGAAGCGAATTCTGGAACGTACTGTGGGAGAGCATCGTGCCGCGTGGGCCGATAAGTTAAATGATGCTCTGTGGGCTTTCCGTACAGCTTATAAGACTCCGATCGGTTGTACTCCTTATCGTCTTGTGTACGGGAAAGCATGTCACCTCCCCATCGAGCTGGAACATAAGGCGTACTGGGCCTTGAAGTGGGCTAACTTCGACATCAACAAAGCTGGTGATCTTCACAAGATTCAACTCAACGAGCTCAACGAACTGAGGAATGAAGCTTACGAGAATTCACTTATCTACGAGGAGAAGACCAAGATCATCCATGACGCAAGGATTAAGAACTGAGAGTTCCACGTTGGTGATCAAGTTTTACTCTTTAACTCTCGGTTAAAGATCTTCTCTGGCAAGTTGAAGAGCCGCTGGTCTGGTCCATTCACCGTCGCCAAAGTCTTTCCATATGGCAGCATTGAGCTTTCTCATCCAAATGGGCCCAATTTCAAGGTGAATGGCCAGCGTTTGAAGCTGTACTTTGGTGAGGACGTCTCTCACGAGATGATCCCATCCCTCACCACGTTTCCCATGAACTAAATTTGGGTCGAGTCAGGCTCGTGACTCGGTTATCAAAAACAAGCGCTTCTCGGGAGGCAACCCGTGATCTATCCTTTACTGCTTTCATAATAAGTGTAGGGGAGCCCCGTATGTGTTGGTTGTCTTGTTTCTTATTTTGTGCAGGGATGACTTTTGACGAACCGTGATCCCGTGTTCCCATCTTCCCGGTTCTATCCTAAACTCTCGTGATTCAATATTTCATATCTTATATGTTAACATTGAAATCACTATAGTTGTCCTTTTCTTAGCAAGATTTACACAAAGTTCACAATGTCATAAGTGTAGGGGAGTTTACTCCCACATGCTTAAACATTGAGGACAATGTTTATCTCAAGTGTAGGGGGGGACTTCTATCGAAGTAAGTGGTCTTTTCCAGAAATTTGTCTTCATTTTAACCGGAAAATTTGATTTTTCGACATTTTTCAAAAATTTTAATCTATTTTGTCCTAGTTGTATAGTTGTATTTTCTTTTGTTATGATTATTTTCTTTCCTTGCTAGAATAAATTTTAATAAAGTGGTTTTAAAATTTTCAAACGTTGTGAATCTTTTGACTCAACCCGAGTTTACTTATCTAAGTTTACTCTAGCTAGTATCCTTAACGTGTTTAAGTCAAGTTTTGCTAGGCTTTTATATTGGGAGCTTTAAAACGCGAAAGTCTTAACTCTCACGGGTTAAGAACAAGAACTTTTCGCAAGTTCCTATAATTGATCCTAGAGAGTCGTTTATCAAGGGAACTTTAAAACGCAAATTCTAAACTTGAAAGTGTCTAAGAAGATGCAAGATCCTATAGGCGACTCGAAAACCCAAAACTTTGATTTAATTGGCTAAGCATCCACGAGTCTCATTCCTTGAGATTTTAAACTGTGGAGGACGAGAGATGATAGAGTCAATTATAAGTTCGGTATTCTTTCGTGAATTTATGTGAGTTAATTATGAGCCTATTCTCCCATCGCTTGTTAATAAATTTATCTGCAATAAATAAGGTTGTACGATTTGAAAAGTTACTTAGCTTCTAGCCCAAGATCGTTTAAAAGTTGCTCGGTATTAATTAGAGTTCATAGCCAAGGCATAACTTATTGAAGCGGGATGCGAAGATTGGCGAGTCCAAAAAGGCCCTAACAAGGCATGAGGGCTACATTTTGTTGCTAAAGATCCAAAATTGATGTGAAGAATCATTTATCGAAAATCAATATGAAGGATCGAGACACACGACGAAAAGCAAAAACTCCCCACAAGTCATGGAGAAGTCTATCCGAAAAGACCCTAGCAAGGTATGAGGATAAATAGATCCAAGTCCTAAAAGGAGGCGGATCGTTGTATATCAAAGTCCAAAATAAAGATTGGAGAAAAATGAAAGAAGTCGTGGTCCAAAGATGAAGAATCTCTCAAAACTTCAAGTGAAGAAATCCCTATTATGAAGAGAAGACCATAATTTCAAGAACGTCTCTCAAAGATTCGAAGTATGAAGTCGCTGCCAAATATCGGTCCGAGAAAGGTCTCAAATCGTGAAGCGAGTTATGCCAAGATATGAACTTCATGAGGTCCCGAGAAGCAGTTTTAAAGGATTTTGTCATTTAGCTAACTATTGATTAAATCGTCCATTTTATTTTCGGCCTAAATAACTATCGAAATAAGTCAAAAAATGCATCCTCGTGATCATTTAAGACAAAAATAAAATATAAGAGATACACCTAGGAATAAGGGAGTCTAAGTGAATAATTGGCCCACATGAATTCGTGTTAGTTTGCTAACTTATAATAGCAATGATCTCGTTTTTAAGCGTGGTATGGGGAACGTGAAACTTGAGGATGAAAAACGTTCATGGCAGCCAAAACCCAATGTAAGTCTTTAATTTCTTAACTTGTTTTTATCTTTTTATTTAGTGTTGAATAAAGGCCAAGATAGGTTATTTATGATGGAAAATGTAAACCGTGCTTTAAAATTAATGCATTGCATGAGGACATTGCAATGGTCAAGTGTAGGGGATTTAATAAGTGTGAAAACACTTATCCTTTTACCACTTATTTCCAATAATAACAAGACCAAAACGTGTATTTTATGTCGTAAAAGTCGGAATTATGCGTGGTTTGTGTTTTTATTGTGTTTTAGGACCAAAAGATGAAAAAGGAAGAAAACACGGGCTTTCACGGGCTTTTATCGAAGAAGACGAGAAAAGACGAAGTCCAAAGATCAAGAGTGCTTAAAGAACGGATGTCCAAGACCTATTCTGAAGATTTATCGAAGAAAAAGTCTAAAGACGGAAGTTTAATGAAGTCGGAGAACTTAAGTCTAAATTAAAGAAGAAAATTATTAAGACAAGTTCGAATCCCGAGATGACGTCGAGAAAAGACAAAGAATTAAATCGAGTCAATAAGAAAAAGAAAGAAGGAAGCACCACACATGCACTTCCCACTCCCCTATAAATACCCTCCTAATCACATTAGGAGGGTGGTTAGCTAGTTTTAGTTTTCATTTTTTCTTTCTAGTTTTTAGAGAGAGAAAGTTCCCAACTTTCTCTCACTAAGTTTCATCTTTTTCTTTCAAGTTTAAGGTTTGAATCATTCTTGTATTTGGATTTCATTAATCTAATTCAAGTTAAGCTTTTAGTTCTTTAATCTCTTTCTACCTTTCTTTATTTTACTTTGTTCTTAATCCGAAAGTTCATGGTTGATCCGTATGATTCTCAATTCGTATTGATTTTGGTGTTTCGTGATTAAAAGGTTAATCTTTCTTGTTCTACATAAGCTCTTGAACGTATAAGCTATAAGCTCTTCATGCTTATTGGCTTATTCGATTGTTTTGGCTTATTTACGTTTAAGTTTTCCTAAGAGATTTATTGTTCTTAAATCCGTTTTATGGAAGTTCAAATGTTTTAGATTTCAAAAGTTTTAGAATTTGTGCTTATTTACTCTTTTAGAAGTTTGAAAGTGCTTATTGGTTACTGCTTATTTGCTTGAGCTTATTTCCATTTTGGACGCCTTTTCCATCTTAGGAGGGTTTACTTGGTCCCGATCTTGTTACGATTGCATAGCTGCGATCTGTGTCCCTTCCCTGGTACGATCCACGCCCACGATCACTTATTGCGATCTGGGGTGCGATCGGGTCTCTCTTCCCTGCTTTGATCGCATTGATTGCGATCAGTTTTTTACGATCCGGAACCACGATCAAAGACCACGATCACTCATTGCGATCGTGGTTTCGATCTGGTAGTACGATCGCCCCTCCCATCGTACTAGTGAGTACGATCGAATCTCCTTTGTTGTAATCGCATTGAGTGCGATTGGTGGGTACAATCCACATTGCGATCAGGTTGCGATGGAGCAATGCGATGGAATGGTTACGATGGAGTGCGATCGCAGTGCACATTTATTTTAGTCTTTGTTCTATTTTCCTAAGTTTTCAAATTTACTCTTTCCCGCCTTTTGTCTTAGTATATTTTAAACATCTTTTCTAGTTTTAAATCATTTACATTTTAGTTTCCAAGGTTGCAAGCTTTTATTTGTGGTTTAATTTTAAGACTTCTATTCTACTCTACGACAATTTTAATTACTAGCATTTAGTTTAAAAATTAGATAACCAAACCAAACCATTCTCTTGTTCACCAAAAGACGATTGAGTCGCACTTTGGACTGGTAATCAATTCGAAAAGATTTAGAACAACAAAATTATTTTATACTAGGGTAAAACCTTGTATTAAATGGCGCCGCTGTCGGGGATCGAACCCGGGTCCCGTGGGTGAAAGCCAGATATCCTAACCGTGGATTGAAGCGAATTCTGGAACGTACTGTGGGAGAGCATCGTGCCGCGTGGGCCGATAAGTTAGATGATGCTCTGTGGGCTTTCCGTACAGCTTATAAGACCCCGATTGGTTGTACACCTTATCGTCTTGTGTACGGGAAAGCATGCCACCTCCCCATCGAGCTGCAACATAAGGCGTACTTGGCCTTGAAGTGGGCTAACTTCGACATCAACAAAGCCGGTGATCTTCGCAAGATTCAACTCAACGAGCTCAACGAACTGAGGAATGAAGCTTATGAGAACTCACTGATCTACAAGGAGAAGACCAAGATCATTCATCACGCAAGGATTAAGAACCGAGAGTTCCACGTTAGTGATCAAGTTTTACTCTTTAACTATCGGTTAAAGATCTTCTCTGGCAAGTTGAAGAGCCGCTGGTCTGGTCCATTCATCGTCGCCAAAGTCTTTCCATACGGCACCATTGAGCTTTCTTGTGGAAACCTTGGTTTCCGGATCTTTTAAGCTACTAGGAATGATCATTGTTCATATGATTAAACAATCAAAGCGGAATTAGAACAACAACCATTAACAAGGTGTTTAGGCACGAAACATGAATTAAAACACATGGATTGTTCATTATATTAATAACAAACAATCACTAGACGTGTATACATTGAATCCCACGTCTAGTCGACACACGCTTTAGGTTTACATTGTGAATGAATTGAATGAGTAAAAAACCTAAGACTCTTGTTTCTTTTATAGTGGAAGAAACAGAATCTACACGAGATAATATCAAATAAACAACTAAATATTCTATTTCTATAGATATATACTGAATATATTATTTAGAATATATCTAATATATTCTGTAAATAGAATTCTCCATCAAATCCATCAGCGTTGACTTTTGTTGACTGCGTTTGACTTTTGTTGACTTCTGTCAACGCCTAGATTGCTCTTGTCAACGTCTAGATTACTCTTGTCAACGCTTGAGTAAATGTCCTTCGATTTTGAGTTTCTGCCACATCAACTTTTTGACCCAACAATCTTCCCCTAGTTGATAGTGGCAAAACTTCTATGTGTATCTCTTGTAAGTTGTACATGATCTTCAAATTGCTTCCCCTCAAGTGTAGCATGTATTTCTTCCCCTTTTGTCACATCAACAAGGAAGTAAACAATGTATGCAATGTTGAAGATTCTCCATATGTAGGCTCTGTGTAATGATCTTGAAGAAAAATAAATAAAGTATTCTTGATGTAGAAGTAGAATAACCCAACCTTGTGTTCCATGTCTTGTACTATCCACGTGACTAAGAACTTATAGAGGAGGATATAAGTAGACCTCGATCCCTTGTCAATATTCTCATCCTTTGTGAGACACTGAGCACGATAATGTAACTCCTTCAAGTGTTATGACAAGTCTTCGTCACCAAACATGTAAAGCACGAACAAGTTACCTTTAAAGTCTATGACTGGAAGTGCACGACTTTAAGATATGATAGAACACAAACTCGTGAAAATCTTCTTCAATCATCAAACTTACCATAAGAATTCTTCCCTTTAAGCCAACACCTCTTCATGACGAATTTAATGAAATAACATCTTCATACCATATGTAAAAGGACCTTAATGGATAACTCTTTCACAAGGCTATCCCGATTACATAGTTTAAAATATCCATCAAATTCCCATAAAAAATTGCTAACTCGCTTTAAGATCATTAATTCCGTTTAAAAATATCCGAGCCATAAATATCACCATGATATTCTAAATTAAAACGGAGATTCCATGTACCTTTGTGTGTATAATCCTCCTTTTTGTGTGCTTAAAACGTCCAATTTTCTCAAACAGCAGCAAACCTTGTGTTGTCCAATATCACCTTTTATCCAACATCTTTGGCAGTTGTATTGTCCAATATCGGACAATACCTATCAGCGTTGAAGTTCATATATCGGACGACACTGTCAACTCTATCAGAATTGACTTATTCTGTCAGCGTCAAACTTTTTCCTGTCAGCGTCAATATATACCTTGTCAACGTCTCCTTTTGCTGACATCATCAGCAGCTCATAAATCACGTTTCATCACTTTCCTTCATGTGAAAACCATGCAAAATATTTTGTTGATCTTTAAATCATGCATGAAAACTCTACATCTGAGTAAATCGTGATCCGCAAATTCTGTATATATGATACTTTTGCTCTCACGATCCCACATAGCTGTAACCCTTTTGTTCCCAAAACAAATCACGTAATATTCCAAAAACAAAACGTGTAACCCTTTTGTTCTTGAGCGTGTGAACACACATTCTTCCACCAATAAGAATTGAAGGACCGTGTGAACACAAGCTTCTTTAACCAATCAAAACTCTTACTTCGTGTGAACACATATTGAAGTCTCTCTAAATCATATGAACACACGATATCACAGTAATAACCTATAACCGTGTGAACATAATTTAATCAACGTTACACACTTGTGAAAACTTCATGTGAATAACAAGTGATGTCCAAAGCAGATCTTGGGCCTTACATATACGTAGCACTTTTTCCTTTGCTGCTCGTACCTTCTTCCAAACTTGAACATCACAACAGCAACTCTTCTGTTTTAAAACTCAATCTAGGGTTTATAGAATTTGAGCATCAAAACCCTAATTAGGGTTTGTAAAAACCTTAGATCAAGTATTAACTTGAATCACCACAGCCACAATCTACATAATATTCTGCTTTTTATGTAGATCTAGGGTTTGAGAAACCCTAGGTCATGATTTTATGTGAAAGCAAAACATTAATACCTTTACTGCAGCGAACTTCGACTATGAATAACTTCTTCATTAGGACTCAGATCGAAAATCCCTTCGGTGAGATTCTAGACACAAGTGCCAAGAATCTACAGTTCAAAAATCACGAAGATCCAACGGTTAACGAAGGAGAAAACGTGTTTTGAACATGGCTGTCCACAGAAAACTGCATGTACCCTGCTGCTGACTTTGACGCTTAATAACTTTTGCCTGGGGATAAAACTCGACAATCCCTCCGGTGGATGTTTAGATCTATGTATGTAGAACACACATATAAAATTTTGTGACGATCCAACGGTTCAATCAAAAGTTATGACCTTCTGAATACTGCTGCGCACACAAAAACGTCCAGAAAAACCCTAGACGGATTTTTCTTCTTTTCAACATTACGAACACCTTGTTGGTCCTAGCATCACGAGCCACGAGGCTCTGATACCAATTGTGGAAACCTTGGTTTCCGGATCTTTTAAGCTACTAGGAATGATCATTGTTCATATGATTAAACAATCAAAGCGGAATTAGAACAACAACCATTAACAAGGTGTTTAGGCACGAAACATGAATTAAAACACATGGATTGTTCATTATATTAATAACAAACAATCACTAGACGTGTATACATTGAATCCCACGTCTAGTCGACACACGCTTTAGGTTTACATTGTGAATGAATTGAATGAGTAAAAAACCTAAGACTCTTGTTTCTTTTATAGTGGAAGAAACAGAATCTACAAGAGATAATATCAAATAAACAACTAAATATTCTATTTCTATAGATATATACTGAATATATTATTTAGAATATATCCAATATATTCTGTAAATAGAATTCTCCATCAAATCCATCAGCGTTGACTTTTGTTGACTGCGTTTGACTTTTGTTGACTTCTGTCAACGCCTAGATTGCTCTTGTCAACGTCTAGATTACTCTTGTCAACGCTTGAGTAAATGTCCTTCGATTTTGAGTTTCTGCCACATCAACTTTTTGACCCAACATTTCTCAGCCAAATGGGCCCAATTTCAAGGTGAATGGCCAGCGTTTGAAGCTGTACTTTGGTGAGGACATCTCTCATGAGATGATTCCATCCCTCACCATGTTTCCCATGAACTAAATTTGGGTCGAGTCAGGCTCGTGACTCGGTTATCAAAAACAAGCGCTTCTCGGGAGGCAACCCGTGATCTATCCTTTACTGCTTTCATCATAAGTGTAGGGGGAGCCCCGTATGTGTTGGTTGTCTTGTTTCTTATTTTGTGCAGGGATTCAAGCTTCAAAGAGCACCTCGATGACTTTTGACGAACCGTGATCCCGTGTTCCCATCTTCCCGGTTCTATCCTAAACTCTCGTGATTCAATATTTCATATCTTATATGTTCACATTGAAATCACTTTAGTTGTCCTTTCCTTAGCAAGATTTAAACAAAGTGCACAATGTCATAAGTGTAGGGGAGTTTACTCCCACATGCTTAAACATTAAGGACAATGTTTATCTTAAGTGTAGGGGGACTTCTATCGAAGTAAGTGGTCTTTTCCATGAATTTGTCCTCATTTTAACCGGAAAACTTGATTTTTCGACATTTTTCAAAATTTTTAATCTATTTTGGCCTAGTTGTATAGTTGTATTTTCCTTTGTTATGATTGTTTTCTTTCCTTGCTAGAATAAATTTTAATAAAGTGGTTTTATTTTTCAAAGTCGTGAATATTTTGACTCAACCCGAGTTTACTTATCTAAGTTTACTCTAGCTAGTATCCTTAACGTGTTTAAGTCAAGTTTTGCTAGGCTTTTATATAGGGAACTTTAAAACGCGAAAGTCTTAACTCTCACGGGTTAAGAACAAGAACTTTTCGCAAGTTCCTATAATTGATCCTAGATAGTTGTTTATCAAGGGAACTTTAAAATGCGATTTCTAAACTTGAAAAAGTCTAAGAATTTGCAAGATCCTATAGATGACTCGAAAACCCAAAACTTTGATTTAGTAGGCTAAGCATCCACGAGTATCATTCCTTGAGATTTTAAACTGTGGAGGACGAGAGATGATAGAGTCAATTTTTAAGTTTGGTATTCTTTCGTGAATTTATGTGAGTTAATTATGAGCCTATTCTCCCATCGCTTGTTAATAAATTTATCTGCAATAAATAAGGTTGTACGATTTGAAAAGTTACTTAGCTTCTAGCCTAAGATCGTTTAAAAGTTGCTCGGTATTAATTAGAGTTCATAGCCAAGGCATAACTTATTGAAGCGGGATGCAAAGATTGGCGAGTCCGAAAAGGCCCTAACAAGGCATGAGGGCTATATTTTGTTGCTAAAGATCCAAAAGTGATGTGAAGAATCATTTGTAGAAAATCAATATGAAGGATCGAGATACACGACGAAAACCAAATACTCCCCTAAAGATCATGGAGAAGTCTATCCGATAAGACCCTAGCAAGGTATGAGGATAAATAGATCCAAGTCCTAAAAGGAGGCGGATCGTTGTATATCAAAGTTCAAAATAAAGATTGGAGAAAAATGAAGAAGTCGTGGTCCAAGTATGAAGATTCTCTCAAAAACTTTAAGTGAAGAAATTCCTATTATGAAGAGAAGACCATAATTTCAAGAAAGTCTCTCAAAGATTTGAAGTATGAAGTCACTACCAAATATCGGTCCGAGAAAGGTCTCAAATCGCGAAGCGAGTTATGCCAAGATATGAACTTTATGATGTCCCGAGAAGCAGTTTTAAAAGATTTTGTCCTTTAGCTAACTATTGATTAAATCGTCCACTTTATTTTCGGTCTAAATAACTATCGAAATAAGTCAAACAATGCATCCTCGTGATCATTTAAGACAAAAATAAAATATAACAGATACACCTAGGAATAAGGGAGTCTAAGTGAATAATTGGCCCACATGAATTCGTGTTAGTTTGCTAACTTATAATAGCAATGATCTCGTTTTTAAGCTTGGTATGGGGAACGTGAAACTTGAGGATGAAAAACGTTCATGGCAGCCAAAACCCAATGTAAGTCTTTAATTTCTTAACTTGTTTTTATCTTTTTATTCAGTGTTGAATAAAGGCCAAGGTAGGTTATTTATGATGGAAATGTAAACCGGCTTTAAAATTAATGCATTGCATGAGGACATTGTAATGGTCAAGTGTAGGGGATTTAATAAGTGTGAAAACACCTATCCTTTTACCACTTATTTCCAATAATAACAAGACCAAAACGTGTATTTTATGTCGTAAAAGTCGGAATTATGCGTGGTTTGTGTTTTTATTGTGTTTTAGGACCAAAAGATGAAAAAGGAAGAAAACACGGGCTTTCACGGGCTTTTATCGAAGAAGACGAGAAAAGACGAAGTCCAAAGATCAAGAGTGCTTAATGAACGGATGTCCAAGACCTATTCTGAAGATTTATCGAAGAAAAAGTCTAAAGACGGAAGTTTAATGAAGTCGGAGAACTTAAGTCTAAATTAAAGAAGAAAATTATTAAGACAAGTTCGAATCCCGAGACGACGTCGAGAAAAGACAAAGAATTAAATCGAGGCAAGAAGAAAAGAAAGAAGGAAGCACCACACATGCACTTCCCACTCCCCTATAAATACCCTCCTAATCACATTAGGAGGGTGGTTAGCTAGTTTTAGTTTTCATTTTTTCTTTCTAGTTTTTAGAGAGAGAAAGTTCCCAACTTTCTCTCACTAAGTTTCATCTTTTTTCTTTCAAGTTTAAGGTTTGAATCATTCTTGTATTTGGATTTCATTAATCTAATTCAAGTTAAGCTTTTTGTTCTTTAATCTCTTTCTACCTTTCTTTATTTTACTTTGTTCTTAATCCGAAAGTTCATGGTTGATCCGAATGATTCTCAATTCGTATTGATTTTGGTGTTTCGTGATTAAAAGGTTAATCTTTCTTGTTCTACATAAGCTCTTGAACGTAGAAGCTATAAGCTCTTCATGCTTATTGGCTTATTCGATTGTTTTGGCTTATTTACGTTTAAGTTTTCCTAAGAGATTTATTGTTCTTAAATCCGTTTTATGGAAGTTCAAATGTTTTATATTTCAAAAGTTTTATAATTTGTGCTTATTTACTCTTTTAGAAGTTTGAAAGTGCTTATTGGTTACTGCTTATTTGCTTGAGCTTATTTCCCTTTTGGACGCCTTTTCCATCTTAGGAGGGTTTACTTGGTCCCGATCTTGTCACGATTGCATAGCTGCGATCTGTGTCCCTTCCCTGGTACGATCCACGCCCACGATCACTTATTGCGATCTGGGGTGCGATCGGGTCTCTCTTCCCTGCTTTGATCGCATTGATTGCGATCGGTTTGTTACGATCCGGAACCACGATCAAAGACCACGATCAAAGACCACGATCACTCATTGCGATCGTGGTTGCGATCTGGTAGTACGATCGCCCCTCCCATTGTACTAGTGAGTACGATCGAATCTCCTTTGTTGTAATCGCATTGAGTGCGATTGGTGGGTACAATCCACATTGCGATCAGGTTGCGATGGAGCAATGCGATGGAATGGTTCCGATGGAGTGCGATCGCAGTGCACATTTATTTTAGTCTTTGTTTTATTTTCCTAAGTTTTCAAATTTACTCTTTCCCGCCTTTTGTCTTAGTATATTTTAAAAATCTTTTCTAGTTTTAAATCATTTACATTTTAGTTTCCAAGGTTGCAAGATTTTATTTGTGGTTTAATTTTAAGACTTCTATTCTACTCTACGACAATTTTAATTACTAGCATTTAGTTTAAAAATTAGATAACCAAACCAAACCATTCTCTTGTTCACCAAAAGACGATTGAGTCGCACTTTGGACTGGTAATCAATTCGAAAAGATTTGGAACAACGAAATTATTTTATACTAGGGTAAAACCTTGTATTAAATGGCGCCGCTGCCGGGGATCAAACCCGGGTCTCCTGGGTGAAAGCCAGATATCCTAACCGTGGATTGAAGCGAATTCTAGAACGTACTGTGGGAGAGCATCATGCCGCGTGGGCCGATAAGCTAGATGATGCTCTGTGGGCTTTCCGTACAGCTTATAAGACCCCGATTGGTTGTACACCTTATCGTCTTGTGTACGGGAAAGCATGCCACCTCCCCATCGAGCTGCAACATAAGGCGTACTGGGCCTTGAAGTGGGCTAACTTAGACATCAACAAAGCCGGTGATCTTCGCAAGATTCAACTCAACGAGCTCAACGAACTGAGGAATGAAGCTTACGAGAACTCACTGATCTACAAGGAGAAGACCAAGATCATTCATGACGCAAGGATTAAGAACCGAGAGTTCCACGTTGGTGATCTAGTTTTACTCTTTAACTCTCGGTTAAAGATCTTCTCTGGCAAGTTGAAGAGCCACTGGTCTGGTCCATTCACCGTCGCCAAAGTCTTTCCATACGGCACCATTGAGCTTTCTCAGCCAAATGGGCCCAATTTCAAGGTGAATGGCCAGCGTTTGAAGCTGTACTTTGGTGAGTACATCTCTCATGAGATGATTCCATCCCTCACCACGTTTCCCATGAACTAAATTTGGGTCGAGTCATGCTCGTGACTCGGTTATCAAAAACAAGCGCTTCTCGGGAGGCAACCCGTGATCTATCCTTTATTGCTTTCATCATAAGTGTAGGGGGAGCCTCGTATGTGTTGGTTGTCTTGTTTCTTATTTTGTGCAGGGATTCAAGCTTCAAAGAGCACCTCGATGACTTTTGACGAACCGTGATCCCGTGTTCCCATCTTCCCGGTTCTATCCTAAACTCTCGTGATTCAAAATTTCATATCTTATATGTTCACATTGAAATCACTTTAGTTGTCCTTTCCTTAGCAAGATTTAAACAAAGTGCACAATGTCATAAGTGTAGGGAAGTTTACTCCCACATGCTTAAACATTGAGGACAATGTTTAACTCAAGTGTATGGGGACTTCTATCGAAGTAAGTGGTATTTTCCATGAATTTGTCCTCATTTTAACCGGAAAACTTGATTTTTCGACATTTTTCAAAATTTTTAATCTTTTTTGGCCTAGTTGTATAGTTGTATTTTCCTTTGTTATGATTGTTTTCTTTCCTTGCTAGAATAAATTTTAATAAAGTGGTTTTATTTTTCAAAGTCGTGAATATTTTGACTCAACCCGAGTTTACTTATCTAAGTTTACTCTAGCTAGTATCCTTAACGTGTTTAAGTCAAGTTTTGCTAGGCTTTTATATAGGGAACTTTAAAACGCGAAAGTCTTAACTCTCACGGGTTAAGAACAAGAACTTTTCGCAAGTTCCTATAATTGATCCTAGAGAGTTGTTTATCAAGGGAACTTTAAAATGCGATTTCTAAACTTGAAAAAGTCTAAGAATTTGCAAGATCCTATAGATGACTCGAAAACCCAAAACTTTGATTTAATAGGCTAAGCATCCATGAGTCTCATTCCTTGAGATTTTAAACTGTGGAGGATGAGAGATGATAGAGTCAATTATAAGTTTGGTATTCCTTCGTGAATTTATGTGAGTTAATTATGAGCCTATTCTCCCGTTGCTTGTTAATAAATTTATCTGCAATAAATAAGGTTGTACGATTTGAAAAGTTACTTAGCTTCTAGCCCAAGATCGTTTAAAAGTTGCTCGATATTAATTAGAGTTCATAGCCAAGGCATAACTTATTGAAGCGGGATGCGAAGATTGGCGAGTCCGAAAAGGCCCTAACAAGGCATGAGGGCTACATTTTGTTGCTAAAGATCCAAAAGTGATGTGAAGAATCATTTGTAGAAAATCAATATGAAGGATCGAGACACACGACGAAAAGCAAATACTCCCCTAAAGATCATGGAGAAGTCTATCCGAAAAGACCCTAGCAAGGTATGAGGATAAATAGATCTGATAGGTGTGTAAACACCCATCCTTTTACCACTTAATTCAGGCTAAAACGAGACCAAAACACGTATTTAATATCATTTGTTTGGAATTATGCGTGGTTTTTGTGTTTATTGTGTTTTCAGAGCCAACCGGATGAATATCAAAGAAAACATGGGATTGCACGGGTTTTACTGAGGAAAAGGACTCAAGATAAAGTCTATTGTCCAAGAGATGCAAGAGATTTGAAGTCGCTGGGCCTATTCGAAGATTTATCGAAGAAAAGGACCAAAGATGGAAGATTTATATAAGTCGAAGAAACTCAAGTCTATTAAACGAAGAAATTAAAAGACGAGTTGAATTTAATCGACAACAAATCCCGAATCAGAATCGAAAACGGAAACTTTTCTGAAAAGACGAAAAGACAAGAAGAACGGGAGGAAGCCCACTCACCAACCAAAAGACAAGGCTATAAATAGCCTTCCCCTCACACATTTTGAGAGCTAGCTTTTATTTTCTTTTTCCCCACTCTTTCTTCTTCCTGTTTCGTAGCATCACCATCACCACTAGGGTGATTGGTGATTTTCATCTTTAATTTTTCTAATCTTGTAATTTTAATCTTTGTTTTATCTTGTCAAAACATCAATCATTCAATACTAAGTTCTTGTTTAATCTTTCAATTCTATCTTGTTCATCATCGTCTTTACCTTTAAGTTTTTAAGTTTTTATTTTCTTGATTTGATCTTCAAAAGTTGTTGGGATTCGTGTTTTTATTGATGGGATTAGTAGTTTATGATTAGTAAATACTTTGTGATTGATTTATTTTAGTTTTTGGTGAAAAACTTGGTGAATTTTGGATTAAACATTGCTTCCGTGTTCTTCGTTACCTGCTACTGTTCTGGGTTTCCAGAAGTTCCGAATCAAGCATAAGTTCCGGATCAAGCAAGAAGTTCCGAACGAAGCTAAAGTTCCGAATCAAACTCAAAACTTCTGAACCAAGTACCTTCATCCGGAAGTTCAAAAAGTTCCGAACCAAACCTTCATCCGGAAGTTTCCGAACCAAGCCTTCATCCGGAAACTTCCGAATCAACCCCTTCATCCGGAAGGTTCCGAACCAAGAAAACTTCCGAATCAATTTTCAGACTTCCGAATCAGTGAGTTCCGAATGAGTGAATAGTAACTTCCGAATCAGAAAGTTCCGAGTGAGTTCTTAAGTTCCGGATGAATGAAAGTTCCGAACCAAGGTTAAAGTTCCGAATCAAATTTTCTTTTAAAGTTGCTGTTTTACTGTTTCTTTACTCATATTTCACAATTTATATTTTAACTTTAATTTTAATTTGAACTTTAAATCTTAATTTTAATTTTGATTTTAATTTCCAACCAAGTCTTAGTTAATTATAATTAAAGTAATTGTCTTTTATTTAAATTTTCATTTCCACTTTTTATTAGACTAGAAAACCAAACCCTTTTGTTTAGTAACCAAGAACAATCATTC
Organism: Glebionis coronaria; assembly: GCA_025667525.1. Lineage (NCBI taxonomy): Eukaryota > Viridiplantae > Streptophyta > Magnoliopsida > Asterales > Asteraceae > Glebionis > Glebionis coronaria. The sequence goes on along the minus strand of CM046879.1, from coordinate 434,581,852 downwards.
CACTTAAGACTGAGATCAATTCGAGAGGATATCGAGAGTAAAATTGAACCCATACAAAAGCATAATATCAAATGGCGCCGCTGCCGGCTCTTCTCGTTAAGATCAAAAGTTTTTTGTGAGAACTTGGATTTTGGGATCCGTTCCCCGTGAACGTTACTTTTTTCAAGAAAACTTTCAAAAACAACTAAAAAATATAAAATTTTCAAAAATACAAAAACATTAAAAACCATAAAAACCAAAAATATTTTTGCTTTGTTTTTCTTTGTTCGTTCTTTTGCAGGTGTATGCGCACTCGATCTACGTCTTATCAAGAGCCCGAGCCTCTCGATAACTTAGACATGGCTGGTGTACAAAACAACAATAACATACCACCTCCAAACAACAATAATAACAACAACAACCCGCCTTTCAACAACATGAACAATAACAACAACAATGAGCACCTTCCGGATAATCGCCCAATGATTGAATTGCTGCAAGCTCATGTCGATGGCAATACGGATCCAATTGTTATACCACCAATTGCCGCCAACAATTTCGAGCTAAAGTCAGGCTTTATCCAGATGGTCTCAGCTCAACCATTCTTGGGACGAACCATTGATGACCCACATGACCATATCAAGAGATTTCTACAACTCACCAACACGGTCAAGTTCAATGGAGTTCCACAAGAAGTGATAAGGTTACAACTTTTTCCCTTTTCTTTAGAGGGACAAGCCCGGCATTGGCTTGCTAAGGAACCGCCACAGAGTATTCTCTCGTGGACGGATTTGGAAACAAAGTTTATCAACTACTTTTTTCCACCCTCTCGTACTACCGCTTTGCGGAATGAGATCATAAATTTTGAACAAAAGTACGATGAGTCATTCAGTGAATCTTGGGATCGCTTTAAAGATCTTTTAAGGAAATGCCCACAACATGGTTTTACCAAAGTACATCAAATCAATACTTTTTACAATGGTTTAAGCATGAGTGACCAAGATTCACTGAATAGTGCCTCGGGGGGTAATTTATTGGCTAAGACTTCCAATGCTGCTTGGGACATCATTGAGAACAAGTCTCGTGTGCAAACCAAGAGTGTTAGGACCAATGTCGCTAGTGCTAGCACTAATGACAGCGACAAGCGACTTGACAAAATCACCACGCTTCTTGAATCGCTTGTTACCCACACCGTCAGCAACAACAATAGCAACAACGCCAAAAACGCACAAGTGAACGCTGTCAGCCAACCTTGTGAGATATGCGGTGGTCCCCACTCTTACACAACTTGTACCGCCACCCAAGATTACCCTGCTGAAAATGTGAATATGGCATATGGCACCTACCAACAACCTGCTTATCAAGCTAGACCTCAAGGTGACCGTAACTTGCTTAGCTACCGCAGCAACAACTATCTTTCACCACCTGGTTTTCCTCCAACCAACCCAAACCAACAACAAAACCTTAACCGCCCTCCTCAACAACAACAACAACCTCGACAACCATACATCCCACCTCACAAGCAGCAACAACCACCTCAACGTAACAATCAAGTCTACCAACAACCTTCTTACCAACCACCTGCATACAATGCTCCTCCCAACCAAGCCACCACTGCACTACACCAAGAGGTTGCAACCTATATGAGGACCAATGATGTGATAGTGGGAAATCTCCAAGAGGAAGTGCGCAATTTGAAAGCAGACTTGGTCAAGCAAGGAAATGATTTGAGAGCTGATATGAGAAATACGTTGGATACCCAAACAAATGACCTGAGGAACATGATGGCTAGTTTCTTCCAAGGTAATCAACCCTCTTCTTCGGGTACTCTTCCGAGTAACACCGTTGCGAACCCAAGAGGGGAGATGAAAGCAATCACTACTCGAAGTGGTAAAGGTACCAAGGAACCCGAGCTTCCTATACCTCCACCGGTGGTTGTGACTAAGGAGAACGAGTCGCCTGCTCCTATTCCTCCTCCTTCTCCTTCCCCAATTTCTCCACCTCTTCTTTCTACCCCTCCTCCACCCGTGGTTGTGAGTGATCCTATTCCCCTAAAGCCTTCCTCTTCTTCCAATATACCTTATCCTTCAAGGTTGAGGAAAGAGAAGCAAAAGAGCAAGGATGATATTCAGGTTTCGAATTTCCTTAAAATGTTCAAACAACTGAATTTCAATATCTCCTTCGCTGAGGCTCTCGCTCACATGCCCAAATACGCCAAAATGTTTAAAGATCTTCTGAGCGACAAGGAAAAGCTCCTCGATATTGCCAACACCCAACTTAATGAGAACTGCTCTGCAGTGCTCTTAAGGAAATTGCCAACCAAGCTTGGTGATCCGGGTCGTTTTCTTATTCCTTGCAATTTCCCGGGAGTAGAGAATTGCATGGCCCTAGCCGATCTAGGTGCCAGTATTAATCTCATGCCTCTAAGTGTTTGGAAGCAATTATCTCTCCCAGAGCTAGTCCCCACTAAAATGACTTTGGAATTGGCCAACCGTACGGTTGCTTATCCAGTGGGGATAGCCGAAGACGTTATTGTAGGAGTCGACAAATTCACCTTCCCTGCTGATTTTGTTGTCGTCGACTACGAGATGGACCCTCGTGTACCACTGATTGTTGGTCGTCCATTCCTTAGGACCGGTCGCACTCTTATTGATGTTGAAGCCGGAGAGCTTATCATGAGAGTGGGTGACGACAAAGTAGTCTTCAACATGGGAAAGTTGTCTAAACAGCCTTATTCATATGAGAGCGTTAATTGTATTGACGTTCTTGATGAGGCTTGTGAAGAACACTTTAATGATGCTTGCAAAAGTATTCCTACCTCTCTTCCCACTGTTGAGACCGTGTCCTCCATTGATTCATCGTTGTCTCTATTTGGAGATAGTGATTTATTCTGGAACAATCTTGAAGATACCATGGGAGATGGGAATTTAGCTACTAATGATTCTCCCACCGAGGGGGATGAAGACATGAGTTTCTTTGACAATCTTCTCACCGAAGACAATCCTTCGCCTCCATCTCCCACGGTTATTGCTATCGATGCCACGACTTTGAAAACGCCTCCCGTCGAAAATCCTCCGGATTTGGAACTTAAGGAGTTGCCGCCACATCTCGAGTACGTGTTCCTTGACGACAACAAGAAGTCACCCGTCATTATTGCAACGGATTTGAAAGATGAAGAGAAGACTCGCCTCGTTGCCGTGCTGAAAGCTCATAAGAAGGCTATTGCTTGGAAAATCTCGGATATTCGTGGAATTGATCCTCACTTCTGCACACACAAAATTCTCATGGAGGACGACTTTAAGCCCACTATTCAAAGCCAACGAAGGGTGAATCCAAAAATCCATGAAGTCATCAAAACAGAGGTTATCAAACTTCTTGATGCGGGTATGATTTACCCTATTTCGGATTCACCGTGGGTTAGTCCAATCCATTGTGTGCCCAAGAAGGGCGGAATAACCGTTGTTCCCAATGAACACAACGAGTTGATTCCCACTCGTCTCGTTACTGGGTGGAGAGTTTGTATAGACTACCGCAAACTCAATGATGCCACGAGAAAGGATCATTTCCCTCTACCTTTCATGGACCAAATGCTTGAACGATTAGCCGGTAATGAATATTACTGCTTCCTTGATGGTTTCTCGGGTTATTTTCAAATACCCATCGATCCCCAAGATCAAGAGAAGACTACATTCACTTGTCCCTATGGCACTTTCGCTTACAAAAGAATGCCTTTTGGCTTATGTAATGCGCCCGGGACTTTCCAAAGGTGCATGTTAGCTATCTTCCATGACATGGTTGAACAAACCATGGAAGTCTTCATGGATGATTTCTCGGTCTTCGGGGATTCGTTCTCTTCTTGCCTTGCCAATTTAGAACGTATGCTAAAGCGGTGCGAAGACACTCGCCTTGTTCTAAATTGGGAAAAATGCCATTTTATGGTAAAAGAAGGCGTCGTGCTTGGACATAAGATCTCGAAAGCCGGTCTTGAAGTTGACCGTGCTAAAGTCGATGTTATCGCAAAGTTGCCTCCACCTTCAACTGTGAAGGGTGTGAGAAGTTTCCTGGGTCATGCGGGCTTTTACTGTCGATTCATCAAAGATTTTTCTCAAATCGCTCGCCCGATGACCCACCTCTTGGAAAAAGATACACCCTTTATCTTCTCCAAAGAGTGCCTTGAAGCCTTCAACTCGCTTAAGGATAAGCTAACTAAGGCACCCGTCTTGGTTACCCCTAATTGGGAGCTTCCTTTTGAGTTGATGTGCGATGCAAGTGATTTTGCTATTGGAGCGGTTCTTGGACAAAGAGTGAACAAACACTTCCAACCGATCCATTACGCTAGCAAGACAATGACGGGGGCACAATTACATTATACGACAACCGAAAAAGAGCTTTTAGCTGTTGTCTATGCTTTTGAAAAATTCCGCCCCTATCTTGTCCTTTCTACTACTATTGTGTACACCGATCATTCCGCGCTGAAGTACTTGTTGACAAAGCAAGATTCCAAACCAAGACTTCTTCGCTGGGTTTTGCTGCTCCAGGAATTTAAAATCGAAATCCGCGATAAAAAAGGAGCAGAAAACTTAGCCGCGGACCATCTTAGCAGACTTGAGGATTCTTACCAAGGGGATCATCCGACCAAAGAAATCAATGATTCTTTTCCCTTGGAGACCTTAATGTCTATAAACTCGAAGCCGAATGAAACCCCGTGGTTTGCGGACTTTGCAAACTACTTGGCGGGTGGAATTCTCAAGGAAGGGTTGACGTCCCAGCAAAAGAAAAAGTTCTTCACCGACATTAAGACTTACTTTTGGGACGACCCTTACCTATTCAAACAATGTGCTGACCTGATAATTCGCCGATGTGTTGATGGACCGGCAGCGTCTGAAATCCTTAATGCTTGCCACAAAGGACCCACCGGTGGTCACTTTGGTCCCAACTACACCGCTAAAAAAGTGTTTGATTCGGGATTTTATTGGCCCTCCATATACCGTGACGCTCACGATATGGTCAAACGATGTGATGTTTGCCAAAAGCAAGGCAAAATCACACATAAAGACGAGATGCCTCAGAGTTTTATTCAAGAGTGTGAAATTTTTGATGTTTGGGGTATCGACTTTATGGGGCCATTCCCTTCGTCTAAAGGAAACAAATACATCCTTGTAGCCGTTGACTACGTTTCAAAGTGGGTTGAAGCCAAAGCTTTGCCTACTAATGACGCAAGGGTGGTTTGTAACTTTTTGAAGGCTCTATTCGCTAGATTCGGTGTGCCTCGCGCCATTATTAGTGATCGTGGGACTCATTTCTGCAATGAACAATTTGCTAGAGTCATGGCTAAGTACGGTGTAAACCATCGTCTTTCTACAGCCTACCACCCACAAACTAATGGCCAGGCTGAAATATCCAACCGAGGGCTGAAGCGAATTCTTGAAAGGACTGTGGGAGAGCATCGTGCCTCATGGGCTGATAAACTTGATGATGCTTTGTGGGCTTTCCGTACTGCTTACAAGACCCCAATCGGCTGTACGCCTTATCGTCTTGTGTACGGGAAAGCGTGCCACCTCCCCATTGAGTTGGAGCACAAGGCTTATTGGGCCTTGAAGTGGGCTAATTTTGATATAAACAAAGCCGGTGACCTACGCAAGATCCAACTCAATGAGCTGAATGAACTCCGTAATGAGGCTTATGAAAATTCTTTGATCTATAAGGAAAGAACTAAGCTCATTCACGACTCCAAGATCAAAAACCGAGAGTTCCACGTTGGAGACAAAGTCTTACTTTTTAACTCTCGGTTGAAAATCTTCTCGGGAAAGCTCAAATCTCGTTGGTCCGGCCCATTCACCATTGCCCAAATTTTTCCATATGGTACTCTCGAGCTCGCTCAACCTGATGGACCTAATTTTAAGGTGAATGGCCAACGAGTGAAGTTGTACTTTGGTGAGGACACCTCTAAGGAGGTGATTCCATCCCTCACCACGTTCCCCATGAACTAATTTTGGGTCGAGTCAGGCTCGTGACTCGGTTATCAAAAACAAGCGCTCCTCGGGAGGCAGCCCGAGTATCTATCCGTTTATGTTTTAATCCCCTAAGTGTAGGGGGGGACTTCTATATGTGTTTGTCTTTGTATGGTGTGATTACAGGGATAAGTGCACTCTTGGAATCTTTGAAGAACCGTGCTCCCGTGTTTATCCGAAATCCGGTTCTATCTCTCAACTATCGTGATTCAATTTTCCTCATACTCACATTTGAAATTGATCACTTTAGTCGTCTCTTCCTTAACTTGAGTTAACCAACGTGCACAATGTCATAAGTGTAGGGGAAACTTTTCCCACATGCTTAAACATTGAGGACAATGTTTATCTTAAGTGTAGGGGGGACTTCTATCGAAGTTTTAAGTGGACTTTTCCATGAAAATGCCTTCAATTAACCGGAAAATCCTATTTTTCAACATTTTTCAAATTTTTTATTAACTTTGGCCAATTAGTTGTAATTTTTAATTTTTTTTATCGTTGCTTTCATATGTATATATCCCGCAATAAAGTCAAAAATATTAATAAAGTGGTGTAGCTAGTTTAGAAGTCTTTGACATATTAGGCCCGTTGCGTTTATTTTGACTCAACCCGAATAGACTTATCGAAGTTTATTCTAGCTAGTATCCTTAACCATGTATACCTTAATTGGTTTATTAGGCTAAGTGTCCACGAGTCTCATTACTTGAGATCTTAAATTGTGGAGGACGAGAAATGATAGAGTCAATTATAAGTCGGTATTCTTGCACAAGCTCACTTGGTGTAATTATTTGCCTATTCTCCCATCACTTGCTAATAATTTATCTGCAATAAGTAAGGTCGTACGATTTGAAAAGTTACTTAGCTTCTAGCCCAAGATCGTTTAAAAGTTGCTCGGTAATGATAAGAGTTCATAGCCAAGGCATAACTTATGAAGCGGGGCGCGAAGATTGGCGAGTCCGAAAAGGCCCTAACAAGGCATGAGGATTCAAATTTTATTGCTGAAGATCTAAAGTGATGTGAAAAGCATTATTCCTAAAATCAATATGAAGGATCAAGACTCACGACGAAAAGCAATCAACTCCCATAAAGATCATGGAGAAGTCTATCCGAAAAGACCCTAACAAGGTATGAGGATAAATAGATCCAAGTCCGAAAAGGAGGCGGATCGTTGTATCTCAAAATCCCAATTAGAGATTGAAGAAATAATCATGAAGTCGTGGTCAACAAAGTTGGAGTACCCCTCAAAAGTCTCCAAGCGAAGAAACTCTATTATGATGAGAAGACCATTATCTCAAGAACGTCTCTCGAAGATATGAAGTATGAAGTACATGCCAAATATCGGCCCGAGAAAGGTCTCAAATCGTGAACCAAGTTATGCCAAGATATGAACTTTTTGATATCCCGAGAAGCAGTTTTAAGAGATTTTGTCCTTTAGCTAACTATTGATCAAATCGACCTACTTTGCTTTCAGCCCTAATAAACTATCGAAATAAGTCCAAAAATGCATCTTCATGATCATTCTAAGACAAAAATAAAATATAAGAGATACACCTAGGAATAAGGGAGTTTAAGCATTTAATTAAGCCATGTGTGTAAGTGTTTGAATTGCTAACTTATAATAACAATGATCTCGTTTTTAAGCTTAGTTTGGGGAACGTGAAACTTGAGGGTGATAAATCTTCGCAGCACCAAAGCCCTAATGTAAGTCATTGATTTCTTTGCAAGTTATTTCCATGTAGCTATTTTCAAGTGAAAATGGTTTTCTAGCCCTTTGTTATCTTTGAAGTTTTATTTCTTTAATTTTTTTTTTTTTGTTTAGTAGAATTTAAATAAGGCCAAGGTTGATTAATTATGAGAAAAGTGTAAACTTGCTTTATCACTAAGCATTGCATGAGGGCATGGCAATGGTTAAGTGTAGGGGATTTGATAGGTGTGTAAACACCCATCCTTTTACCACTTAATTCAGGCTAAAACGAGACCAAAACACGTATTTAATATCATTTGTTTGGAATTATGTGTGGTTTTTGTGTTTATTGTGTTTTCAGAGCCAACCGGATGAATATCGAAGAAAACATGGGATTGCACGGGTTTTACTGAGGAAAAGGACTCAAGATAAAGTCTATTGTCCAAGAGATGCAAGAGATTTGAAGTCGCTGGGCCTATTCGAAGATTTATCGAAGAAAAGGACCAAAGATGGAAGATTTATATAAGTCGAAGAAACTCAAGTCTATTAAACGAAGAAATTAAAAGACGAGTTGAATTTAATCGACAACAAATCCCGAATCAGAATCGAAAACGGAAACTTTTCTGAAAAGACGAAAAGACAAGAAGAACGGGAGGAAGCCCACTCACCAACCAAAAGACAAGGCTATAAATAGCCTTCCCCTCACACATTTTGAGAGCTAGCTTTTATTTTCTTTTTCCCCACTCTTTCTTCTTCCTGTTTCGTAGCATCACCATCACCACTAGGGTGATTGGTGATTTTCATCTTTAATTTTTCTAATCTTGTAATTTTAATCTTTGTTTTATCTTGTCAAAACATCAATCATTCAATACTAAGTTCTTGTTTAATCTTTCAATTCTATCTTGTTCATCATCATCTTTACCTTCAAGTTTTTAAGTTTTTATTTTCTTGATTTGATCTTCAAAAGTTGTTGGGATTCGTGTTTTTATTGATGGGATTAGTAGTTTATGATTAGTAAATACTTTGTGATTGATTTATTTTAGTTTTTGGTGAAAAACTTGGTGAATTTTGGATTAAACATTGCTTCCGTGTTCTTCGTTACCTGCTACTGTTCTGGGTTTCCAGAAGTTCCGAATCAAGCATAAGTTCCGGATCAAGCAAGAAGTTCCGAACGAAGCTAAAGTTCCGAATCAAACTCAAAACTTCCGAACCAAGTACCTTCATCCGGAAGTTCAAAAAGTTCCGAACCAAACCTTCATCCGGAAGTTTCCGAACCAAGCCTTCATCCGGAAACTTCCGAATCAACCCCTTCATCCGGAAGGTTCCGAACCAAGAAAACTTCCGAATCAATTTTCAGACTTCCGAATCAGTGAGTTCCGAATGAGTGAATAGTAACTTCCGAATCAGAAAGTTCCGAGTGAGTTCTTAAGTTCCGGATGAATGAAAGTTCCGAACCAAGGTTAAAGTTCCGAATCAAATTTTCTTTTAAAGTTGCTGTTTTACTGTTTCTTTACTCATATTTCACAATTTATATTTTAACTTTAATTTTAATTTGAACTTTAAATCTTAATTTTAATTTTGATTTTAATTTCCAACCAAGTCTTAGTTAATTATAATTAAAGTAATTGTCTTTTATTTAAATTTTCATTTCCACTTTTTATTAGACTAGAAAACCAAACCCTTTTGTTTAGTAACCAAGAACAATCATTCCACTTAAGACTGAGATCAATTCGAGAGGATATCGAGAGTAAAATTGAACCCATACAAAAGCATAATATCAAGATCCAAGTCCTAAAAGGAGGTGGATCGTTGTATATCAAAGTCCAAAATAAAGATTGGAGAAAAATGAAGAAGTCGTGGTCCAAGTATGAAGAATCTCTCAAAAACTTTAAGTGAAGAAATTCCTATTATGAAGAGAAGACCATAATTTCAAGAACGTCTCTCAAAGATTTGAAGTATGAAGTCGCTGTCAAATATCGGTCCGAGAAAGGTCTCAAATCGCGAAGCGAGTTATGCCAAGATATGAACTTTATGATGTCCCGAGAAGCAGTTTTAAAAGATTTTGTCCTTTAGCTAACTATTGATTAAATCGTCCACTTTATTTTCGGCCTAAATAACTATCAAAATAAGTCAAACAATGCATCCTCGTGATCATTTAAGACAAAAATAAAATATAAGAGATACACCTAGGAATAAGGGAGTCTAAGTGAATAATTGGCCCACATGAATTCGTGTTAGTTTGCTAACTTATAATAGCAATGATCTCGTTTTTAAGCTTGGTATGGGGAACGTGAAACTTGAGGATGAAAAACGTTCATGGCAGCCAAAACCCAATGTAAGTCTTTAATTTCTTAACTTGTTTTTATCTTTTTATTTAGTGTTGAATAAAGGCCAAGGTAGGTTATTTATGATAGAAAATGTAAACCGTGCTTTAAAATTAATGCATTGCATGAGGACATTGTAATGGTCAAGTGTAGGGGATTTAATAAGTGTGAAAACACTTATCCTTTTACCACTTATTTCCAATAATAACAAGACCAAAACGTGTATTTTATGTCGTAAAAGTCGGAATTATGCGTGGTTTGTGTTTTTATTGTGTTTTAGGACCAAAAGATGAAAAAAGGAAGAAAACACGGGCTTTCACGGGCTTTTATCGAAGAAAATGAGAAAAGACGAAGTCAAAAGATCAAGAGTGCTTAAAGAACGGATGTCCAAGACCTATTCTGAAGATTTATTGAAGAAAAAGTCTAAAGATGGAAGTATAATGAAGTCGAAGAACTTAAGTCTAAATTAAAGAAGAAAATTATTAAGACAAGTTCGAATCCCGAGACGACGTCGTGAAAAGACAAAGAATTAAATCAAGTCGAGAAGAAAAGAAAGAAGGAAGCACCACACATGCACTTCCCACTTCCCTATAAATACCCTCCTAATCACATTAGGAGGGTGGTTAGCAAGTTTTAGTTTTTCATTTTTTCTTTCTAGTTTTTAGAGAGAGAAAGTTCCCAACTTTCTCTCACTGAGTTTCATATTTTTCTTTCAAGTTTAAGGTTTGAATCATTCTTGTATTTGGATTTCATTAATCTAATTCAAGTTAAACTTTTTGTTCTTTAATCTCTTTCTACCTTTCTTTATTTTACTTTGTTCTTAATCCGAAAGTCCATGTTTGATCCGAATGGTTCTCAATTCGTGTTGATTTTGGTGTTTCGTGATTAAAAGGTTAATCTTTCTTGTTCTACATAAGCTCCTGAACGTATAAGCTATAAGCTCTTCATGCTTATTGGCTTATTTAATTTGGCTTATTTACGTTTAAGTTTTCCTAAAAGATTTATTGTTCTTGAATCCGTTTTATTGAAGTTCGATTATTTTAGATTTCAAAAGTTTTGGAATTTGTGCTTATTTACTCTTTTAAAAGTTTGAAAATGCTTATTGGTTACTGCTTATTTGCTTGAGCTTATTTCCCTTTTGGACGCCTTTTCCATCTTAGGAGGGTTTACTAGGTACCGATCTTGTTACGATTGCATAGCTGCGATTTGTGTCCCTTCCCTGGTACGATCCACGCCCACGATCACTTATTACGATCTGGGGTGCGATCGGGTCTCTCTTCCCTGCTTTGATCGCACTGATTGCGATCGGTTTGTTACGATCCGGAACCACGATCAAAGACCACGATCACACATTGCGATCGTGGTTGCAATCTGGTAGTACGATCGCCCCTCCCATCGTACTAGTGAGTACGATCGAATCTCTTTTGTTGTAATCGCATTGAGTGCGATTAGTGGTTGCGATGGAGTGCGATCGCAGTGCACATTTATTTTAGTCTTTGTTTTATTTTCCTAAGTTTTCAAATTTACTCTTTCCCGCCTTTTGTCTTAGTATATTTTAAACATCTTTCCTAGTTTTTAATCATTTACATTTTAGTTTCCTAAGTTGCAAGCTTTTATTTGTAAGTTTAATTTTAAGACTTCCATTTTACTCAACGCCAACTTTAATTACTTGCATTTAGTTTAAAAGTTAGATTACCAAATCAAACCATTCTCTTGTTCACCAAAAGACAATTGAGTCGCACTTTAGACTGGAAATCAATTCGAAAAGATTTGGAACAACGAAATTATTTTATACTTAGGGTAAAACCATGTATTATATTCTGATGAGGTAAATTTGCACAACCCGTGTTGAAGTAGATGAAGTTGTATCTTTTTGTTGACGATGATCGGTATCATCATTCATATCATGAGTGACAGCGGAAGACTTTGATACAACATGTTTCTCCCCCGTGAAATATTCATCATACATTGGTCCATATAACATTTCCAACTCTTCAATTGTCGTGTTGACTGTCATATCTTCTCTTGGAACATTTCCTTAAACCAACTTTGAACTTAAAGGTTCATTTATGTGGTCTTGAGTTCCGAGTTCCGTGCGGTTGTGAACGGAAGTCGTTTGTCGTTGTGGATCGGGACTTAAACTGTTTTGCTCAAGTGCTATTTCTTGTAATTCATCAAATCGGATGTGAATAGTCTCGACTATCAATTTTGTTCTCTTGTTGTAAACTCTATATCCCTTAGACTGAGTTGCATATCCCACAAGAATACATGCATCACCTTTCTCTTTCATCTTGTCCAGATTTTCACCATCGCGAATAATATAACACGTACATCCAAAAACATGAAGGTGTTTGAGTGAAGGTTTTCTATCATGACTTATGTGATATGGTGTCTTTTCGTGTCTTGGGATAATTAAGGATCGGTTTTGTGTGTAGCATGCGGTTGACACGGCTTCAGCCCAAAAGTATAGTGGAAGTTTTGAAGCAGATAATAATGTTCGAGCAGCCTCAACTAAAGTACGGTTTCGTCTTTCAACAACTCCGTTTTGTTCGGGTGTTCGAGCAATAGATGTTTCATGTTCAATTCCTTCAGCTTCAAAATAGTTTCTCAGAGTTGAATTCAAAAATTATGTGCCTCTATCAGTACGAATCACTTTTATTTGATCTTGAAGACCACGTTGTATCAGTTTTAGGAAGTTGATGAGAACTTCGGGTGTTTCATCCTTGGACCTCAAGAAGTGAGTCCATGTGTACCTTGAGTAATCATCGACAATTACCATTACATATTTCTTTCCATTGATACTATGAACACGCATGGGACCACATAAATCTATATGAAGAAGATCTAACCGTCCTTTAGAGCTTGGTGTAGTCTTTGTCTTAAAGCTACTTCGTTTAGCTTTACAAAGCTCACAAGAAGAACAAAGATGATCTTTGACGAATTTCAAGCTTGGAAGGCCTCTCACAATATCTTTCTTGGAAAGCAAGTTGATAGTATCAAAATTAAGATGAGATAAACATTGATGCCATAACCATGCCTGAGTCGATGAAGCTTTAGCCATGAAGCAAATTAGAGTTGATGAAGTTGTGTATTGAAGTAAAATAGTGTAGAGATCAGTACCCCGTGTACCGGTAAGTAAGTCATTACCATCATAATCACGAACAAAACCTGTCTTCTTTCTAAAAGCAACCTCCAAATCCACATCACAGAATTGACCAACCGAGAAAAGATTATGATTGAGCCCTTAGACGTAGTATACCCTTTTGATCGTGATATTTCCCTGAACCAAATCTCCATATCCTAGCATCGGTGTAAATGGATCATTTCCGAATCGGACCGTACCCAAGAACTTCTCCACGAAGTTAATTAGAAGCTTGAGATTCCCCGTCATGTGCTTCGTGCATCCGGAGTCCAGTATGAAGAGAATTATTTGTATCACCTGCAGAAGAGTTAGAACACGATGGAGCATTTGCTAAATTGGATACCACAGTAGTTGTGATTGTAGAATCATTAGTGTCCTTAGCAACAATTAAAGGCATACTAACACTCGTTGTCACATTTTATGTCCTAACTTTAGGCATCCATTTATATCCCGGAGGACACTGATTTGCAAACCACCATTTCTAAGACTTTCTAGCAGACTCATATAATTCCCTAATTCTGCTTTTATGGTTCTTAGTGGTGGAGTCTGAAGCATTACTTTTCTTAGTGGGAGTTGCACCAGAATGGTTCACTTTGCGTTTGGGTTTACTAGCACTAATAGGCATCGCAACTTGCTTCTTAGTTCTAGTATCTACGCCTTTGACATTATTCATAGCACATATAGAATGATTAGCATTAGCACATTTTCCACATTTGACACAAACAAATTTAACATTCAAAGCATTCAAATCGTTCAAAGCATTCAAATCGTCATTACACGCAATTATAGACTTTTTATTCTTAAAAACATTCAAATTCCTAGAGTGTTCTTCTACTTCCTTCATCTTCCCTTGACTCTTGTGTTTCCAGACCTTATCATTCACTTGAGTGCTCTTAAGCTGAGGCCGGCAAATACTAGTAGTGGAGACTACTCCTGTAGTAGAAGACACACGAGTATTAGTGTTTCTAGAAGTCTGAGGCGATTGACTGACTTTGTTTGTGGGTTTAGTGGTCATTCTATACATCCCTGGTTTAATCACGTTATTTTTATTAACGCTTGGTGCAACAGTATTCCTTATGGGTTGAGTATGTGGTAACCTTTCCTTTCCATCCATCTTGGGGGCAAACAAAGGTTTTGCAAACGAAGAATTTGAGAAAGCAGATGGTTTTCCCAAGATGGAGGATCTATTCACTTTAGAGGCATTGGGTTGTCTAACAACAGGTTTCTTAACACTAGGTTCCACAACTTTCCCACCCATCTTAGCAACGAGTTTCTTCAACTCTGCTATTGCTATGTCTTTTTCTTGTAACTGAGCTTTCAAATTCGATATATCAAGACTTTTTTCATTTAGTAATCGACATGACTCAGATAATTTTACTTCCAAAGGTGTATCATTTGAAAAGCTGCCAACTTTCTTTTGCAAGCAAGTTCAAGTGAGTGAAAATGTTCTTGAAGATAATCATATCTATGATGAAGTAACGAAAACTCTTTTTGGTCAACTTTATTCGAAAGCTCAGTTTCAAGACGTTCACATTCTTTTACTTGATCAAGATATTTTCATGCAACATCAGAACATTCATCAATATCAGCACAAGATGTAACATAAACACACATAATATCTTTTGAGAGACATTCGTGTAAGAGTAGATCATATGCTGTAGAAAACTCGTCTCTTTTAGGTTGATGGTCGTTCACTTCTTGTTCAAGAGATTCCACATATTTCAAATCATGAAACATTTCTTGCTTAATTAGTGTTTTAAATTCCAAAATATGTTTTTGTGTTCTTTCCGCAAGCGGAATCAAAATACTTTTCACAAACACAGTTATATCGTGAGGAATTTCTTTGTCTCCTTTCGAAAGTTCACGTTTTTTCCAGTCATCATCAACAACCTTTTTGAAATTTTCAATGTTACTCTTGAGAATACTAAGTGCTTGCTTACAGAAGCTTTAAATGGCAAGTACTCAATAAATTTTGAAACATTAGTTTTCTTAGTGGCAAAAGCTTGTCTCCATTTAATTCTTATTTGTTCACATTCGAAAAATATTTGCTCACGAGTCTTCTGTGTTTGCGGTTTGAAAAGACCATAAAGACTGTTTTCATAAGCATAATTATATGGTTTAACAAATTCTTTATTAACTTTTGGTCTACTATCTTCTTCCACATCGTTTGTCTCTTCACTATCGGGCCTAACAACAAGACAATCAAGATCGGTCCATTGGGACTCATCAAGATATAAGTGCTGATTCTCAGATTGAGCTTGCTCAAGGTACTTAGGATTAGCAAAACTAGGTCTATCCTTGAAAAACGAACGAGGTGCCAACATTCTCATGGTTTGAATTGATTGGTTAGTTTTGTAAACAATTTTCTTGTAAAAATCAATTTGAGTTTCAAGTTTCACCATTTTGTCGATGTCATTCGCTTGTTTAGTTTTGAAATCCTTTTCCATCTTTTCAACCACAGCTTTTTTTTCATTAACAAGTTTAGTTTTATCCTCTTGAAGAAAACCATTTACTTGAGTTAGCCCATTGACTTTAGTGGTAGCAAGATACGTTTTGTGACGTTCAGTACTCAAAGAGGTGTTGTAATTACGTTTCTCTTGTTTGAGAAGCTTAAGAGTTTCGTTATATTTCTGTTGATAATCATCCGTTTTGACGTTAATTAAACACCCTTTGTACCCCTCAATCTCATTAATCTTTTGAAGAAGCTGAGCTCTATAGCTATCAATGGTCTCACTAGAATTAATTAAAGCAGCTTTGCATTCTTCAAAATTTTGAGTGAGCGTAGCGTTTGCCTTCTTTAATTGCTTTTGAATTTTTCTAGTTTCTTTGACATATTTTTGTAAAGAAGAAATTAAGTTAGCAAGCGCAATACGCTCCTCATCATCATCATACTCATTTGCATGTTGATCATCCTCAGACTCATTATTGCACATGTCTGATGAATCGGTTGTGGTATTGCTATCAACCGTTTCCATCATACATGTGTCATTAATGGCTTTGGGTAGCTTAGAATGCTCATGAATATTACCAAACACATTATATTCCTCTTCAGTGTGTACCTTATCGATTGGCTCAGTATCAAAGATAGGATCATTGTCATCTTCAGTGACGTTGAGAACTTTTTCAACCTTTGCCATGTACGAGTAATATGCTTCAAGTTCTTGGTCAAAGGCTTCATCATCAGTGTCATCAAGCATTGCGCCTTCCTCAGCCGACAATTTAACCACAGCTTCCATCTTCTTGCATATCAGCCTCTTTTCTTTATGATAGCCAGAGTCCCTAACCCGTTTCGGCTTCCTACATTCCTTTGCCATATGCCCATAGCCTTGACAATTAAAGCACTGAATCCCACTTTGCTGAACCACTTGAGTACCAACAGTTTCCCTATTCCCAACAGCAGTAGCAATCCTCTGAGCATCATACTTAGCAGTTTGTCGATCATACCGTGCAGAACCCTCAACATGTGTTGGATTACGTCGATCATACCTTGGAGGACTTTCATCACGTTGACGTGTTTCATACCTTCGAGGAGTCTCAACATATTGATTCCTTGTATTTGATGATGTTTGAAGATTGTTGTTGGTGGGTTTGAAGATTTTCTTGTAGGTCTTCATAATGAAAGCAATTTGTTGCTTCATCTTCCTATCCTTCTGAGCTAGTTCTTCATCACTGTCCTCTTCAGATGATGGCTCAGGTGATGGTGCTCTTAGTTCTTTGTCTCGTGATCTTATGGGAGCTGAATACTTAGATGAAGTGGAGTATCTTGGTGAAGAGGATGTGGTGGAGTATCTTGGTGATGAGGATGTAGTGTAGTATGACTTCGGAGCACGAGAGCGATGATCTTGGACGTGTTGAGTGGTAGACACCAAAGCAAGTGGATTAGCAGTCTTTTCTACCCGTTCAGCTCGAAGTTCATTTGCCTCATTCTGAAATTGTTTCAAAATGTCAAAGAGCGTATGATAGTTGACCTCGTCCAACTTATTTTGTTGTTTCACCAATGTTACAAATCGTGTCCACTCAGGTTGAAGTTGTTGTAGAAACTGCACATTGACTTGCATGGTGGAGACTTGTAGATTGTTTCTTGTCATGTCATTCATCATCTTGTAGAACCTTGAGGAATATGAATCAATTGATTCCCCATCCAATGAAGTAAACTTACCAAAGTTCCAGAACAAGTTAGTTTTGACATCTTGCTTGTTTAGTGATTCTCCTTGTTGCAAGCGTTCATTGGCAAACCACATTTCTTTTGCAGTAGAGCATGCATCAACCGTTGAGTAAATATCATCTCCAATCCCACTTAGAATCAAATAGATTGCTTCTTTCTCTGCATCAACCCAAGCACGGTTCTCTTTCGAAGTGTTCTCATATGTTTCCGTAAATGTTTGCTCATTGGAACCGGACGTCGAGTCGGTTGCTGGAACTGCAGGAATGGTTATTGTAGTGAGGTTATAGGGTCTTTCTTTGATGCAACGTCGAAGAACGTCACCATTGGGTTTAGTGTCAAGATATCGAAGGAATCATGATTGCCATTGTGCATATCGACCAGTCACAAGCATTGGTGGTCTCTCTTTATTACCCGCGACCATAATGTTGTTGTTTGTCACACGATATTCTTGAGTAGAATCCATCTTGATTTTGAAGTGTAGCAGTGAATAGGATCTTAAATAGATGAGGTGTGATTGGATTGTGGTTGATATTTCGAGAAACTATGTGAAAAACCCTAAATAATGTCGTCTTGAGGAACCAAAAATTTTAAGGCGAAAAATCACATTAAAAATTTTCAAAAACACATTTTTCGAAAATTAGCAAAGATTTCGCAATGTATATATTCAATTCCGCAATTGTGGTTCAAGGTGACACAATTCCGCAAAGTAAATGACACAATTCCGCAATGTTGGAAAATGTCACAATTCCGCAATGTATGAAGTGAATTAATTCCGCAATAAACGAAAGTGCATGATTCCGCAATACTTTTAATTCAATTCCGCAATAGTGTGAAGTTATGATTCCGCAATAACAGTAAGGTATGATTTCGCAATACCAAAATGTTTTCAATTCCGCAATCACTTAAAGGACACACAATTCCGCAATTATTTAAAGAACACACAATTCCGCAATTATTGCAATAATTCCGCAATACCCAAAGATGAATGAATTCCGCAATAAGTAAAAAAAGGACTCGATTCCGCAATGTCTAGAGGTGTTCAATTCCGCAATACCAAGGAGGATTCAATTTCGCAATGCCAAAAAGGTGTTCAATTTCGCAATATAAAGATAGATTGCGAAATTATGACAGATTTTCCTAAAAAATAGGATCTTGGAAGAACTTTATGGAATTCGAGATTTCAAGCCTAAAAAGAAGCCAAACACCACAAAATTTCGCGTTTTTAACCAATCTAAGTAACCCAAGTCACTACCACGCCTATGTAGTTGATTTGTCTACTCACTAACACCACAAAAACGCAATTTTTTTAATGATTCGAGCTCTATATATAATGTTGGGTCAAAAAGTTGATGTGGCAGAAACTCAAAAACGAAGAAAACATGAAGATTTTATCTAAGCGTTGTCAAGAGCAATCTAAGCGTTGACAAGATCAAATCCAAGGTTGACAAAGCAAGCATTGTCATGTACAATCCAAGCATTGTCATGTACAATGTAAGCATTGTTAGAAACGTAGACAAGAAGCCTTTAGAATCTTCTATTTGGATATATTCTGTATATGTTTATCTAAATAGAAGATTTACTTGTTTATTCATTATTATCTCTTGTAAAACCCTAATCCTTACACTATAAAAGGAACCAAGGGTTATTAGGTTTTTCATAACTTTCAAATGTAAACCTAAAGCGTGTGTCGACTAGACGTGGGATTCAATGTATACACGTCTAGTGATTGTTCGTTATTAATATAATGAGCAATCCATTTGTTTTTAATTCATGTCTTGTACCCTAAACACCTTGTTAGTGGTTGTTGTTCTAATTTCGCTTTGATTATTTTAATCATAGGAACAATGATCATTCCTAGTAGCTTAAAGATCCGGAAACCAAGGTTTCCACAATTGGTATCAGAGCCTCGTGGCTCGTGATGCTAGGACCAACAAGGTGTTCGTGTATGGTGAAAAGAAGAAAAATCCGTCTAGGGTTTTTCTGGACGTTTTTGTGTGCGCATCAGTATTCAGAAGGTCATAACTTTTTATTGAATCGTTGGATCGTCACAAAATTTCTTGAGTGTGTTCTATACACATATATCTAGACATCCACCAGAGGTATTGTCGAGTTTTATCCCCAATCAAAAGTTATTAAGCGTCGAAGTTGGCTGTAGAGATGATTTTCAGATTTTTAGATTTGCATAAAATCATGATTTAGGGTTTTTCCAAACCCTAGATCGATTCTAAGCAGAAAGAGACGATTTGCAGCAGTGTTGTGTTGTGTAGTAGGATACAAGACAAGGGTTTTTCACAAAACCTAGTTCTATAATTCAAGAGGGTACAACAACAATTGGTGTATTTCAATGATTATTATGTTTTGGCTGCTACAACAGGAGTGATGTGTGGTCCATATGCTGATCTTGAAAGTACCACAGTGATCCCAAACGAGAGCAAGCAATGATCATGGGACATTGTCAAAAGGGTTGAACAAAAGTAATTTATCATGGTCAACTAAGGTGTGTTATTCATTTGGTTATAATACGAATGGAGGTATTCTTAATTGCAAACAGCAGATGCGAGATTTTTAAGGATACAGGTTGGTTGTGATCCTACTTTGTAGGATATGTAGTTGACTTCCTTGGGAATACATATCTCATATAATTCGTTTCCTATTTTTGGATGAGATTGCAACTTGCATAATCTCTGCCTGATGTTTCGCCATATTCCTCCATATAAGTCAAACGTATACAAAAGTTACTTTTGTATCATTCATATGAGACAAGAAAAGATCTGATGGATGACTAGCTACAGTATAAATACAAAGGTGATATCACATGATACAACAAGTTCCAAAAGCAGATGTTGACAAGAGAATTTATTTCTCATTGGTTAATATTGTTTGTGGTAGTTATAAAACTTTACACGTGATATGCATGGATGCATGGGAGTGTATGTTGGATACAATGATCAATAATATTCAAGCACTGTTAAAGCATAGACAAGACGCTGACAAAGGTTAAGTCGACGTTGACAAGAATAAGTTCGACGCTGTTGGAAAAGCGTTGACATGAGTTGTCCGAGAAACGCTTGCTCAAGCGTTGATAGGTGTTGTCCGATATCTGACAATGCATCTGATTAAAGATATTGGACAGTGAAGGTTCTTGGATGACAAAAGAATGGCTGCTGTTTGAGAAAATTGGTACGTTTTTAGCACACAAAAAGGAGGAATTTACACACGAAGGTACATGGAATCTCCGTTTTAATTTAGAATATCATGTTGATATTTATGGCTCGGATATTTTTAAAGGGATTAATGATCTTAATGCAAGTTAGCAACTATTCGTGGGAATTTGATGGATATTTTAAACTATGTAATCGGGATAGCCTTGTGAAAGAGTTATCCATATTTGTGGCTTTTACATATGGTATGAAGATGTTATTCCATTAAAATTCGTCATGAAGAGGTGTTGGCTTAAGGGGAAGAATTCTTATGGTAAGTTTGATGATTGAAGAAGATTTTCGCGAGTTTGTGTTTTATCATATCTTTAAATCATGGAGGGATACCATTGGTTTGAAGATAACTTGTTCGTGCTTTAAATGGTTGGTGACGAAGACTTGTCATAACACTTGAAGGAGTTACATTATCGTGCTCAGTGTCTCACAAAGGATGAGAATATTGACAAGGGATCGAGGTCTACTTATACTTAGTGAAATGAGTATAAGTTCTTTATCACATGGATAGTACAAGACATGGAACACAAGGTTGGGTTATTCTACTTCTACATCAAAAATATTATATTTGTTTTTCTTCAAGATCATTACATAGAGCTACATTTGGAGAATCTTCAAGATTGAATACATTGTTTACTTCCTTGTTGATGTGACAAAAAGGGGAAGACATACATGCTACAATTGAGGGGAAGCAATTTGAAGATGATGTACAACTTACAAGAGATACACAAAGAGTTTTGCCGACATCAACTAGGGGAAGATTGTTGGGTCAAAAAGTTGATGTGGCAGAAACTCAAAAACGAAGAAAACATGAAGATTTTGTCTGAGCGTTTTCAAGAGCAATCTAAGCGTTGACAAGAGCAAATCCAAGGTTGACAAAGCAAGCATTGTCATGTACAATCCAAGCATTGTCATGTACAATGTAAGCATTGTTAGAAACGTAGACAAGAAGCCTTTAGAAGCTTCTATTTGGATATATATGCAGGATATATTTTGTATATGTTTATCTAAATAGAAGATTTACTTGTTTATTCATTATTATCTCTTGTAAAACCCTAATCCTTACACTATAAAAGGAACCAAGGGTTATTAGGTTTTTCATAACTTTCATACACAATGTAAACCTAAAGCGTGTGTCGACTAGACGTGGGATTCAATGTATACACGTCTAGTGATTGTTTGTTATTAATATAATGAGCAATCCATTTGTTTTTAATTCATGTCTTGTGCCCTAAACACCTTGTTAATGGTTGTTGTTCTAATTCCGCTTTGATTATTTTAATCATATGAACAATGATCATTCCTAGTAGCTTAAAGATCCGGAAACCAAGGTTTCCACATATAAAAAACCTCACGAAATCAATATGGAAACCAAAACCAATCACGTATCTACCCCGTGGCGATTGATACTAATTGTTGTCCCATAACCTTAGATGATTAAACAAGAAAGAAAGGTAGATAAAAGAGATGAATTTTTAGAGAGAGAAAGTAGTGAGAGAAAGTAGAGAGAAGTGTGTGAAACTATGGGAAGATTAGATTAGAGAAAATGAATCAACCAACACCCTTCCTAACATGCTAGGAAGGGTATTTATATCCTTTGCCTACATGTGGCTTAATGTGTGACAACCGTGGTTTTGAGGTTCGTCACTTGGTCTTATTTTTAGGTTATTTTATGTGTGATTACTTGATTTGTGTGTTTACGTGTTTATTTTGTGTGAACGAGGTTGGTGTGGTTATCGTTTATGAGTATAGAGTACTCATAAGTAAATCGAGGAACGGTTATTTCATGTTCATGAGCTCACATTTAGTGACTATAAAATGAAATTGTGATATTTTGGTGTTTACGTATACGTATAAGTATTATAGTAATAGTATATTTTTTTTAGGATTTACGGTTTAGCTTTTGGAGGTCTCGGATGAGGTAATTAGTCATATGAATATTTTTCGGGATGGTTTTAAGTCATTTAGGACTTAGTTATAAAGTTTATTTCAAAATTTGAGATTTTTTTTAAAAGTGTATATTTTACGTCTTTTACGGTAAAACGCGTAAATTTGACTAGTTTTACGGTTTTGAGGTTTTGGAGGCTTTAGGAGCTGAAATAAATTAAGGAAAATTAAGGTAATATTATTAATACAAATATTAATAATAAAAAGGAAAAAAAACGAAATTAATGTGTATAGGTCAATTATGTGAAAAAAAGAAAAGAAAAGGGGAAAAAAGGGAAAAAGGGAACCGGGCTTTTGTATTTGGGCTAGGACTGGTTAGGATTAATTATATAAGGTTTTTATTTATCAAAACACTTCATAAAATCCCTGGAGATCAATAAGGAGTCGAAATATACAAGGGAGGAATTAGGGTTTTCATAAAAATCTTGGTTTTTCATAAATCAAAGGTAAATATTTATAACCCTTTTTAATTAAATTGTTTTTATGTTTTCTTTAATCATCTTATGATGGATTTAGGTTAGGGTTTATTATAAAAACAGTAAACTAATGTTATATTAATCATAACATGATGATTACATAAATTAGGGCTTGTAATTAGAGGGATTAGGGTTAATTAATGAGGTTGATTTTGTTAAACCCGTTTTTAAAAACTGGGCAGAATTTTGGGTCATTGTTTTGATCATATAGGGAGTTCTATAAACTCTTATTTTACGATCCAAGTACCCCTGGAAAGGTATTTGAAGTGGCTTTCCAATGCAAGAAACTAGAACTAAATTGGAGGTCGGGAAGTGGGTCAAAAACAGGTTACAACAGTCGGAGGTCAAAACAGTTTTGAATTCAGCCTGTTTTCTTTTTAAGTTTTGGGTTGTTTGGGGTACTTAGGGTTGCATTGGGATCTTCTCACGAACATGAGAGATGGTTTATATATTTTAATAAGTATCTGCACTTGGGCTAAGGTTGTGGTTTAGGGTAAGACTAGGGGTGGAAACGAGCCGAGCTGTTCGTGAAAAGCTCGGGATCGGATCGGTAAAAAGCTCGAACGAGCCGAGCTTAAACGAGCTCGAGCCCGAGCTCGAGCCTAAGTTGCAGCTCGTTTATTAAACGAGCTCGAGCCCGAGCTTCACGTACAAAGCTCGTTTGGGCTCGCGAGCCTAAACGAGCCTAATGTTTTATATACGAGCTTCTTAACGAGCTTAATAACAAGATTATTAACGAGTCTAATTTAGGTATATTACGAGCCGAGCTCGAACCAAATTTTATGTATATATTGCAAAATCGTATAAACGAGCCGAGCCCGAGCTTGTCTACCATACCACGAGCCGAGCCCGAGCCTAAATAATAAGGCTCGAAACGAGCCGAGCTCGAGCTCGAACTTTGTAAAACTTAAACGAGCCGAGCCCGAGCCCTGGCGAGCTCGCGCTCGGCTCGGCTCGTTTCCACCCCTAGGTAAGACCCCTTAATGGTAACAAACTTTGAGTACATTTAAAATCAGGAAATCTGGAATGACAAAAGTAGATATATGTATATCGGGGCCTTAACAGTAGCTTTAAGGTTAGGTCAAGTGGGAGGTGTTAACCAACATAAGTAAGGGTATGAATATTCCTTTTACAGAAACCATGGGTATGTTTAAGTGGACGTTTGACTTAAAGTTTTGAGACCTAAAAACTGGGACTGTTTTGGGTAAAATATGAACGGGATAGTTATTAAACTTAACCAAGTTAAGGACTTGTTAAGGAAGGGTAATGGGGTGATTAGAGCTTAACAATGAGGTAATTATACGGGAATAGACTAGATGTCCATCATAGGTTGATGAGCCATCTTAGTGATTGGTTCGTGTATTGATTTCATGTTTTTGGTTTGTTAGCTTGTTGCTAGTGCGAGGACTTGTGAAGAAGCTATCAGGTGAGTTTCATAGTCCCATGTTTATTATTGGTTTTGACTTCCAGATGGGATGGAAGAGACATTGTGTTGAGTTATTTTCTAAATTAATGCTGTGAATGTTTTTAAGGTTTGAGATGGACTTGTGTGTACATTATGTGATTAACTGCTATGTGATTCTTGTTTGTGTATGATTTGGATCGGAAAGGTACATAGGTGTATGGGCGCCTATGGTACCATGGTATTTGGTAAGGCGTGATGCCTTGGAAATTATGGTGTTTGGTAAGGCGTGATGCCTTGGAAATTTTGGTTGTTGGTAAGGCGTGATGCCTTGGAATTTGATTGTTGGTAAGGCGTGATGCCTTGGAATTGTGATTGTTGGTAAGGCGTGATGCCTTGGATTTGTGATGATTGATTGAACTTGAATGCTAGTTGTTAGTACATAATTGTAGCGCATTGTCCATATGTTTATTGGTTTATGGTATTCACAGCTTATGACTTGTTTTGTGTTAGAGTCTAAACCTATGACTCTCACCAACTTTATGTTGACGTGTTTTAGTGTCTCTTTCAGGTGATACTACGGTTAAGCATGAGAACATAAGTGGATAGAATTGGAGAAGCTTAGTAATGCATATAGAAGGAGAATCCCCGTTTCCTTCTTAGTTTATTTTCTTTCTGATTGTTTCGTAGTGATATTGTTGGCACCTATATGTGATTGTTAGTGTTATTTATTTGTCTTGGGTAAGCGGTAGGACTGTTACCTACTTACCTAGACTCCTGAGTTTGATGAGATATTGTCATGACTTTGTGTCTCCATTTTATGACATTTCTTATTTCATATAGTTCTCTCTATAGACACACTATTGTTGTGATGATATCCATACGTCGCGCCCCATATTCTGCCATGGTGGGGTGTGACAGAATGGTATCAGAGACAATGGTTATAGAGAATTAGGTTGCCTAGTCGCGTAGCCTAGTCTATAGCTTAAGGGTCCCTGCATATAGGCGTCATAGGAGTATGTGTGCATTTTATATTAATTGATGTGTTTGGATGTTATTTATTGCGATGTTTTGACTAGTATGAATTGAACCGTAGTATGTTCATACTTAGTCACATGTTATTTTCTTTTCGGGTTTGTGACTAGTGCGGGTTGAACCATAATCGTCCACGCTAGTCACTATAGTATTTTGCTTAAATTGTACATTATAGTACATAATTTAGTACAAGGTAGATTCTATCTTTTATCGAGTTATTTACATACCTGAGGTATGTTATTTTCTTTTGATGTTTAAGTCATGTTCCCTAAGAATCGTGTGGTGGTTCGAGTTACTAGGAGTAGGTGGATAGGAAGGATTTTAAGTTGTTTCCACTCTTACGGGCGACATGACTTATAACTGATTATGTTTTCGTTTTGGACTTAGTCTATGCTGTTTTAGCTAGACTATGGATTTACGTATTTCAAGAGTATTACTATGTTATTTTAATAGATGGAGTTTTGGACTTTATTGTTTATGTGGTGATGAGCTTATGTGAGTAGATGGATTTTTGTGTTATATGTTGTATTGATTCTTATAAGTGTCATCATAGGAGGGAGTGCATTGGGGAAAGGGTAATTGTATAAGTATGGTGGCCAACATAGTTATACAAGTACCACAACTTCAATGGGTTCTCAAGTATGATTGCATGAAAGAGGGTTAATACATGCTTGTATATGATGAGATGTAGAATTTGGGTATACGTATATATATGGGTTTATGTAATGGCTGCCTATGATATGGCTATTGTTCTTTTTGTGTTATATGTTTTGGGATTATAGTGGTGTTGTGTGATTTTAGGGTCACACGATATGGTTTGGTTTTGGAGGTGGGCTTTATGCCTTGTTGTGGCATGGTTAGATGGTGATTACTCGTATGGGAAAACAAGCGTATAAAGCGATTGATTGACTTGACATGTATGATAACGAGTATGTTTGGGAGATTCGATAGGTATATATATGCGGATGTATATATACTACTACGTGTTGGGTTATGGTATATGGTCGTTCACTAGTTATTATAACTTGAACGTACCTCGTGTTTGTCGTGTTTTATGGTGCTGGAGTTTGTTGGAGTTCCACCGACGTTTTGAATCTTTTGAAGTGTGTCTTGTAGCGTATTCTTTGAGTCTCGTATTTCACGTGTACGTTTTAAAATGGTGTTTTTGGTTTCAAGTCTACTGAAATAACTTGGGATTTCTTTTGAGATAATGAAATCTTTTGTGTTGGGTCTTGCATTTCTTTTGGTCGGTATATATTGAGTTAGATGGTTGGTTGTATTCGGTAAATAAGGGTAAGGTGTTGGAGTCGTGTTTGAAACAAGATGTAACATAAGATTTCTTTGTAATCAACACTTATATATTTCAAATTCTAAAGGACTTTCTTTAAAATAAAGCGAAGTAAAATTTCTTTCTAATTACATAATTTATATAATTGGGTTTAACCGATTCACGTCATTTATAATTATTAATACAAGGTTAAATTGAGTTTATGAAGGTTACACATACAATTATATCTGTCATTTAAAAGGATTACATTAATCACTAAGTTTAATCTTTAGTTTTTTTTAAAAACAACTAGTATAAAACTGTTTTGGTCATAACTTGTTCGTTTTTTTTAGAGTTTTTTGAGTGATTCAAAAGCCAAAAATTATGTACTCGGAACTTACTTTTCAAATATTCAGAAAGTATAGTCATGGGAGGTCAATGGACTGGTCGGAATTGTTGTACAAGTGTCGGGTTCAAGTTTGAGTTTTGAATAGTAGTTTATTTTTATTTGGGGTGCACGGGATACCTAGTCTTTGGGTTGAGTTTTGAGATCGCCTAGAAGGTTGTTGGTATATTGTTTGAGTCACATGGATGTGGGAGGTAATAATAAAAAAAAGATATATATTCTTTTGGAAAAGTCGATCTTTTGCACGGTTTAAATAATATGTCGCGGGGCGTAATCTGTTTGGTTGCCATTGGGTGTTTCTTGGATTATTTTTCGTTGTCATGGGTCATTTTGAATTGATACACGTTTTGGGTTTGAGTTTTCTTTCGAGTCTCATGGTTTTGACTTGTTTTAACTGGTGCACGTGAAATGTCGTTAGTTATCCGTTGGTTTGATTTGTTGATCGTATCTGATGGATTCAGGATGTAGTTTTGGTTTCGTATTGTTCGGGAGCGTTGAGGTAGTCATATGAAAGACTTGGTCGCGCCTACACGCTTAAGTAGGTAACCATGAGAGAATGGTCGGAATGCCCTTAGTGGGGAGGAAAGGAGTTCGTAGACGAACTAAGGTGGTCATGAGGTCTCTTAGGAGTACCAAGGAGATAAATAGAGATTTGTGGGATACTAGCACAAGTAACGCGCCATAGAGGGTGTTGGAAGGGGATACAATACCTCAAAGGTATTTATGATTGTTCGTAGGGTATGTAAGTTTTCCGAAAATTTCCTGAAATTTAGTAGGTTTGCCTATTACGGTGAGGTAGAACCATAAATAGAGCAAGTAGGGGAGGTGAGAGGAGTTGTAGTTAGTGCCTTTCCAAGGCAAATCGTTGATGGAGTGATTTAAAAACAAGAGCTGTTAGAAATTGCAGGGAATGCCAGATAAAAGTTGAGTTGCTTAATAGTAGATTGGATGTGGAAAGTGGTTGAGTGGTCTGATGAGAGGAAGCATTGGTCTTTTAAAATGCGTGTAGAATTTTGCAAGTAGAACGAGGTAGGAATTTATTCGTATTGCCGCTAAGAGAGGGTGCAAGGAGGACATAGTTGAAACTGCTAAGGATGTTGTATGAACGCTTTGGGTTTACGGTTATGCATTTGGCTTCGCCAAGCACTAGCGGATTTCATGGAGACAATGAAGCGAGTGTGCATGAACGTATATAAATGAGTTGTCATCGGGAGTATCGACGACATCTTGATCTACTCAAAGTCTAAGAAGGAGAGTGAGGCGAAGTATGTGTTGGTTTTGGAGTGGAAGTATACGTGAGATTTTCAAAGTGTGAATTTTAGTATTAAGTCTACCATGATGAGTAGTTAGAGATGATGGCATATCATGGAACCAGCAAAGGGCAAAGTGAAGAAGGATGAGGAAGCATTTTGGAGGATGAAGAGGTGGATTGGATAATGAGCGGATCTTGGCATTATCGGAAGGACTGGATGAATTCGCGAGCATGACGATACGTGGAGCAAGGATTTGGATGCGTACGAGGACGACAAAGAAAGGCGATTGCTTATACGTTGCAGGAACTGAAGATTTGGAAGAACTGGATAGACTTAGTTAGTGGAGCTGGATTGTTATATCTGCCTAGAATGCTAGAGGCATTTGGGGTACGAGACGTAGAGAATGATCTGTACGGATCATGAACGTCTCCAACACATATTCAATCACCTTGATTGAACATTTGGCAAAGGTGGTGGGTGGAGTTAAGTGACGAAAGAAAATTGCATGGCCAAGTACCATCTGGGAAAGGCAAGCATGGTCGATGAGACATGGAATAAGAAGGATGAGGCGAAACTAAGACGAACTTGAACTATAGGGATGACGTATTAGGGCGGTTTGGATAAAGGATATAGGTTGCACGAGTTGAGTTGTCTAAAGCAGAGAAAGCGTCAACATGTATGTTGCGTGGCTTGGACAATCATATGAAGAAAAGGGACGTAGACTATACTTCCTACATAGTTAGGAGTAGCTTAGAAAGGGCGATGTAAGGACGAAGTTGGTGGAAGGGATACATAATGCGGTGGAGGAATAAGTACGACGAGAGTTGGGTGATAGTCGATAGACAGACTAATTCATCTCACATTTCAAGAGGAATGAGAAGTCACGTAGTTGAGAAGTTGGAAGGATTGCGTACGGATGTGATGGAATAGAGGGTTTTACGTAAAAGTTAGCCCGATATGTATGGAATGCCTTATGAGGGATTATGGAAAGGGAAGAAACGATGGGAAGCATCACATCGTGATGTATGACATGAGTTAAGGAGGAAGAAGGAAGTGTGTATAGAAGCGAAGCATAAATGAAATAGGTCGAGATAGGAATCGAAGGTAGAACTTTGGTAGAGCCTAATGAGTAGAATAAAGCACAAAGCATGCTACTAATGTGGTAATGGTGTTTGTGGACGGGATGAGAGCAGCAAGGGATGCTATGTAGAGATGGAGGAAACCACTAGAGTTAGTGACAAAGTGGTGTATGAAGTTTCACCCATAGTAACGGGTGGTATGTTTTGGTAAAATGGAAGAGTTGACGTAGAGTTTTGGAGGTCCATTTATGATCTTTGGAAAGATCGGACCAGTAGCATATGAGGATAGAATTACCTGGGGAAAATAAGTTGTATACATGATACATTTCATGTATCGGGATTGGTAAAGGTTGTTTGAGAATGCATTTTGCCTGTACGGTTATTCGGGACTTGTGTTAATAAGAGTCTTTGTTTTATCAAAGAGTCATTTGTGAGATTTATTAACTGTGAGGTCAAGAGTTTGGCAATAAATTTAAATATTGTTGGTTAGTATATGTGGTAATTTGAGACTTGAACTAAAGTTCACATGGAAATGAGAGTAGTTCGTTTAGAACAAGTATCCTCGTGTGATTTGTTGTTTGTGTGTTTGATCCTAAGAAGTAAATCTCGGGACGATATTTCTATTAGGAGGGAGTGATGTGACAACCGTGGTTTTGAGGTTCGTCACTTGGTCTTATTTTTAGGTTATTTTATGTGTGATTACTTGATTTGTGTGTTTACGTGTTTATTTTGTGTGAACGAGGTTGGTGTGGTTATCGTTTATGAGTATAGAGTACTCATAAGTAAATCGAGGAACGGTTATTTCATGTTCATGAGCTCACATTTAGTGACTATGAAATGAAATGGTGATATTTTGGTGTTTACGTATACGTATAAGTATTATAGTAATAGTATATTTTTTTTAGGATTTACGGTTTAGCTTTTGGAGGTCTCGGATGAGGTAATTAGTCATATGAATATTTTTCAGGATGGTTTTAAGTCATTTAGGACTTAGTTATAAAGTTTATTTCAAAATTTGAAATTTTTTTTAAAAGTGTATATTTTACGTCTTTTACGGTAAAACGCGTAAATTTGACTAGTTTTACGGTTTTGAGGTTTTGGAGGCTTTAGGAGCTGAAATAAATTAAGAAAAATTAAGGTAATATTATTAATACAAATATTAATAATAAAAAGAAAAAAAAAACGAAATTAAATGGGTATAGGTCAATTATGTGAAAAAAAGAAAAGAAAAGGGGAAAAAAGGGAACCGGGCTTTTGTATTTGGGCTAGGACTGGTTAGGATTAATTATATAAGGTTTTTATTTATCAAAACACTTCATAAAATCCCTGGAGATCAATAAGGAGTCAAAATATACAAGGGAGGAATTAGGGTTTTCATAAAAAATCTTGGTTTTTCATAAATCAAAGGTAAATATTTATAACCCTTTTTAATTAAATTGTTTTTATGTTTTCTTTAATCATCTTATGATGGATTTAGGTTAGAGTTTATTATAAAAACAGTAAATTAATGTTATATTAATCATAACATGATGATTACATAAATTAGGGCTTGTAATTATAGGGATTAGGGTTAATTAATGAGGTTGATTTTGTTAAACCCGTTTTTAAAAACTGGGCAGAATTTTGGGTCATTGTTTTGATCATATAGGGAGTTCTATAAACTCTTATTTTACGATCCAAGTACCTCTGGAAAGGTATTTGAAGTGGCTTTCCAATGCAAGAAACTAGAACTAAATTGGAGGTCGGGAAGTGGGTCAAAAACAGGTTACAACAGTCGGAGGTCAAAACAGTTTTGAATTCAGCCTGTTTTCTTTTTAAGTTTTGGGTTGTTTGGGGTACTTAGGGTTGCATTGGGATCTTCTCACGAACATGAGAGATGGTTTATATATTGTAATAAGTGTCTGCACTTGGGCTAAGGTTGTGGTTTAGGGTAAGACCCCTTAATGGTAACAAACTTTTAGTACGTTTAAAATCAGGAAATCTGGAATGACAAAAGTAGATATATGTATATCGGGGCCTTAACAGTAGCTTTAAGGTTAGGTCAAGTCGGAGGTGTTAGCCAACATACGTAAGGGTATGAATATTCCTTTTACAGAAACCATGGGTATGTTTAAGTGGACGTTTGACTTAAAGTTTTGAGACCTAAAAACTGGGACTGTTTTGGGTAAAATATGAACGGGATATTTATTAAACTTAACCAAGTTAAGGACTTGTTAAGGAAGGGTAATGGGGTGATTAGAGCTTAACAATGAGGTAATTATACGGGAATAGACTAGATGTCCATCATGGGTTGATGAGCCATCTTAGTGATTGGTTCGTGTATTGATTTCGTGTTTTTGGTTTGTTAGCTTGTTGCTAGTGCGAGGACTTGTGAAGAAGCTATCAGGTGAGTTTCATAGTCCCATGTTTATTATTGGTTTTGACTTCCAGATGGGATGGAAGAGACATTGTGTTGAGTTATTTTCTAAATTAATGCTGTGAATGTTTTTAAGGTTTGAGATGGACTTGTGTGTACATTATGTGATTAACTGCTATGTGATTCTTGTTTGTGTATGATTTGGATCGGAAAGGTACATAGGTGTATGGGCGCCTATGGTACCATGGTATTTGGTAAGGCGTGATGCCTTGGAAATTATGGTGTTTGGTAAGGCGTGATGCCTTGGAATTGTGATTGTTGGTAAGGCGTGATGCCTTGGATTTGTGATGATTGATTGAACTTGAATGCTATTTGTTAGTACATAATTGTAGCGCATTGTCCATATGTTTATTGGTTTATGGTATTCACAGCTTATGACTTGTTTTGTGTTGGAGTCTAAACCTATGACTCTCACCAACTTTATGTTGATGTGTTTTAGTGTCTCTTTCAGGTGATACTACGGTTAAGCATGAGAACATAAGTGGATAGGATTGGAGAAGCTTAGTAATGCATATAGAAGGAGAATCCCCGTTTCCTTCTTAGTTTATTTTCTTTCTGATTGTTTCGTAGTGATATTGTTGGCACCTATATGTGATTGTTAGTGTTATTTATTTGTCTTGGGTAAGCGGTAGGACTGTTACCTACTTACATAGACTCCTGAGTTTGATGAGATATTGTCATGACTTTGTGTCTCCATTTTATGACATTTCTTATTTCATATAGTTCTCTCTATAGACACACTATTGTTGTGATGATATCCATACGTCGCGCCCCATATTCCGCCATGGTGGGGTGTGACATAATGGGCTATAGTTTGATTGGGTCGGACTTGAATAAATGCTTAGTACCTTGAAAGAGGCCTTTTAAGTTAGCCATCAAGCCCGTAATGTCACGACTATTTTAACTAACTATTACAACGTTCTAATAAATGTTACAATATAAACCTATGACTGAACATTCTTGTTTGACTCAATATTTTGAGGCTAACACAGGGTACGGTTCTCGCGTTTTCGTGTCGCGTTTTCGTGCGAAAACGCGTGCCGTGCCCTAGGCGCGAGACACGAAAACGCCTATAGGGGTGTGGTCTCTCGCGTTTTGGTGTGGCGCCGTGGGAAAACGCATGGGGGAAGGGGGTAAACCCCCGTACCTTGTGCTCTGAGTCTATGTTTAGTTAGAGTGTTACGAAACCCCATCCTTTATCCCCGATATTTTATTTGTTTTTATAAAAATACAAAAATACAAAAAGAATATTCTTCCTACCTATAGACATATTATACGTTCGACACTAGACTCCTAAACTATTTACTAAGAGAACAATAACAACCCCGTGTCCTTATCTATATTATATCTACACGACCAGGTACACTGCCCGATAAGTAATAAAACTTTGTGCGCTAAGGTTAGGCATTTAAACGTCACATTCCCGCGCTCGTCAATTTTTTTTTGAAATTTCAAAAATTATAAAAAAGAATTTCAAAAATATTAGATTCTTTTTTTGAAAGTTTTAGATTTTTTTCGAAAACTTTAGATTTTTTCGAAAATTTCAGAGTTTTGTTTCAAAAATTTAGAATTTTGTTTTGGAAATTTTATTTTATTTTTTATTTTAGGAAATATCTAAAGTGTGTGCCTTATAAAAATGATACATTAGCAAATAAGTTTGTTTAATGAAAATTTTACATAATCAAAGTTTATAATATTTTATTTTACTACCAAACTCAGTCTGAGTGGAATATGAAAAAACAAGAAAGAAAAAGTTTCTAATAAAAGAAATAATAAGATAAGTAACAATCATGTAGCAGCAGTACATGATATAAAAGACACCCCCAAATAATAGAGCCCCTCTATCTATCCCTCACACACACCATATGCAAAAACAAAAACAAGAAACTTTCCCAAAATCAAAGATCCAATCTTTTCTTCAAAATGTCATATTTCACAGCAAACCCAGAACAAGTGCTTGAAAACATCCTGGAAAACGTTTTAGTGTTTTTGAAAACAAGAAAAGACAGGAACGCAGTATCATTAGTATGCAAATCATGGTACCAAGTAGAAGCATACACTAGATCAGATCTCTTTATAGGAAACTGTTATGCTGTTTCTCCTAAAAGGGTGACTGACAGGTTCAAAAGAATAAAGTCTCTTTGTTTGAAAGGGAAACCAAGATTTGCTGATTTTAGTTTGTTGCCTAATGATTGGGGCGCCTGTTTTACGCCTTGGGTTAATGTTATGTCTGGCTGCTATCGTTCCCTTGAGAAGATTTGCTTGAAGCGTATGTGTGTTAGTGACGATGATCTTGCTGTTATTGCCAAATCCTTTGTTTCTTTTAAGGAGATTGTTTTGGTTTGCTGTGACGGCTTTGGGACTAGCGGACTTGCTATTATTGCTACTCACTGCAGGTATTAATTGCCCTTTTTAGAACGGATCATTTATTTGGAAAGAAAATAAAAAGTATGCTTGTTTCAGAATGGATTAACTTGTGTTCCTTAAAGTTTGTTTGGTATCGTTTTTTGGCAATAAGTTGAAGCAGTTAAGACAATAATAGTGTTTACTTATCTGCTTATGCCTTAGAAAAGGCAAATATACCTAAATAAGGAATGATTTGCTAGTGGGCTTGCTATTATTGCTAGTCACCGGCTCACAGGTAAAACAAATGTATATCTAAGTAGTTGTGTTTTTTAAATATGGTAGGGGGTGTTTCGTTTTGGCTTATATGTGTGCTTATGAGCTTATTTGATTTCGTCTTATATTTCAGAAGCCCCAATTTTCTGGCTTATTTTGATACTTGTGGGCTTATAAAGTTTATTATGATATGATAAACTTATATATAGTAAGTCTCAAAATAAACCAGAAAATTGTGGCTTATGAAATATAAGACGAAATCAAATAAGCTCATAAGCCTACATATAAGCCAAAACAAACATATTATGACTTAAAGATGGAATTTAAGCTAAGAAAGTGGAAATTAAGGCAAAAAAAAAAGGGCAAATCAAGTATAAACCAAGTTAAATAAGCGTATAAGCTGCTAGAAAAAAAATGGTATATCAAGTATAAACCTGGTTAACTAAGCTCATAATCCCATATATAAACAAAACAATATAATTTTTACGGCTCTACCTCCAAATTAAGTAGATGAGCAAAGGCACTTCTTTATGATCAAATACTCTAAACTGTTTATCTATCTATTTTCAAATAAGCAGATTAGCTTAAAAATGGGTAAACATAAGCACCGTCGTAATTTTAAAATTTTGTTTCATGTTTATATAAAATAAAATGTGATGAAGGTTAATGGATTAAATGATTATAGTACGTTGCTTGTGAATCAGGAACCTCCGTGTTCTTGAGCTGGTTGAAGATGAGGTATCTGATGATGAGATGGATTGGATATCATGTTTTCCAACAGAGGGTACGAGTAATTTGGAGTCAC
Organism: Glebionis coronaria; assembly: GCA_025667525.1. NCBI lineage: Eukaryota > Viridiplantae > Streptophyta > Magnoliopsida > Asterales > Asteraceae > Glebionis > Glebionis coronaria. Next base: position 434,546,633 of record CM046879.1, on the reverse strand, counting down.
TGTGTTTTGATTGTGTTGAATCCTCAATTAACTTTGATGCATTAGAGAGACTGGTAGCAAGATCGCCTTTGTTAAAGAAGCTTAGGTTGAATCGTTATGTTTCAATAGAGCAGTTACATCGGTTGATTTTACGGGCACCTCAGCTAACTCATTTGGGGACTGGTTCATTTAGTCCGTCGGAGGGTATTGGTCCACAGCATGATAATATTGAACCTGATTATGGTTCTGCTTTTGCTGCGTGTAGATCGATATCTTGTCTTTCAGGGTTTAGGGAAATTGCACCCGAGTATCTTCCGCATATTGTTCCTGTCTGTGCTAATCTTACATCCTTGAATATTAGCTATGCTAACATTGATGCTGAGCAGCTTAGGCCTGCTATTAGTCAGTGTCACAAGCTTCAGATTTTTTGGGTAAGTTTTGTTATTTACTTCTAGGATCTTATATATATTTTGGGGTATTTTGGATTGCTTCTATATTCTTCTCAAAAGTAAGTAGTGGTTATAAGCTACTTAAATATAACTACTTTAGGAAATAATGATCGGGTTTACTTACTTTATGAAATTTCCATTAATACTCAGAAAAAAATTATTTGTCATATAATCAATTCATTTGTAAAACGTTTCTAGTAATATAATGGTGAAAATAGAATTTCAATTTTATCTCTAACAAGCACTTTGAACTTTGAAGTAGCTTACTCCCTCTTAAAAAACACCTTATCAGTTTGGATAGAACACTACCTTTGCATAAAAATAAGTTGATAAGCAAAACAACTGAAAAAATAAGCAATGCCAATTGCTAAACACCCACTCAGACCAAAAACTTAACTTGTACTGCAAAAACTCATTTCAAATCTACGCTAATTAACAACATTAGCATAATACCAGATTACCTGTTAAAGGTTTAGGGGGTGTTTGGACTTGTATTTTGGAACTTTTATGTTTTGATTATTGTGATCTGAAGTCGTAATGATAAATTATTTACTGTTTGGTAAACTTGTGCTATTTTTAATTATCTCAAATAATTGTTTTAATAAGAACTACAGCAAAAATAGTACTGTAATTATTAGGTCAAAACCGTAAAAATGAAATTACCTGTTTCTTCTTTTTTCTAGCCTAATTGGGTAAGTTAATAAGAACTGCAGCAAAAATAGTAATTATTAATGTAGTTTTTCCACAATATGTCTCTTTTATCCTATTTTATCACAATAATGTCTAATCCCTTTCTAGAATTTGTTAGTGATATTTTTACATTTTCAATCTTTTCCAGGCCCTTGATTCAATCTGTGACGAAGGACTTCAAGCCGTAGCAGATACATGTAAAGATCTTCGTGAGCTTCGTATTTTTCCCATTGATGGTTCTGAAAACGCGGAGGGGCCAGTTTCTGAAGTGGGTCTCCTTGCAATTTCTTTAGGGTGTAGAAAACTTCAGTCTATTCTTTACTTCTGTCAGACGATGACAAATGCAGCTGTCATTGCCATGTCCAATAACTGCCCGGATCTTGTTGTCTTCCGTCTTTGTATAATAGGCCGATACAGACCCGATCGGGCCACAGGTGAACCCATGGACGAAGGTTTTGGAGCCATTGTAAAAAACTGTAAGAAACTTACTCGGTTAGCCATCTCTGGTTTGCTCACGGATAAGGCCTTCAGTTACATAGGGCAATATGGTAAATTGGTGCGTACTTTATCTGTGGCTTTTAATGGGGAGAGTGATATGGGTTTGAAATATGTTTTGGAGGGATGTACCAATTTGGAAAAGCTCGAGATTAGAGATAGCCCTTTCGGGGACTCTGCTTTATTGTCTGGTTTGCACCATTTTTACAATATGAGGTTCGTTTGGTTGTCATCGTGTAGAGTGACTCGACAAGGGTGTGTGGAAGTTGCTAGCAGATTGCCTAAATTAGTGGTGGAAGTTTTCCGTAGGGACGAGGAGGAAGGAGGGGAGAGGGGTGATTTTGTCGATACACTTTACATGTACAGGTCACTTGATGGTCCACGATCCGATGCACCACAATTTGTCAAGATTTTATGAATTTCCAAGACGTGAGCAAACAATCATTACATGGATTTTCAGCACGGATCATCCAATGGGTATGTCGTAATATGTACAACCATATCATTCAAGATCTGAGCAAGTGTTGCTCAAGTTTTATGCAGCAACTAATGATCAGTACCTCTTTTAAGATTTGTGGGTCACTACTCCCCAGAAATTCTAACGACTTCTTAATATCCTGACCGTCATTTGGCTCAAGGTACAAGTTGGTTGCATTTTACGTCATAAAGATTTGATATTTCAGGTGGATAGATGATGATGAATTTATGATACTATTCTTTAATTTGAGAGCAGAAAATTTTGAATTCTGCTTCTTGTTGTATTCAATGCTTGATTGTAAGAGAACTAATTTCTCTGAATGATACATTCATATTTTATTTCTTAGAATACCTTGTTTTCTAACAATGTTTAAGGCAAAAGCATTCAAATATATAGCTGGTGTAAAATATTGAAATGGACCTTTTTTAACTAGAAATGGTCAAATCAAAAAGGTTACCTGACAATGTCCCTTACGCATTTTGTTTTATATGTGTTAAGGAAACTACATTAATTAGATATTAATCTGAACTCCTGGATATGGTTATAGCTTCTACATTTTGAGTCACTTTGAAACCATTTGATTTGGATCTATTTCCTTTCACAGTCAGATCTGTTTGAGATAAATATAATCAATCCACGAGTATGTTAACTTTTCCTCATCAAGTTAATGAAGGGTCGGCAAATGAAGTCTAGCTCAGTTGGATGGATGCATTTGGTTATAGTCTAATAACTTTGGTTATTATGATATACGATTTGGTTGTAATTGATTCATGTTTTTCATTGAATAAAACCCATATAAATACAGATATACAATAATTGGAATGGAGCATATTATGCCTACAATCAAGGAAGGAATAGAACATATTATGCCTACAATCAAGGAACCATCTTTAATAAAAGATATGTACGAGATATATATGGAGAGTATATCTCGATTGTTATTCGGTGGTCATTACTCCCCCTCAAGTTGGAGCATGGAGATTCGCAATGCCCAACTTGTCAAGCAACGAGCGAAAAACTTGTGTTCCCAAAGGTTTGGTAAATATATCCGCTATTTGAGACTTGGAGCTAATTTGCATAGGAATTATTTCTTTGGCCTCAACTCGTTCACGAACGAAATAGCAATCCATCTCAACATGCTTAGTCCGTTCGTGAAAAATGGGATTGTTAGCTATGTTGCGAGCGGCTTGATTATCACAAAATAGTTGCGTAGGGCCCTTGCATGGCATATCGAGTTCTCCTAACAGCCAACGTAACCAAATGATTTCGCTTGTCGCGGAAGCCATGGCCCGATACTCTGCTTCGGCCGATGATCTTGACACAACTGATTGCTTTTTAGATTTCCATGAGATAGGCGATCCTCCCAATAGCAATAGATAGCCCGTTCTCGATCTTCTAGTCATAGGACAACCAAGCCAATCGGAGTCACAATAAGCAACGAGATCATTCTTACCTTCCTTTGTGAGGAGTATTCCTTGTCTAGGCGTTGCCTTAAGATAACGCAAAAGTCTATTAGCCGCCTCGAGGTGACTTATTCTAGGGTCGCTAACGAATTGGCTCAGAATATTAACCGAACAAGCAATATCCGGTCTTGTAGCTTGCAAGTATAATAACCTCCTAACAAGCCTTCTATATTGGTGTTCATCCACCTTTGCCTCGTCATTCTGTTGGTTCAATTTCAAATTTTGTTCCATTGGGAACGCACTTGGACGACACCCCATCATACCCGTGTCTTCCAAAATGTCTAAGGTATATTTGCGTTGGCTTAGGACCATTCCCTTCTTTGTGCGAGCAACCTCGATGCCCAAAAAGAATTTTAGTGAACCAAGATCTTTAATGCTGAATTCCTTATCAAGTAGTCTCTTCACTTCATCTATCTTGGGTCTGTTGTTTCCCGTGATAATAACGTCATCAACGTAAATAAGCGCAACGATGAACACTTCTTTGTTCCTGAATAAGAACAGTGAGTGGTCTGCCTTAGATTGGTTGAAGCCGAGATCTAGCAAGAAATTTGTAAACCTTTGAAACCAATTTCTCGATGCTTGTTTTAACCCGTAAAGTGACCTTTTTAACTTGCAAACTCGTGTGTCGTTTTGCTTTCTAAATCCTTGAGGAACCTTCATATAAATGTCTTCATCGAGATCCCCGTGTAGAAAGGCGTTATTTACGTCTAGTTGATCAATGTACCATTCCTTTTTCACCGCAACTGCGAGCAGACTTCGAACGGTTACAATTTTTGCCACGGGAGCGAACGTGTCATGGAAATCGATGCCCTCTGTTTGTGTAAAACCTTTGGCAACGAGGCGTGCTTTGTAGCGTTCTACTTTTCCATTGGGTTTATATTTTATCTTATAAACCCATTTTGAGTCGATCGCTCGTTTTCCTTTGGGGAGTTCTTGAAGAGTCCATGTCTTATTTTCTTCTAACGCTTGAACTTCGGCTTTCATAGCTTCCACCCATTTCGGGTCTTGTACTGCTTGTGCAAAGTATTTCGGCTCATTATTTTTCGTAATGGCCGCTAAGAAAGCTTTATGTGAGTCGGTAAAATTATTGTAAGAAACAAAATGTGTCAAAGAATGTACCGTTGAGGGTTCTTGATTGGAGTGAGAGGATGAATGCTCATGGTCTAAAGATGGGGGAACCTTCACTTGATAATCTTTAAACTTTTCAGGCCTTGTCTTCGTTCTTTTTGGGCGTTCATGCGTTTCAAAATTATTGCCAATTTCCAGCTCTTCGTGAACTGTTTCATTAGATGGTCCTACATTAATTTCCTTATGCAATTCTTCATTTGGTTGTTCTATTTCTTGTTCAATTTCGTTGGTTTCAAGGAATTCATGAGTTTCATTTTGTTGCTCACTCATTGGCTCATTTTCCCAACAACTTGGTGGAACAAAGATTTCTTCTTCATCGTTTTTTACTTCGTCAGTTTTCACAAAAGGAAAAACGTTTTCCACAAATTTTACGTCTCGGGAAACAATGATTTTCATGTGTTCTGGATCATATATCTTGTAACCTTTTGTGCCTTGCGGATAACCCATGAAAATGCCCGATCTCCCCCTTGCTTCGAACTTGTCCCCTTTAGTCTCCGTGCTTCGATAATATGCAAGACAACCGAACACTCTTAAGTGTTCGTAGTCTGGCTTTTGATTACAAATTAATTCATAAGGGGTCTTGCCATCTATTACGTCCGAAGGAAGACGATTTATAATATGGGTTGCCGTTAGCACGCATTCACCCCAGAACCTTGTGGGTAAGTTTGCTTCGAACTTCAATGCTCTTGCCGTTTCTAAAAGGTGTCGATGCTTTCTTTCCACAACGCCATTTTGTTGTGGCGTATGTGGGCATGTCGTTTCTAGCATTATTCCTTTACTAGCATAGAAATCGAGCATGTTATTTGAAACAAACTCTCCACCGTTGTCGCACCGTATTCGTTTTATGTTCTTTTCGAATTGGGTTTGTACCATTTTATGAAAATTAATCAATTGTGTTTGAACTTCATGCTTATGTTTCATAAGAAAAACCCATACGGCACGGCTAAAATCATCAACTATCGTAAGAAAGTAATTTGCATGTGTAAAAGATGGTGTTCGATACTTACCCCATACATCACAATGTATAAGATCAAAGCAAGCATTAGTTTTCGAATTGCTAACTGGAAATGGCAGTCTAGTGAATTTAGCCTTATTACAAGAATCACAAAAACCCTTTAAAGAAGTGTCTTTAACAAAACCAACACGATTGAGTTTAGAGATGGATGTGTGACCTAGTCGCTTATGCCATACATCAGCGGTTGCCATCATCACTTGTCTTTTCGTTCTCGCCATCCCAATCTTGTATAGACCATTTATGCATTCACCCGCTCCAATCAATTCCCTCGAACGTAAGTTCTGCATGACACAAAATGTTGGAAAAAAGGTTATTGCACATTGTAAATCATTGGTCATTTTACTTACGGATAGTAAGTTGCATTTAAATTCCGGAATGTATAGCACGTTAGTAATCGTATTCCCATTTGGCAAAATACAATTACCACGACCTCGAACCGGTATTGTTGTGCCGTTTGGTATGATAACCGGAGCCTCATGGGTTATTTTGGTCTCGTTTTTAAGCATGGCACCAATATGTGTAATATGATCAGTAGCACCAGAGTCTATGACCCACATACCTTTTTCGGCTAGGTTACCTGTCATGTTCGCAACGGGATGTTTGTTCTCACTTGTTGTTTCACCCTTGTTTCCAAAAAACTTTGCTAGTTGTTGGAATTGTTCTTCATTTAGTCCATGGATTGGACTGCCTTCCACATGCGCTGCCCTCGGTTTCGATTGCTTCCCTTTGCCCGGCCACCAATCCGGATAGCCTATTATTCTGAAGCATCCATCCCGAGTATGGCCATCTTTATCACATTCATCACAATGTTCGTTTTGGTTGTTGACATTGGTCTTTCCATCCCTCTTTACGAACTTGTTCGTTGGCTGTTTGTTGTCTCTTTTTCGCGGAAAGAACGCTTGGAAAGCGCTGGACCCAGGTGTCGTTTTCTTTGCACTCGACACGGCTCTTTGTTGTTCATCATCAACCGCCATATGGTAGGCAACCCTAAGTGATGGTGTTGGTTGCATGACTAGAATTTGAGTTCTTATTGTTCCAAACTCAGAATCTAGTCCTAACAAAAATTCATAAAGCTTCTCTTTATCCCTTTGTTCTTCGAGCTTCTTCCCAATTCCACAGGTGCACCCGTTACATCCACATGCGGGTACGGAAAATACGGACTGGATCTCATCCCATAACCCGCGCAACTTTGTGTAGTAGGCCGAAACCGATGCTCCATCTTGTTTGATGGTGCTAAGCGACTGCTTTAGTTCATATGCTCTAGGGGCATTAACTTTTCCAAAACGCTCCTTTAGATCTTCCCATATTTCCCGAGCCGTCGTTGCATATTTAACACTTGTTCTAATCTCCTTTTCCATGGCGGCGTTCAACCACCCCTTTATCATCGCATCGCACCTCATCCAGTTCATATAGTTTTCTGAATCAGATGCTGGCTTCTTGATCTTCCCATCGATGAAACCGACTTTGTTCTTGGCAAACAAGAAATTTAACATCTCTTGTGACCAATCAATGTAGTTTGCATCGGTGAGTGCTTCGTTTACATGTACTTGCCTTGGATAATCCGAGGCATGAATGTAAAACGGTGAGTTGTGATCGGAGACGCTTCCACTGCTTCCGGCATCCTTCTTTCCTTCAGTCATGGTCGCCAAATTTTGTTTGGTTCAAACCTGCTCTGATACCATAATAACTTTGGTTATTATGATATACGATTTGGTTGTAATTGATTCATGTTTTTCATTGAATAAAACCCATATTTGGTATACAATAATTGGAATGGAGCATATTATGCCTACAATCAAGGAAGGAATAGAACATATTATGCCTACAATCAAGGAACCATCTTTAATAAAAGATATGTACGAGATATATATGGAGAGTATATCTCGATTGTTATTCGGTGGTCATTATAGTCTCTACTCTTGTCATTCCCCATGTGGGGGATTTTCCCAGAATTAGCAGCCGGGTTTGAATCCCATCGCAATGTCTTGAAGCCCCTTAATGGGAAACTGGATGGCTAGCATGGGGGTTGATATTCTCTTCGTGAGATGATTCAAACTCGGGTTGAGAGACTTGGTGCCTCGGTGGCACGCAAGATACTCCGCTGCACCAAACTGCCGTTAAAAAAAAAAAGTTAATGAAGGGTCGTGCTAATTTTGAAGACTAAAACAAGTCATTTCCACCTCAAAACGTCAAACATAACAAAGAAGAGTTTGTTTCTCTGATCCAATAACAACTCTTAATCATTTAGATTCAATACTTTCCTTTTCTGTTAAATGTATAGGATGGACGATATAGTCTACGATGAAATAGCTTTTACGTGGTGCAAGGATCTAGTCACGTAGTCCCTTTTTCCAGCCTTAAGAAAAATGGAAAGCTATTAACTACCAACTATCCACATCCACATGGTCGATTCATGTAATGCGTCTCAGTTATTGGATAACTTGGTTACGATGAGATCAGTAGGTTTTAGAAATGTAATTTTGATAGTTGTTTTGAATTCAGTAAAACAAGTACTTAGTGTACTTAAATTACATTTCACTCCGTTAATATATTTCCTTGTGTAAAGCACCTTGAGATGACTTTGACATATCAGTAATAAAGTTTATCCACTTGGTTAAAAAAGTAAGGCTACTACAGTATATAATAGCAGTAGAAAAGGTATCTGAAAAAGATCGTGTTGACCCAAAAATCACTTTAAACAATGTTTACCACAAAATGCAGCTGATAATGCATTAAAACAAGAAACATGAGTTGGGTATGTTCGGGACCAACAATGTTTGTACTTGGTACAATTATTTTCATACATCATTTAAGGTCCTCTCTATCAGTATTGATTTAGAACAAAACAAAATTTACGGTAAACCAGATCTTGTACTAGTTTAGTACAAAATAAATGCACAAAGTTTTCTCTGTAGATAATAGATGTGAGCAACCTAATTCATATAATCTTCTTAAGTGTATATTACTTCTTCCTTCTGTCTTAAATTATTGTCCCCCAACAAAAACCATATAGTTTAAGAAATGCATAATAATTACTGTTTTTATTCAGAATGAAAATGCATTATACATATTTTGCGGAGGTTATGAGCCTTATCATTAGGCCATTTGGCGGTGGTGTATGAATCATTTATAAATGTTTGAGGTTAAATGTACACAACCGAAGTCTCTTTTTTGCTAATCGCTTCAAAATGTGTCTTACCACGTGACTATAGTGGTTCTAACGGCTAGACGGATGAGGATTTTGAGAACGCGTTTTTAACTCAAAATGTACGCTACCAAACCGGGTATCTTCGTGATCGTTTTTGGCCCTTTCAGAACAATCACGCGGATACCTGGTGAGTTAAAACTCGCTCTCGAAAAGCTCATCCGTCTATCCGTTAGTACCACAATGGTCGCATGGTAAGACACGTTTTTGGGTAGTCTGGATTCGGAAATTCGGGAAGTTTGTACGAGACAAAGATCTTAATTTGTTTATATTATCTTGAAATATGAGAAGTTTTAGCGCAGATATACTTTATTTAACTCTATTCAACCCAGGGTATTTCAGGTTTGCTAATAAGCCAATTTGTGGCTGTTACATTTCTCCATAAACTGATTCTTGTAGGTATGAGGTTGATATGCTTTTTTGAACATTCAATCCCACATATGTCGAACAGCATAGAATCGGGATCCATTTCCCTGCTTCTCAGCAAATGATTCAATGAAAACAAAAATTTGGGTTCGGGGGTGATGTGGCAATGACTTGAAGCTTAATGAAATCTTGATAAACTTAGTTTTAATACTCGTACACGCACGGGACTTGAATATAAAAAATAAATAAGGTAATAATTTTGTTATTACGACTTTATGTACTTATATATGTTTTATCCTGATTTTTCATTATGTGATAATATTAATTGATATTTTTTAGATAAAATATATTTATTGCATAAAAGATTTGAATTTGTTTAAATGAAATTTTAGCTAACTTTTTTTTAGACATTTTCTGTTTAATAACACATAACGACTTTGAAAAATATATGTTGTTGTAATTTGTAGAATCCTGTCTATTTATTTTTATCTAACACCGATGTATGAGGTCTTTTATTCATTTTACTATTTATATTCATGTTTATAATAATTTACGTAGATTGCATTATTTGTTTTTCTTAAGTGTCAAAATATAAATAAACAATAACTTGTGTTTTTATTTGAATATTAATAATCATTTGATTTGTTAACTTTTTAATATTACATATATGTTGTATTTTTAACATATAAAATCTAGATGGTATAAAGTTTAAGGGGGTATTTTGTCTATTTTATAAACTTCTTAAAAAAATATGGAAAAATATAAATTTATACTAAATCTATCTAATTTATTTAAAATTCAACCATTAAAGTTTTAATTAATCCCCTCCTCTTTTTATAAGTTTTTATTTTCATAAATTTGACACATATTTCTTTTTGTATTTTCATCAAATTCTTCCACAAAAACATTTAATTTTGACTAAATTTCATTCAATTTTGACTTTTTTGAGCCAATCACATTGCTTGATTTTGCTTATGTGTAAAAATTAAGCCATTTGATTGGTCAAATTATTTTTTTTTACAACCTTCACTTTTCATTAAAACTCTCTAAAAATCTAATTCTTTTATTATATAGAAAGATGTTTCACTAAAACTCTCTAAAAATCTAATTCTTTTATTATATAGAAGATGTTAGCACTCCTAATGTGGCAATAACTTACTAGAGGCTCTGGCTTGACGGTAACAAAGTGTCGGTTTGTTCACTAAATTAAGGGGTATGGAGATTTTACTAGATAGGCCTCGTCTAAGGACATCATCAATAGGGTATTAAACGCTCAAATATGAACTATGAACTTAAATCACTTCAAAATAAGCACATTCTCATACAATGACGATCAACATTTCGATACTAAAAGATAATCTGAACCAGTTATACATCATAAACAAAACATAGCTAAGTTTGACCATTTCTGGAACAAAAGCAACCACTCAGCATTATACAGCTAATACATAATATTAGGTGCTTCTGCCTAAAAATAATTCCAAATAATTATGAATGCATCATTCAGAGACACTAGTCCTCCAAAAATCTAATATCTGAATACAACAGGAAGCAAAATTCAAAGTTCTCTGCAATTAAAGAATACTATCAATTTATCATCATCATCATCGTCATCATCTAAAAAAAAACCTTCCCATATTTCCTGATCGAATAAACAGATTAAGATCTTTTTCTCGTACAAACCTGAAATAGAAAATCTTGATGACGTGAAATGCAACAAACTTCTGTCTTGAGCCGAACAACTGTCAGGTTTTTTAACAAGACGTCAGAATTTTCAATGACTCGCAAATCTTGGAACAGTTGCTAATTAATTTCAGCAGAAAATACTCAGCAACAATTACTCAAATTTGATGATACGGTTGTACATCTAACAAACATCCAGTGACAACCATTGGATGATTCCTGCTAAAAATCCGTTTGCTGATTGCTCGCTTACGTCTTGTAACTCACAAAATCTTGACAAACTGTGGTGCATCGGCTCGTGGTCCATCAAGGGACCTGTACATGTAAAGTGTATCGACAAAATCACCCCTCTCCTCTCCTTCCTCCTCATCCCTACGGAAAACTTCCACCACTAATTTAGGCAATCTTTTAGCAACTTCCATACACCCATGTTGAGTCACTCGACAAGATGACAACCAAATGAACCTCATATTGTAAAAGTGATGCAAACCAGACAATAAAGCCGAGTCCCCAAAGGGGCTATCTCTAATCTCGAGCTTTTGCAAATTAGTACACCCCTCTAAAACATATTTCAAACCCGTATCACTCTCCCCATTAAAAGCCACAGATAACGTACGTACTAATTTACCATATTGCCCTATGTAACTGAAGGCCTTATCAGTGAGCAAACCAGAAATAGCTAACCGAGTAAGTTTCTTACAGTTCTTTACAATGGCTCCAAAACCCTCATCCATGGGTTCACCGGTGACTCTGTCAGGTGTGTATCGGCCTATTATACAAAGACGAAAGACAACGAGATCCGGGCAGCTGTTAGACATGGCTATGACTGCTGCATTTGTCATCTGCTGACAGAAGTAAAGAATGGATCGAAGTTTTCTACACCCTACCGAAATAGCAAGGAGACCCACTTCAGAAACTGGACCCTCGGCGTTTTCAGTAGGATCTATGGGGAAAACACGAAGCTCACGAAGATCTTTACATGTATCTGCTACGGCTTGAAGTCCTTCATCACAAATTGAATCGAGCGTCTGGAAAACGAATGAATATAGACAAAAATTAGAACAAAATCATGACATTAGTCTAAAATATGGGGAAAGATTGGATTGTGTTTTGCAATTGGATATCAGCATAGCTGAGCTTGTAACAAAAGATACTTCTTTTGGATTGTCAAACTACTTCGGAGTTAACAAGTTACAGATAATCAGCGACAAAACTAGATACCAGAAAATAAAAGAAAACTACCTGATTACCTCTTCTTCTAACTTATAATCTAAGAGATTTTTGTTCTCATTTTATATGAAGTGTATCTTTTCCAATACACATGTCCTTCATTGACATACGTATTTGTCAACAGTCAAATAGTTAACAAATTTCAATATTCCAACTTCAAATAACAGAAGAAAATTATATTACCGTATCCTACAAACCATTTAATTCTAGTTAATTATCTAAATCTGATTCATATAACCACTATTAAAATGCATATCCAAACACCCTTAATAGGTAAAGATCCATATTTTCAGTTAGTTTGTATTTAAAGTAATTAACAGTTAGCAAATTTTATGTTAAGACTACATATAAAGCTCAAATCTGACATTAGGCCTGCAAACGAATATAAAGATGTATATCTGTATCTAAATTAGCTATTGAATAGAAGATTAACAAAACATACCCAAAAAACCTGAAGCTTATGACATTGACGAATAACAGGCTTAAGCTGCTCAGCATCAATGTTGGCATAGCTAAGATTCAATGATGTAAGATTAGCACAGACAGGAACAATATGCGGAAGATACTCGGGTGCAATTTCCCTAAACCCTGAGAGACAAATTAACGATCTACACGCAGCAAAAGCAGAACCATAATCAGGTTCAATATTATCATGTTGTGGACCAATATCCTCAACTGGGCTAAAAGAACCAGTCCCCACATGAGTTAGCTGAGGTGCCCGTAAGATCAACCGATGTAACTGATCTATCAAAACATAACGATTCAACCTAAGCTTCTTTAACAAAGGTGATCTTGCTACTAGTCTCTCTAGCGCGTCAAAGTTAATCGGGGATTCAACACAATCAAAACACAAAGACTCCAAATTACTTGTACCATCCATCGGAAAACATGAAATCCAATCAATTTCATCATCAGATACCTCGTCTTCAACCAGCTCAAGAACACGAAGATTCCTGCTTTCACAATCATTTAATCAATAAATTTGCATCATGTTCCATTTTAAATACACAACAGAAAAGGAAACTTTTCTTACAAATTAAGATGATGTTTGAGATTGCTCATGTATTCTGCTTATGTGCTTATTTTTTCTAGAAATTAGCAAACTATAGTTTTGGGGATAACAAAGGGTTCGTTTGGTATGCCAGAATGAAATAAACAATGAATGGAAGGAACAACGTAATAGAGTAAGTTATTGCATTCCGTTATATTATTTGTTTAAATTTAAAGTTTAAACACTGAGAATAGAACGAAATAAAAAATATAAAATTCCATAATTGTCTGTATCTACTTTGGGTGTATTTGGCAAAAAAGTTGTAGTTGGTAGCTATAGATGGAGCTTATAAGAGCTCTATCTCGAGCTTTTATCTTCCATAATTGCTCGTATCTACTTCGGGTGTATTTGCAAGCTAGTTGAGTTGTAGCTATAGGTAGAGCTTATAATTGCTCTAACTCGAGCTTATAAGAACTCTAACAAGAGCTTAATTGTAAAATGACATCCAAACAAAGTCATACCGCATATTAGTCCAAGTGTATAAATGTAATTAGGCATTTTGAAACCCCCAGCCCCTTTTAGAAGCTACTTTGAGGAGTATATGATATAGAAGCTTGTGCCTTGTGGAATCCAAGAGCTCCAAAAAAAAAATTGTTACTATAATACAAAGCTTATGTTAAAAGCATAGCTTACTTTAAAAGCTCCCATGAGCTCTCCCCTCTTAATGAGTTGATCTTGATAAGTGGTTTAGCTGTTGTTTTAAATCAATTCTACGGCTACATAGGTCTAGAAAATAAAATTTGGTTGGTGATAAGAGTCACATACTTCTGTTATGCTTTATCTCTAGGCAATATGTAATATTGTTAATTTCTTTTGGCGAGATGGAGTAAAAGTAGCAAATCTCAAGAAACAAAAAATATAACTATTGAAGAAATGCCCTTCCTAAAGGAATACAGCCAAACATGTTAAATAATCTTCTAACGAAATGCTTCATTGCAATCTCGAGAATACCAAATTGGTGAAAGATCTTAGATTATCCACTTATTTGGTGGTAAAATAAGCACGTAGACATTGCTTATTTGAGATTAGCTTAAAATTACTTATTTCTCACATTAAACCTAAAGTTCTGATTAAAAAGAATTCCAAAGACGTCTCTAACCAATTATTCCTTCTTTTAATGGCACTAACAAATCATTCCTTATTTGGGTATATTTGCCTTTTCTAAGGCATAAGCAGATAAGTAAACACTATTATTGTCTTAACTGCTTCAACTTATTGCCAAAAAACGATACCAAACAAACTTTTAAGGAACACAAGTTAATCCATTCTGAAACAAGCATACTTTTTATTTTCTTTCCAAATAAATGATCCGTTCTAAAAAGGGCAATTAATACCTGCAGTGAGTAGCAATAATAGCAAGTCCGCTAGTCCCAAAGCCGTCACAGCAAACCAAAACAATCTCCTTAAAAGAAACAAAGGATTTGGCAATAACAGCAAGATCATCGTCACTAACACACATACGCTTCAAGCAAATCTTCTCAAGGGAACGATAGCAGCCAGACATAACATTAACCCAAGGCGTAAAACAGGCGCCCCAATCATTAGGCAACAAACTAAAATCAGCAAATCTTGGTTTCCCTTTCAAACAAAGAGACTTTATTCTTTTGAACCTGTCAGTCACCCTTTTAGGAGAAACAGCATAACAGTTTCCTATAAAGAGATCTGATCTAGTGTATGCTTCCACTTGGTACCATGATTTGCATACTAATGATACTGCGTTCCTGTCTTTTCTTGTTTTCAAGAATACTAAAACGTTTTCCAGGATGTTTTCAAGCACTTGTTCTGGGTTTGCTATGTGATACTCTCCGATATCGTTTTTCGACATTTTTCGATGATGGATGGAAAAAAGGATTGGATCTTCTTGAGTCGGCGAAAAGATCTCGGAGAAAAATGGATCTTAAAAAGATCTACAACAACAATACGCGAAAGGGAAAATGGTACAAAAAGGTACGGATTAACAATCAAAAAAGAGATCAATAAATAAAAGCAAGAATCATTGTTTCATTAAAAATGAATCTAGAAAAAAAGATGCATTTGAAAAGACGGCGGGTCAATGATGATCGGGTGAGACTGAAAGAGAGTGATCTGGTTGGTTTTATTGGTTGCTTTTGTGTGGCGTGGCTTTCTATGACAGGAAATGAAACGGCACTAATCTTGTGACTTTCATCAGTGTTATTGTTTCTGTTTTAGTTGGTCAACTTGATAATATGTGTTGGTCTAGATTTGTCATTTTGACACATGTGTATCAAAATGGTAACAAACTCCCCCTATGGGTTGCGAAATAATTTGAGGATCCCGGTATCACGGCTATCACCCTACCATTTCTGATGCAGGAGTATTATTGAGATTATTATTTTATTTAGTTTCCTTATTTTATTTTCTTAGAATATTTTGTTAACTTTTTCTCCAAGTTTAGTTTTTTTATAAATGTAAGGCTTGGGTTTATTATGAAGCAGTTATTGAATAAAAATCACAGACTTTTTGTCTATATCTTTGGTTAATTGACTTAAGCCCGGGTTTAGGGTTTATTGTTCGATTTTCGTCCGAATAACCGGCATTCGTTTGAATCAACGGTTGTTGGATTTGCCTAATTATCGGTATTCTATTGAATCAACGATAGTTGGAAGATTGTTTCTGGTATTCTTTGTGAATCAACAGATTCGATTATCTATCCTAGTTTTAAACTACATCAGTTGGTATCAAGAGCCGAAGTTCCTGATTAAGATGCCTCCAATGAGAAGTAGGAATCTTCAAGACGTGTATGAACAAGAATTGGAGGAGCGTGTTATGGCTAGATTGGAGGAGCGACTGGATCATTTAATTAATCAATTAACTGACCGTATGGATCATTTGATGAACAAACGTGATGTTCCTAACACTCGGGGTATTGAAGATGAAGAGTCAGAAAACCCATTTGTTGAGGTCGAAGACGTTGATGATGATGATGTCGCTTGTGAAGATTATGACGCACCCCCAGTCTATGATGAAGAACCCGAGGAAGAGGAGTATCCTCTTATTAAAAATTATCAGGATTTTCAAAAGGAAGAAAATGATGTGCCATCTATGGATGTTGTGTTTGGTGTAGAGGAAAAATCAGTGTCAGTTTATGATGTTGATCTTGAGGAGAAAGAAAGATATTTTGAGGAAGGAAGATTTGGTGGTGGATTTCAGGATTCCGTGAGGCGTGTTGTATCAAATGTTGTGCTGGATGCGCCACGAAATAGTGATTACTTTGCACGAGAGGTGGTATTGTCGAGGACAGAAATTGTTGCGGATTGTTGGAATACTTTAAATGTAAGCTCTTGTGCGGATTGTTTACAAAGAACATCTGAAACGATGTTGGAGTGCTTGCCATCATCTGAGGGACGTGCACTTTATGCTGGGTGTTTTATGAGGTATTCCAATACCAAGTTTCTAACTCTGGAATCAGCCCGAGACAATAATGGAAGTGGGAGTGCGAAAAGCCAAGTGATCCAACTTATTTGTGAAAATCAGCAGGAGAACAATCGATCTGAATTCATTCCTAATTTTCTTCAAGTAATGGAAGATATTAACGTCAAAATGCAAGCTTCACATACAGCAACCATAAGTACATGCACAAGACTTGATGCAACAAACGTACTTTCACAATGTTATGGGAATCTGCCTATTAGCGAATGTCTCTTATGCATTGCTGAAGCACGTACTACTCTTCCTAGTTTCTTACCCAACGTTGGTGGTCGTGTTTATCTCAGAGGATGCTTTATGCGCTTCAAGAATTATACCTTCTTTGGAGAGATCACGGGGAAAGAATATGTAACTATTAATGTCAATAACACACAGAAAATTGATTCTTTTGGACAATCCTCAAGGGTTGTGTTGCATGCAGTGGAAACTGCACCTAATAGCCAAGGTTGTCGTGCTGGAACACATGTTATTGTAACTAGGTCGTCAAACGAGTCAGCCTATGCAACGGGTGATTGTCGGTATTCCGTAGATGCTATAGCTTGTGAACAGAGTTTGAGGACAGCGTCTACGGCGATGTTAGGTTGCTTGTCTGCGTCAAGGAGATATGCACTATATACGGGTTGCTACATGAGGTACTCAGACACTATTTTATCAAATCCTGATGGAACTAATCACAAACGACTCGCAAAAAGGAAAACATTGACTATGGTAATAGCTGTTAGTTTGGTGGTAGCATTCATAGTTGTAAGTAGTATTGTTCTTTTTGCGTGGAAGCATATAAAAAAAACAAGAAGAAAACAAGCTTCTGCCAGGAGACATTCCGTTAACCACCAACATAGAGCATGGGAATTTTACCATGAAGTCAACATCATGGACAGCGTTGACCATAAAAATCGGGTCAAACCTGTGAGATTCAGCTGTTTGGGGCCTGAAAGTGTGCTCATTTATGACTATTTTCCTAACAAGAGTCTTGGTCATTTCATCTTTTATGAAAACAGTAAATCAAGAATCATTTGCGGGGATATCGAAGCTGCTAGTATCTTGTTAGATTGAAAAAATATATAAAGAAGCCGCACCCATGGTCGATATGTTGGGTCATAAGACAACCAAGACTCGAGGTCGAGTCTTTTCAAAGAAGGGGAGAATGATGCAGGAGTATTATTGAGATTATTATTTTATTTAGTTTCCTTATTTTATTTTCCTAGAATATTTTGTTAACTTTTTCTCCAAGTTTAGTTTTTTTATAAATGTAAGGCTTGGGTTTATTATGAAGCAGTTATTGAATAAAAATCACAGACTTTTTGTCTATATCTTTGGTTAATTGACTTAAGCCCGGGTTTAGGGTTTATTGTTCGATTTTCGTCCGAATAACCGGCATTCGTTTGAATCAACGGTTGTTGGATTTGCCTAATTATCGGTATTCTATTGAATCAACGATAGTTGGAAGATTGTTTCTGGTATTCTTTGTGAATCAACAGATTCGATTATCTATCCTAGTTTTAAACTACATCAATTTCTGACACGGCCGCGCCGCTAGCCTTGGACTATGACTTCGTAACCATCATTTGTTATGATAAAGACCGATTATAGATGGACGTGTCACGCGGATGCAATGCATCGTTTGTGACTTTAGTGCCTAAGGGGATTGCTCGGAGCTTGACGACTTTCGTCCAATCAGCTTGATTGAGTATTATAAGATTGTATCGAAAATTTTAGTGGAAAGGGTTAAGAAAGTTATAAGGAATGTGATCGGCGATGTACAAAATGCATTTACTCAGGGAAGATTTATTTTAGATGATATTCGGAAAACAAGAAGGGCATGATATTTAAGGTAGATTTAAAAAAAGCGTATGATAGTATAAATTGGAGGTTTTTGATCGACATTATAAAGAGGATGAAATTTGGTAACAAGTGGTGTATGTGGGTTGAGGCGTGTTTTAGGTCATCTTCTATGTACATCTTGGTCAATAGATCTCCACCGAAAGAGTTTGGACTAGAGAGGGGTGTGAGACAAGGAGACTCGTTGTTGTCGTTTTTCTTCATATTAGCGGCGAGGGTTTAAATGCGGTTGTTAGTGAAGTGGTTTTTAAAGGAATATATAAAGGGGTTTTGGTGGGTGAAGATAAGGTATGTGTTTTACATCTTCAATACGTCGATGACACTATATTTTTCGAAGATTGGGATAAGGAAAATGCACAAAACTTAACGTGCATTCTAAAATGCTTTGAGGAAGTATTGGGTTTAAAAGTTAATCTTAACAAAAGTAAATTGTATGGGGTTGGAGTTTCAACGAGTGAAGTGGAAGTTATGGCACAATACATGAGATGTAGTGTGGGTGAATTCTCATTTATGTATTTGGGGATGCCTGTTAGAGTTTGCATGAGACGGGTTCATACTTGAAGACCTGTGATAGAGAAATTCAAGAGTAGATTGTCTGAATGAAGAGATTAACTGATGTCATTTGGTGGTCGATTTGCTGATTAAATCGGTCCTTAGTAGTTTACCGTTGTACTCTTTCTCGATGTTCCGTGTGCTTTCATGTGTGTAAAAAATTGATAGTATCACGGGATATTTCTTTTGGGGCAGGGTAAGTGAGAGTAAAAAATGTCATGGGTTAAATAGAATATTGTTCTTTCGTGTCATAGGGTGAGGGGTCAAATATTAGGTCACTGAAGGCAAAAAAAAAATAGGCTTTATTGGGTAAAAGGTGGTGTTTTTGGAGGGAGAGGGACGCATTATGGGTTAAGGTTATTAAAAGTATTCACGGTTGTCATTAGGGGCTAAGGGATATAGAAGGGCGTATAGATGTGGCGGGTGGGAGGTGAATGAGATGATATAATACGGGTTGGGTCTGATATAAATAAAGTAGGTATAGGCTTTAGAACATCGATTGTAAAAAATGTGGGTTTTTGGAATGATACTTATTTCTAGTCAGATAGATGGGTTGGAGAATGGAGATTGAATGAAAAATTTTATAGATTATGTTAATGCAAGCAATGCCTAAAAACATTACTAGTTTTAACTAATCTTTATTAGTTTTGATCACGACAAAGTATAAAGACATTTATCGTCAGATGAATTATTCAACAAACACTATCATCAAGGTAATAATCATTTAAGTCTTACACAAACATATCTTAATCATGTTTAGTGATCATAGAAAGTGATTAACCTCAAAACTCACATTTTGACAAATATGACAAAAGATTTTAATAAACTTTATTTTTAAGAAAATATTTTATTAAAATGAAAAATGAAAATTTGAATATGACATATTCCAAATGTCATAGGAATATCCTATGAAGGTAAATATTACCTCAGATAACATTTACTCACTAAAAAACAAAAAGGACCGTAGTCTACTCAGGGCGGTTCCCCAAATAGGCATGCGGTTCTTTATTGATAAGGAACCGCGTGACAATTAAGGAACCGCAGGCAGAGAGCCGTTGGTTTTTGTCTCCTATAAATAGTGGATAAAACCTCCATTTTCCAAAAACCTTTTTGGACATTATTTTTGTCTCCTTTCTCTTTTATATATCATAATCATTAGTAAATGATCACTTAATTTGTTAAGTATGTTTACTTATAATTATCCTCTTCTTCTTCTTCTTTACTTGTCCAAAGAGAAGATCACTCGCACATTTGTGATGTGATTAAGATGAAGCCTTGATGAAGATCACCCTTCCTTAGATCTAGTCATGTTCATCATTTTATACTTGAGTCTTGTGTAAATCCAATGTATTTGTGTATACTTGGATTAGTGTTTGTGTTAATCCAATGTATTTATGGATACTTGGATTAGTCTTGTGTAGATCCGATGTATTTGTGTATACTTGGATTAGTGTTGTATTAATCCAATGTATTTGTGGATACTTGGATTAGTCGTGTGTAAATCCATTGTATATGTGTATACTTGGATTTGTCTTGTGTGGATCCAAGTTACATGTGTATACTTGGATATGTCTTATTGAGTTGTAATAAGTCTTAGTGTTAGTTCTCACTAAACTATAAAGTGATGTGTGTATGTGTCTTGTGAGTTCTCACTAAACTTCAAAGTGAAGAGTTGTGAAATTGGTTCAAGCTTTGGATCAGAACTCGACATCTAGCCTTGTGTCGAAAAAGAAGATGGGCGACGAAGATTGGTTCTAGATTTCGATTAAAACTCGACATCTAGCCTTGTGTCGTAAAATGGTGAGGTATGCGACGTGTGTAGATTGGTACTAGCTAAGATTAGGTCTCGACATCTAGCTTAGTGTCGTAAAATAATGTAAGCGACGTTTTAAGGTTTTCTCCACCAAGAAGGGAGCTTGTGGGTATAGTGGAAATCTTGAGTAAGGTGTACTCGAAGAGTGGAGTAGGAACGAGGATAGAGTGTCGTTGTCGAAATACTATAAATCTTGGTTTCGTTCCTTAGGTTGCTTCTTTCCTTACTCTTTACTTCTGTTTTCATTATTTCTTTGCATTTCATTGTCACTAGATATTGTTAATGCATTAGAATTGAACCTAAGAACTATGAAACTAGTTTTCAAGTAAAAGGTAATTTTGGGACAAACCTAATTGAAATTATTTTAATTAGGACCATAACCGAGAGAAACTATTCACCCCCATACTATATCACTTATATAGGAATAATTATGCAAATGTGGTAGAGAGGGGCGCTTGGACTGATGGGGTATGGTCATGGGAGTGAGATTGGGTAAGGCAACCAAGGGGAAGGGGTTGTAGTGATTTTAAGAAATTGATTGGAATCTTAAACAGTATCACTTTCTCTCATGATTGTGGGGATGAATGGATATGGAATCTTAACAAGGAATAAAATTTTACGGTTAAAGATCTTTCACGACTAGTGGATGAGAAATGGCTCTAAATGAATGGGTTAGGTCAAGAAACAATGTAGAATAATCTTACGCCAAAGAAGGTAAATATATGTGTGTGGCACACTTTGAAATGTAGGCTCCCGGTTGGTTGGGCGTTATACAAAAAAGGCATCTACTTACATACACTTTTATTCCGTGTTGTAATGATAACGTCGAAACAGTAAACCATTCCTTATTATTATGCAACATGGTATGGAGTATATGGGTCAAAAAAGATTATTGGTGGAAGGTTGGGAATGTGGATGTATTTACATCAGGAGATCTCTTAAGACATAATGGGTTTTGTTCATAATCAAACGAGAATAGAAAGTGGTGGAAATTTATGGTATAGGTAACCGGGTACTTCATTTGGAAAGAACATAATAATCGGGTCTTCAACAATACGGTTATAAGTGTAAAAAAGATCGTGCAAGAAAATCAATTGAAAAGCTTTCATTGGATTTTAAGTCGGGCAAAAAAAGGTTCATGATGTTGGCAAGATTGGTTGAGATATCCTAGTAAGAGTCGTGTCAATATTCCCACATCTCAACAGTAGCTTGAGAGTCACTTTTGTGCGGTAGTGCTGGCGTGTGTCTCATTTTGAGCCAACGCGTTTGTGTGTCTTCAAGAGCTTTGATGTAATATGGTATTAGAAATTCCCAGTCGGTTTTGTTACTTGTTTAAATGTTTATCGCTCAAAAGGTAGTCTTCCCTTTCGCATAGATAGTCATGTCTTGTTTGGTTTCTTGAGTCCTTGCCTCTTTAATTGCCTTGTTAGAAAGGGTCAGATGCCTTTTTTTGTAATTGTTTTTGTTGGTTATGAAGTGTTGTCTTTCAAAAAAAAATCTTAAGAACAAAATAAAAAACAAAAAACAATAAGGCCTTTAATTCGAGCAAGACTCCAAAAAATATAAAATGATAAACTTTGACTAATATGTTTTTCGTGTTTTTCATAATGAAAAGTTATACTTAAATTATAAAATTACAAATGCATGGGTTTACAAATGCATGGGTTCCTAAAATTACATGCAAATTGTTTACATGGATAAAATGAAAAATGTGGAGGCAAATATACAAACACTTCAAATCCTAAATACATGCATGCAACATACACATTTAGGGGGTGTTTGTTTTGACTTATATAACGTAAACCTATTTCGGCTTATATAACATAAGCGCTAATTTTGTGGCTTATTTGGAGATTATTAGTTTATATAAGTTTATTATATCAAGATAAACTTATATAAGTCCCTAATTGTTGGGAATAAATTTGTTTGGTTTTGTGTTGCCAGTGTTAGGAATAAAATTAGTACTGGTTGTGTATTGTACTAACAACATTAAGACTAATTAATGTTGGTAGTAGTATTCTTAGTACTGGTAGTACACAGACAGAATTGACAAACAAATTGGTAATGTTGGTTAAGTTGATTAGCACTATTGAAGAGATAAAGGTTAAATACGTGTGCTATACTCACAGAAGATATTCTTGTATAAAGATAAAGGTTGAAGATATTCTGTGTATATCTTCTTAAGTTTATTTTATACTTATCTTGTAAAGAACTCCCTGCACTATAAAAAGATGTCTTATGTTTAAGTATGAGATTCATTCATTCTCATATTCTCATTATTAGCTTTAAGGTTTCTTGTAACCCCAACACTTTATTGAAGTACTCGTATCAATAATATTAAAGCTTTGTGTGAATTCATTGTCTTACAAAACAACTCAACCTTCATAATATTATAGAGAAAATTATGCATACTCTCTTATAATAACTCAAAGTTTCTACCAAGCTTACATAGGATTTATCATGTGTAAACTAAGTCTTCAAGTTAAGACTAACAATGTCATAAGGGATCTACAAGTTTTTGGGTTAAGTAAATTCCTTTGGAGAACCGAATTCTGAGATTCAAAAACCCACCAGATGATAATCTCTTAGACGCCTTTGTCTTTTATAACCCATTTAACGATCTACCTTTTCTAATGGCCGATGATCAATCTATGTGGGCCAACAATCGCGTCGTAGCACCCACTCCCGGGGCTGCTATGATTCCGGATGAACTTGAAGATAACTTCACCGTGAAACGTCATCACCTTTCAATGATCAAATACTGCCAATTTGACCGTTGTGCGCGAGCCGATCCGCACAAGCACATTGCCGAATTCGTCGAGATATGTGGCATGTTTAGATATGGAGCCAACATCGATGTGGACTCTATTAAACTCAAACTCTTTCCGTCATCTCTATCCGTAGATTCAAGAGTATGGTATAACGAGTTGATGTCCGGTACCATCTAAACATCGGAACAAATGAGAACCGCTTTTGTTAGCCGTTTCTTTCCACCCGCTATGTACGAAAGACTCATGGGAAAAATCCGCGGTTTCGCCCAACATTACAATGAATCGCTCGTTGATGCATGGAACCGAATGAAAGACCTACTTCGTATTTGTCATGGACATGGTTTTAAGAAAAGGAACGATAATCCAAATCTTTTACCATGGTTTCAATGAACCAACGCAAGCAATCCTTGATGTCGGAGGAATCTTTCTCTATAAGACCCCTAACGAAGCATACCAATTGCTAGAGGACCGAGTTCATTTGAAACTTGACTGGTCTAAAGATTCCAACACCAAACCGTTCAAGAAAACCGTTGCTTTCGCGGAAAGTAGCGAGAATTCCAAACTCATGGAAAATATGGAAGCTCTTACATCTAAACTCGACTCACAACACAAAATTATCAAAGACGAGATGAAAGAAATGCGAGATGGATGCAAAAATTGTGGAGGTACCCACCCGTCTTCGGAATGCGTTGACAAACCGATGGGAGAACCTAAATAAGAAGCAAACTATGTCCAAGGAGGATACTGTGAAGGTGGTTATAAAGGTAACTACTGTGGTAGAAATCCCGGTATTTGGCGTGAGTATCCGAAATACAAAAATCATACCTCACAACCTCGTGAGAACGATGATTCCATTCGATCAAACGAAAAGAAACCTGAAGAATCAAGCTTAGAGAAAACTTTGCGAGAATTCATCACATCTCAAAAAGCTACAAACACATTTGTAAAAAACTCAATTCTTCGGTCTCAAAACAAGTGTGGAAAGAGGATAAAGAAAAATACCTTGCATTTGACCAATCATTCTCGTTAGGAACCCCCACAATGTTCTTTTTCTTCCTTTTGGTTTCACGGATCATCTAGTACCCTCCTCACCATCTTCGGTTTCATTATAGAAGTAAGATGTATAATCACGTTTGGTAAGTTTAAGCCTAAACAAAGCATATGTCACCATATTAGTATAGAAAAACATAATGCAGTATAGAAAGACATATATTAGTATGTCAACATACCTATCAAACACTTTCTCAAACTTTATTGCAGTTTCCAACATAAGAAACGTTCCTTTTACACTCTACTTTTTCAAACTTGACACCATTTTCAAAGCTTTCTTGCCTACTCGAAGAGGATCTCAAATACTTAACTACATTTCGAATTTTGCAAATAAAAGAATTTTGTTCTTCTAAACCATCTCTTACCACTAGATTGATGATATGAGCACAAAATCTTAAATGCATATACTTGCAATCTAAGATTGAATTAGGTCCATTAAGCAAAGTTCGTAACCTCCTGATTGTCCCATCATTACATGAGGCATTACCAACCGCGACCATAAAAACACGAGTAATACCGCATTCTTGTAAACAACGATAAACTAAGTTTCCTATCGTAACACCCTTATGATTCGATATTCGACAAAAAATAAGAATTTTCTTTCTTAATGTACATCTATCATCAACCCAATGAGCAGTAAGACACATATAATTATAGTTTTGCACCGACGTCCATGTCTCGGTTGTAAGACAAACTGTTTGGTTTTTTAAAAGATTCTTGAGTTTTTGTGCTTCTTCTTGATATATAGACAAAGCGTCTCTAGCAACTGTCCACCTAGATGGAATATCAAAGTCAGGATTTAGTTCCCATACAAACTTTGGAAATCCCTCGTCTTCAACACTGTTAAAAGGTTGATTGTCTTTAATGCACATTCTAGCTACAGCTTTTTTACAACGCTCTTGGTTAAAAGTGTGAGAGACTTAAGTACCTCCTGATTCACTCATAGTAGCAGGCTTAAAACTTAGTTTTGTTTGTTTCTTCTTATCTTTACTCATATAAAGGGGTGAAGTTTTGCATACAAATTTTAAATGATTACCTAAGGTACTAGTAGCATTCTTTTTTGCCTTTGCCGCCAAGACCGTACCACAATAAGGACATTTAACATGTGTAGCACGCTCGTCATAAGAAAAATGATCCCACACAAATGATGTCAATCGCTTGGTCTCTTTTTGCTCATCTCCGTCTTCGTAACACGTTCATCAATTTTGTCATCAACATGTTGATCGACATTTTCAGAATCTACATCAATAATCGGTGCATCAATAACCGGTGCATTTCCATTGTCCATATTTCGAGCTTCGGATGTCTCGCTACTTGATGGTTCCATCATCTAAATAAAAACAAACTTAATTAGATGTGGTATTTATACCTTGGATCATACATGCATAAATTTTATAAAATAGTTTACAAGAATAATCCTACAATAACTATATTGTAAGTAATAAAAAAGGGTTTCGATCTTATTAGGTAAAGTTTTTAAGCAAAAAAGAATAGATGAAAAAGAGATTTACCATAAAATGAGGGGTAAAAGTTATAAAATACCATTGTACTTATTGATATGTGCCGAATTTAAACATTTACTAATTAATCTCGTGACTTTATCATTATACTTTCAAATTTGTTCTGATTATACCAATATAAGCGTAAAATGACTATATTACCCTTTTAAATGACTAATATACCCTTTATCTTTTAACCTTTTACATTTACTTGAAACCTTAATCATCATCAATTTCATACATCAGTCAGAGAAAATTGCAAAAAGAAGGGAATTGGTGGATGCAATTTGGGAACGGATACGTGTTTGAGATTCCATGATCGAATGGGACGGAGAGGTGGTCAACTCTGACCCTGATGAATCGAGAAAGAGATCCCTTTTATACTAACAAAAGAATATAATATTTTCATAGTAATAGTCAAAATTGATGAATTTGTCAAGAATGTGACACTCAAATATGGTCAAATTGGAAATTTCAAAGAAAAATATCTCTTTCTCGATTTGTAAGATCTTACAGTATTATATTCTTTTGTTTGACAAATTATAGGATCTCTTTCTCGATTCATCAACACACGTTAATTCAAATGGGCAACGATCGATTCACAAAACAATCAAACTGTTATGATGTCCAAACTGGGAGCAATAGTGATTGGGGTCACTACTTTTACTATGGGGGCTTGGTAAAAACCCAAACTTCCTTTAACCTTAGATCTTGAAAATCTACCTATGTTATTTGATTTTGTAATCTCGAACGAAGATGGAAGAACAAATCTTGATGAACAGTGGTTATTGAAGGTAGAGTGGTTATTGAAGACCAGCCAAAGAGAGTGAGAAAGCCCAAACCCCTACAGTCAGATTTATGGCAAAAAATGTAATTATGCTGAAGAAGATAAGGGTAATATAGTCATTTTACGCTTATATTGGTATAATCAGAACAAATTTGAAAGTACAATGGTCCAGTAACGAGATTAAGTAAGTGTTTAAAGTCGGCACAAATCAATAAATACAATGGTATTTTATAACTTTTACCCTAAATGAGTCCTTGAAGTAATTAGGGTTGCAGAAGGCCAGAAGCACACAAGGAGTAAATGGTAATGGATGATAGAAATGTGAAGATTTGATAGAAAAGAAGGATAAAGATTAAAAAGTAGGTAACGATTAAGTAAAGTAAATCTTGGAAATCAAAGTTATTAAACATTTTTGACGACTGATTTTCTTTAGATGGTAAATGAAAGGTTAAGCTATCTAGAAAAGGCCCAAATTCATACATATTTGACTTTGAGATATTTTGAAATACCAATATATATTTTTAAAATTTTTTGTAATATATAAACGGTTCGGTTCGGTTTTAATGGTTCGGTTTTTATATCAAAACCGAAACCGAACCGAAATTTCGGTTTTTGAAAACATATGAAACCAAACCATCGATTTTTGTTTCGGTTCGGATTTTTTCGATTTTCGGTCCGGTTTCGGTTTTTTCGGGTTTCTTTTCTCACCCTACCGACAATGGATTGAGCATTAAAATCCAATTCTGAATCCTTAATCTTATTTTACGAGCCAACTCGCACCCGTTTATCGGACTGGTCAGCCCATATTATTTAATTATCTAATAGGATTCCAACTTAAAACAGTGACCTAAAAGAAGTTAATGTTGGGCAAGAAAAAAACAAAAAAGACGTGCATCACCTTGGTTAAACTCATTTGTTTTTATCAAACCTAGCCCATTGTTTTCAAAATATTCCAACCAAAACCCAGTATAGCCCAACCTTATTGTTTTTGAATGGGAACAAATTCACCAAGCCCAATAATCTCACCACTATATCAAACGGTCCCCGTCTTTATTTGATATTCGATGTATACAAAAAAAGAAAATAGGGTATGAACAAAAGATAAGCAGGCAAAATTTTTAGGGTTCATATATTCACTCTAGCTACCTATATAATCAAATCCCCAAAATTAAAACCCTAGTCAATCTTTTTACCCATCACTTTCAAGAACCCCACAACCCATGTGATATGGCAGAAGATCAAGAACAAGACATGTGATAGATCAGAGTTGAAGACCAATCCAAGGGTTTATATTAAACCCTTTGGGACCAATCTAATCTAAAGGTTGAGATAAAAGATTCTCGAATCTTCTTAGACAAAGACAAAGAAGACCCTCAAGAGTTGTATAAAAAGAAGAAAGAGAAGATTAAAACCTCAATAGGAAGTATGAGTAGATTTAAATTAATTTTTTTATTGTCAGTTTAATTAAAAAGTCTTGTTTGTAAATTCAAGAGTAGTTTTAGATTACTGTTATCGAATTATTTTTTTAATGCAATTGCTTAATTTGAATTTTTTTTGAAGTTTGGTGTTGAATGATTTTGTGATTCGGAAAAAGTGTTCTTGTTTAATGTTCATTTGATTCAAATATATAGTTATGTGTTGATATAGTTACTGTTCCAAAACAAAACAAAAATACCGAAGAAAAAGAAGAGTTTATTTTTGTTTTTCTTGTTGTTGTTGTACTCTTTTATAAGTAAGAAGAGTTAGATTTAGGTTTAAAGTTAATTTGTTATTGGTTATATTCGAATGGTTTTCAGATATTGGTTTAGTTCAATTTGGATTGTCCTCGAATCCAAGTCATTCTCAGGTTTCTTTGTATTATAAAAAAAGCTTGGAATTGTGAATGGTTTATGATGTTGTTAAATCTTGTTGATGTTACTAGTTTTATTTATTGTCATGAATTTGTTAATTTATGAACTGTTATGTTTGATTTTGATTATGTTTATTGTTTTTTTTGTAATGATACTGTGCAATGATTTTTTTTAGTAATCAACTGATGTGGAAATGAGGGGTTCATAAGTTTACAAATTTAGTGGTTAAAATTTTCGTATATGCTGGTTGGTCTGTGTTGGGCTCGAACTGTGCACTAGAGTATTAGCTGAAATCTGAAATAAAAATGTTTTCCAAAATGGTTAGAAGAGGGTTTCGAACCCCTGACATCAAATACCCAGTCCAAGCCTCAAGAACAAATCCATTTACCAACTGATCTAAACTGTCATTCATGTTAAGCTTTACAACATTTTGTTATTTAAAACCTTTTTAGAATTTCCTTTACAGCTTGTATAAAAGTTATTTCGAGCTTATTTGGGCTTATCTTTTCAGCTTATTATTTTCTTAGGTTTTAAATAGTATTTGTTAGAAGTAATTAAAGTGATGGTCATATAATATATCGTTGCGAAGCTCGTGAAAAATGTTATTTAATGATGTCGAGAGTTTTTAGTTATTATTGTTTATGTAGCGGGATTTAGTCCCGAACACACAAATGAGGAAGGCCTCCTAAACATTTGTTACTTAGTATAAAAGGCCTCCTAAACCTCATTTGTGTGTGTGCTTTTCCATAATATAGTTTTAGAGAGAGAAAGGTGTGTTTGTTTCTCTCACTATGAAATCACCACCTTTGTATTTCGTTTCTTCATCTTAATCTATCTTTCTTTTTTGGTTTAATCTTCATCATGTTATTCGTGTTTGGTTAGTCGTGTGCATAAGTCATACAATGGTATCATTCGCCAAGGATTCGTGGATAGCTCTTGGGTGTTGTTTTTGTTGATTTATTTTCGTGGCTTTAAGGTGGTTTCAAGATTGAATCTTGAAATTTTTGCGTTTTGGTGGTTAAAGGTTGTAACCAAATCGACTACATAGTTGTGGTAGTAATTTGGGTTACTTTCTTTGATCAAAATCGCAAAAGTTTTGGGTTTTTGGGTGATTTTCGGGGTATATATCGAATACCTGTTAAATCGGATCACGAAAAAGTTGGGCAGATCAAATTAACTTCGGAATTATTGGTATATTCCGAAGTACCTAAGAGGGTTTCTGTTTTTGCGAAGTGGGATTGTTTGATTATTCCGAAGTGGAATTGTTTGGATTCCGAAGTAATCAAGTCTCCTATTCCGAAGTAGATTTAAATTGGATTGCGAAGTTACATTGCGAAGTAATCAAACTTCTGTCATTCCTAAGTGGACAACGAGAACTCCTTTCAGATTCCGAAGTTATTTGGTCTACTTGATTCCGAAGTTAGTTGGTTTCTTTTAGATTCCGAAGTTCTCTTTCAGATTGTTATTATTCTGAAGTACTAATCCATTTCTAAATTATTCGGAAGTTGTTAAGATTGTTATTATTCCTAAGTCCTTTATCAAACCTATTCCAAAGTCGTAAACATCAGTATTCCGAAGTGTACCACATCTGTATTCCGAAGTGCAATTCTAGAATTATTGCGAAGTGGTCCTTCAAAATTATTCCGAAGTAGTCTTTCTTCATTATTCCGAAGTAATCACAGATTAAGATTCCGAAGTGGGTTTCTTCACTTTTCCGAAGATAAACTTTATTTGGATTGCGAAGTGGGTAACATCTAGATTGTGAAGTTGTTGTTTAAGTTGGATATTGCGAAGTTACCAAGGGTCATCATTCCGAAGTAAGTTTTTTTTGGTTTAGATTGCGAAGTCCCCATATTTCTGTATTCCGAAGATCAACTTGAGAATTTGTCCGAAAACTCTTGCTAAATTTTTCAGAAAAAGTGTCTTAAAAATTTCGAATCGTGATTTTTTTGTTTATCTTGGATTTTTTTTGGCTTCTCGAGATCACCTTCTTAGGGGATTTAATCAATTTAGTTTTCTTACAACATCACTCTGCTTTCTACGAATTGAGATCCTGTTTAACACACGACTTCTACGATGATGTCTCAACAAGATATTTATGCTGCGGTTACTGAGAATCGTCCACCCATGCTTACCAAGGAGAACTACACTACATGGGCTAGTCGTCTCCTTCGTTATGCAAAATGTAAACCTTTGGGCAAGTTGATTGTCAACTCGATTCAAAAAGGTCCGTATGTTAGAAGAACAATTCTTGTGCCTGGGGATTCTACGAATGCTAACCCAGTGGCTGACTCTAGTCATGAGCAAACGGATGAAGAATTAACTGAAGCTGAATACAAACAACTCGATGCCGATGATCAAGCAATTCAAGTCATTCTCATGGGACTTCTTGAAGATGTTTATGCTGTTGTCGATAGTTGTGAAACCGCACACGAGATGTGGCTTAGGATTCAGAAAATGAGGAAGGGGAGTGAAATCGGTTTACAAGAAAAGGAAACTAAGTTGTTTCGTGAATGGGAGAAATTTACGTCTACTGAAGGGGAACAA
Source organism: Glebionis coronaria (assembly GCA_025667525.1). Lineage (NCBI taxonomy): Eukaryota > Viridiplantae > Streptophyta > Magnoliopsida > Asterales > Asteraceae > Glebionis > Glebionis coronaria. The sequence continues at coordinate 434,515,246 of CM046879.1, read as the reverse complement.
ATTGAACCTTATTATCATCGGTTTTCTACCCTCATGAATCATCTTAGAAGAAACAAATATGCACCTGCACAAATTGCTGCAAACATCAAATTTCTTGATAATCTTCCTTTTGAATGGTCACGATATGTCACTCTTGTCAATCAAACCAAGGATCTTCATGTCGTGGACTACACTTAAGTATATGATTATTTGAAGATGAATCAAGATGAAGCTAACGAAGTTAGGGCTGAAAGACGTGCCAAGACACAAGATCCATTGGCTTTTATGACAAACTCTCCATCATCTATGTCATATCCCATGGTACCCTACCATCAACCCTCATCAAGTAACTTCATGCCACAACAACTCACCTCTTATAGATATCAACCTCCTGCTGCTGTGAATTACTTACAACAACCCATTGCCTGTTTTGATGACATCACCAATCCTAATCATGCGATTAATACTGGTCTTGCACTTATCGCAAAGGCATTCAAATTTACCATTAACCCCACCAACAACAATCAGAGAATCTCCTCGAACACTAGAAATAGGCAGATTGCTCAACCTTTCATGAATGTGAATCAAGATCGCCAATTGGTAGCTGCTGGAAACACGGGGACACAATATGGTCAGAATGTTGGAAATGCAGGAAATCAATATGGACAAATCCGTGGTCAGAATCTGAATGTTCCAAATGCGGGTAATCAGAATAGGTTAATAGTTGTGCCAGCGGTTGGTAATCAGATGGGAAACATTGTGGCTGCAAGGGCTGAGAATACTGGTACGGGAAATGGAAACAACAATCGTCAGGTTCAGTGCTACAATTGCAGGGGATTTGGTCATTATGCTCGAGAATGCACAGCCAAAAAGAAGAGGGATGCTGCTTATCTTCAGACTCAACTTCTCATAGCACAAAAAGAAGAGGCAGGGATTCCACTTCAAGCTGAGGAAATTGATCTTATGGCTTCTGCTGCAGAATATGACGAGGAAGAAGAGGTGAATGCCAACTACATCTTGATGGCAAACTTACAACAAGCATTTACCTCAGGAATGCAAGTTGACAGAGCTCCCGTTGATGTGTCGTGGATTGTATATTAATTAAGATACGTTATAGGGTAAATTAGAAAAATACCTTTAGGAAAAAGTAATAGACTAAAATTACCAAAGACGGATTTAATTAAACACGATGATGAACCAAGTTCGTTGTACACGAAGATCGAGTGAATTTGAGACGTTTTGTTTCGATTTGGACAATTGATTTGAATGGTTTTTTGGTTTTTAAACTAATTTTAATCCTACAAACTAAAACTAGGTGCATGAATCATTCCCCAAAAATAAAATCTAATAGACAAATATTTAAACTATTTTGAAATTAAACTATTTAATTGAAAACACTTTATCACTTATTAAAAATCTATTAAAACTCATTTAATTAAAATCTAATTTATATAAAAACTAATTTTCAATAACAATTAAAATTTCTAAAATTGATAAAATAATTTTTATTTTGTTTTTATTTATTTATTTATTTTTTTTCTAAAACTTTTTAAAAGTAAATTTAATAAACTATTAATTAAAAACTATTCAAATGAAAACTTTTATATAATCTACTTAAAATAAATCTGACACCCCACTACTTTAGCATATTAATTACTAAAACCAACTTATAACTAAAATTGATATCTAGATCAAATGGTAGACGTGTTTGGCCCATGACCAGGAGGTCATGGGTTCGAATCTTGCTAGGGACATTATTTTTGGTAATTTATTTTTGACAGAGTAAAAGAAATCCAAAGTCACGGGGTTGACTTCTTTGAGAGTAAAACTATTGGACTGATAGGAATCAGCTATAAACAATCAGATCAATTGAATCTGATGGCATTTGTAGTACATCAAAGCAATACAGTCATCTTTTCAGCAAAGTAAGAAACTATATATCAGCAACCTATAATATTATTAGCAAAACTTAACAGATGCAAGACTCAAAAACATCAACTAACATCAGACACATAAAAACTCAGCAATTACTAAACAATACATATCAGCAAATCAGAAACTAACCATTTAGCAAGTTAAAATTACCAATTTTTTACCAATTAACCAGCAGTCAATACTATAACCCAAACTAGCAAAACTCAACAAAATCTAATAAACTTGATGATAATAGAATGCAAGCATCAAAGTAAACAGAACTAATGCAAGTTCCTGAAAGTTACCACAAACTTTTACCAAACTCAGCTAAGGTTATTATAGTAATCATGCTTATGACATAAATAAGATCAATATCATCTTAAGACGACCAAACAGAAACTCTCAACTAATCAGATTATTCAAAGTCCCTTTTAATCAGATTAAACATTAACTTTAATAATCACCACACTGTTATAACCAAAACCTTTTTAATAAAACTCACTTAACAAATTTATTTAAAAACCTTTATAACAGATAAACCAAATTCTTCTCAAACAAATCATTAAATTGAAAATCAAACAATAGCTCTATCTTCTAAGCAGATTCACAAGGAAAATATCATAACAGATCTAAATCGATCACTCTAAAATAAGATAACATAACAGATTATAGAATTACACTAGAAAGTATGCTGAAAAATTAAATGTAGCTTAACCATCTATTGAAGAGAACCTTTGGGAAGAAGAGCGGCGCTGAGCCGTCTTATCTAAACTGAAACCACCATCGAAACCAACACCATCAGTAGGTCGAACTATGACCATCACACTATAGAATCACCACCATTTCTCGACATCAACTCACGAATATCAATTATATCCGATCCAGTTTATTATAAACTTCCAGTGGGGAAGTTTATCCCTAAATTTAATCTTAAAATATTTAATACAAGCTAACTTCCCCTTGCTAAGCAATTGCCGTGTCCTCATGCAATGATAAAATAAAACACTAACTTACACTTTTATTCAACTTTTGAAACCTTTATTTTGCAAAGACATAATGTATTGCTTTCATTATTGAAAAATAACTTTTAGGATCATAAAACTCAAATAGATTCATCGTCCCCGACTTTTCACTTTTCCATGCCAAGTTTAAAAACAAGATCATTGTCAATCATAAGCCCCAAAATTAAAACAACTCATACAAGTAATTTGTGTTAAACTCAATCTCCTTTTATTCCTAATTGTATCTCTAGATTTTATTTGTCATTCACCCAAAGGCTCATTTGACTTATTTGATATTTATTAGTCCAAAAATGAAGGCAAGAACGGTGTAAACTCAACACTCAAAACCTAACCTCGACTTCAAAAACCGTTGTCACTAAAGAAAGCCCACATCAAGGATAACTTAACACGATTTGAGGGATAAATCCTCGGACCCGAAATTTGGCTAGTAGGACTACTTAAAAGCAACAATAAAACCTCCAAAGTCAATTATGACCTTATTAATGGAGTTAGCAACAACTACATCATATCACCTTGTGGCTCTTTAATATGCAATTGTGCTCCTTATTTAAAATCCACACCCGAAGGCTCATTGGACAAAAATAAGTGAATTGACATTCACCATCACACCTTATGGCTCATGATGATGAAGAAATTTTTATTTAACACGTCCCCATGCCATACACCCTAAGGCTCTAATGACAAGGTTAGTGCTACATGACTCCCACCCGAAGGCTCATAGAGAACATGTTTTTATTTATTCTTCTTTATTAATATGATATTTATAGTAAGCTAAATTTCCGCAATCCCATGATCAAAAGTCCATGACGCTGACACCCTTAATGTGTTCTCACTTTAATTACTAGGGAATAAAAAGAAGGAGTTACGAGTTAAGATATCAAGCCTAAACCGCTAAAAACTTCATTTATTAAGCAATTATTATTCAAGCGTGGAAAATAAATACGAGGAGATTAAATCAAACACAAAAATACTTACACAAGAAAGAGTTAACCTTAGAAACTTATGATTAAACTCTATCATCTCTTGTTCTCCATATTGTAAAATTCCAAAAATGTGAAATCAATGGATACTTAGCCTATTAAATCAAAGTTTTGGGTTTTCAAGTCATCTATAGGATCTTGCATCTTCTTATACTTTTTCAAGTTTTAGAATTTGCGTTTTAAAGTTCCCTTGATAAACGAATTTCTAGGATTAATTATAGGAACTTGCGAAAAGTTCTTGTTCTTAACCCGTATGAGTTAAGACTTTCGCCTTTTAAAGCTCCCTATATAAAAGTCTAGCAAAACTTGATTCAAACACGTTAAGGAAAAGCTAAGGTAAAAACCGAGTCGAGTCATAAACTATTTTTATTTTCACCAAAGGAAAGCCTACATTTGTGTCAAAAGCACTTATTTTCCTTTATTAAAACCTAAAAATAACACTAAAAATTTATTTTTTTATGAAAAACGAGAAAAACGATTACGTTTAGACACGACAAAAGCAATTGCAAGCGATTATATCGATTGACTCCCCCATGCTAAAACCAAACATCGTCCTCAATGTTTCTTAGCTCAAGAGTAACACCCCCTTGCTAAAACACGAAGAGTCTAATGCAAAATCCTAACATGGTAAGAGCACGCAAATCTATAAGCCGTTTATTAATTATGCCTCAAGATAAAACGTTAGTCGATAAAAATCAAAGGATAGAGAGTGTGCCCCTTTTTGGCAATCAAAGTATGGTAGATCAAGTGGACCGGCAAAAACCGAACACGAGAGTCTTCAATGATTAGGGTCATACCTAAGATTCACAACACAACAAAACACGAGCACGAGCTTGAAAGATCAAGCCTTATTAGTTGTTAGAAAATAGAAAGAAGATAGAATGTATGGGACTCCCCCACAAGGAACCTCGTTTTTGTTAACCGAGTCATGAGCTCGACTCGATCCCCGCATTCATTGGTCCTTAGGGAAAATGGTGAAAACCGACATAATGGAATAAAATCCATAATAAAGTACGATGCCGGGATCAAAGATCTCATCCTCGTTGTCAGATGACAAACGAAAGGATAAAAATCCAACATAAATCTCCAAAAAGAGATGGTGGTCACAAATCACGATATGGATAAAGCATGCTCCCCAAGATAAACTCGCACCAAGATGATCGAAAAGTCTTTCAATTATTGCATCGGTGAAAGGCCGAGATTTACCTAAATCAACGATTCCGGGGTCAAATACCTCGTCCTCGGGAGAGAAAGGAATAGACAACACGGTGCCGTCCCCCCATGCTAATCCAAGATCATATAAAGCACATGGTAATGGTGGGATAAATGTTTCATCCATAGTGGTATCAACTTGCATGACTTTGTTGACCTTATCACTCTTATGAATGTGAACAAAGGGGTCATGGTACTCAAAATAAGTCGCATGAAAAACCCGTACATTAAGATCAAAGCGAGTGGGAAGGATAATTGGAGTAAAGGTAATTTCTCCCTCCGGGTCAACATTACCATCATCATAAATCGGGCGATCAAACCAAAGATTTTCATCACCGTTATTATACTCTTCCTCAAATTCCGAAGGAATGTCTATATAAAGAAACTCATCAACCTCCTTCAAGAAGTTCATCATCACAAGGGTTGTGAGATGTAGGAAGTATGATGCTCTCAAAATCCTCTTGAAACAATGGATTATTGTTCATTGAAGCTTCAAAGAGAGGATTTGAGTAGGTCACAAAAGCGTCATCAATCTTGTCATCACAAGAAATATTCGACAAAGTATCAAGTGTGTCACACTCGGATACAAGATCATCATTCTCATTAGAAGAAAAGTCATCAGAGAATTCCCCAAGAATGGAAGGTAAAACATGATAATTACGCTCGATTTCGAAATCGGTAACGTCTTCACTTCCCCGTGGAAGTGGATCAACAAGTTCACCGACGAACTTATCGAATGAATAGTCACTAACCTCACTAGGTGTGGAGTGGGGAATCAAAGGCTCTTCAAATGAAGATTATGCTTAGGGTTATCAATTTGGTCCTTTGAAGAGAGTGAAAATGAGTCCATTTTCAATGATTTTTCAATTAAAGCAATATCTCTCTTGGGATCAAAGTTCTCACTATCAAACTCACTAGCATCAAATGGTGCACTAAGGTAGTCATCAATTTCCTTTTCAATCTTAGAAGTATCATCCTCGAGTGGAGACGAGATAATTTTACAACACGATTCAACAAAACAAGAATCTTTCTTTGAAATTAACTTTTCTTCTTCAGAAAATGAGGGTTCCATAGTTGGCAAATCACCTTTGTACAAGAGAGATTTCTTGTTTGTGTTACTTTCAATAGGTTTAACAAGTTTCACACTTTCCACTTTCTTATAAACCAATCTTGGAATTTTTTTCGGTTTGAAAGTCATATGTTTATCCCCATAACACAATTTAATCTCCTCTTCTCTCATATCAACTATATCATTAGCCGTGCATAAAAATGGTCGTCCTAAAATTATATGCACACGAGGATTTGGCTCATAATCAATGATTGCAAAATCGGCAAGGTAAATGAACTCCCCCACTTTAACAATGACATTTTCCGCTATACCAACCGGATGGGTGGTAGTACCATTAGCGAGCTCAATGATCATTCGAGTGGGCCTAAGTCGTTCATAGTCAAGAGTCTTCTAAATGGCTAAGGGCATTACGTTAATACTAGCTCCTAGATCGGCCAAAGCTTTGTATTCCCCAAGCTCATAAAAAACACAAGGTATCAAGAATTGACCGGGATCTTTATATTTCTCGAGAAAGAAATCAAAGAAATCCGAGGTGATAATCATATTTAAAGTAGCCTTGGTGACATCAAGAAAGGTCTCTTTAGGCGGAATATAAAGCTCAAGCACTCTTTCTAAATTATCATCATCATAAATGATGATAGCCTTAAGCTCTCCCCTCGGGTTTGGAATGGTATTGCTAGGTAAACAACCCGAAGAAGAAGATGGTTTGGACATAAATCCCTCAAACATCGAAAGCAATTTATTTTGACCTCGTTCCAAACTTTGTTGCATACGATTTTGACTTTGCTCTAACCTTTGCTCAAAACGGTTTTGGTTTTGTTCAAGTATTTGTTGATTAAGCTCAATCTTGTTATTTTGCCCTTTAATCGTATTTTGAAACTCATTTTTCAAAGTTGCCATTTGTCCTTGAATATTATTTTGAAAATTTTTCAAATTTGCCTCATTTGTTTTAATGTAGCTTGACAAATCATTTTGGTTATTGTGAAAACCTTGATTGTTTTGATTAGCATTAAACCCATTTCCTTGATTGAAATTTCCTTGGTTACCATGGTTAAAATTATTCCCATTATTTCCATTGTTGTACCTATTTTGAACCGGTGGAAAACCCGGTGGAGCAACATGATTTTGATGAGGAACATGACCGTTGGAGCCATAAGTTCCCGTCGTGGCAAAAGCACTAGCTTGATCAAACCCCGTGGTTGAACAAGCATAATTAGGATGTGCTCCACCACATGATACACACAAATTCTCAACCCTATTAATCGATCCATGAGGATTCTTCCTAATCTCATTCAACAATGTAGCAAATCTATTATCAATCTTAGAGTCCAATCTAGCAATCTCGGTATTAGACGAATTCACATTGGAAACAACCGGTGTGTTTCGTGAATATTGCACTCTAGACTTATTCTCAATTATACCCCACGCGTCTCTCAGAGTTTTTCTCAAAAGATTACCACTCGCGGCGGCATTTAAAGAATCTTGTTCAATCATATTAAGCCCATTATAAAAAATATTGATTTGATACAATTCCAAGAAACTGTGGTGTGGACATTGTCTTAGCAAATCTTTAAACCTTTCCCAAGCAACCCCAAACGATTTATGCACTTTTTTTTTCAAATCTAGTGATCTCTTTCTTAAAGTGTGTTGTTTTAGATGGTGGAAAGAAGTAATTCATGAACTTAGACACTAAATCATCCCATGTCAAAATCGAACCCGGTGGTTCTTTCTCATACCAAATCTTAGCGAGTACGGAAAAAGCATGAGCTTAATCGCGTCATTCGGCACATCTCTAAACTTGAGAGTCGAGGTAATACGAAGAAAATTCCGAATGTGAGAGTGCGGGTTATCGGTCTCATTGCCACGAAATTGGTCGGCACGAATGAGCGATAAAAGACCCATCTTAATCTCAAAATGATCCGCCAAAATAGCCGGCACAATGATTGCTTCCCCATACCCTTCGGTGGGTGCACGGAGCAATTCCTCCATTGTTCGGTTATCGGCCATCTCTACAACAATAGGTGGAAGCTCGGGTTCCACTATTCGTGGTTGACGATTTCTATTTCTATGAGGAATATTTTCAAGCCTATTGTAATCTATCGAAAGTCGAGAAGATCTTAATTGCATAAACCAAAGTGACGAGAATTTTAGAGGATTGGAGAAAAGAAATTAGACAAGAAGAAGATTATTTTTGGTATTTTTATTTGGTATTGCTCAATCAAAATGATCGATAAAAACAAGGAGTAAGGATAATTACTATGGATGTAAATTACCCTCGGTCGACTTTGAAACGATAGGTGAAAACCTAAACGTCTCGAGGTTCAATAAGTAAACAACAAAAATAAGATTTAATACTACTTGAGTTGACAAACCAATAATCGGTCGTTCCTCTCAATATACGCACAAGCAAGCGGGGAAACGAGGTGGCACAAAGCACTTAAAAACCTTTTTCCTTAGACGGCCTTTTATAGCACGTCGTCTTATACCCACCTTATAGTTTGTATAAATCGACTTCAAACTTTTTATTAGTATTTATCTATTTTGCCTTTTTTTCCGTTTTGGATTCGAATACAATAGCTAGGTGATGAAATCCCAACTAAGGTCTTATTTGGAAGTAGGTAAATTTATTGTTCTACGTAATACAATATAGTAATCACAAAAAATACGAAAAACGATACATACTATAATAATAAGAAAATAACAAAACTTTCTGAGGACGGAAAGGGTCTTCAAATCAATGATCAACAAATCTCACAAAGACGAATCATACACAAGAACCCTGGCAACGGCGCCAAAATTTTTGATGTGTCGTGGATTGTATATTAATTAAGATACGTTATAGGGTAAATTAGAAAATTACCTTTAGGAAAAAGTAATAGACTAAGATTACCAAAGACGGATTTAATTAAACACGGTGATGAACCAAGTTCGTTGTACACGAAGATCGAGTGAATTTGAGACGTTTTGTTTCGATTTGGATAATTGATTTGAATGGTTATTCGGTTTTTAAACTAATTTTCCTACAAATTAAAACTAGGTGCATGAATCGTTCCCCAAAAATAAAATCTAATAGACAAATATTTAAACTATTTTGAAATTAAACTATTTAACTGAAAACACTTTATCACTTATTAAAAATCTATGAAAACTCATTTAATTAAAATCTAATATCTATAAAAACTAATTTTCAATAACAATTAAAATTTCTAAAATTGATAAAATAATTTTTATTTTGTTTTTATTTATTTATTAATTTTTTTTCTAAAACTGTTTAAAAGTAAATTTAATAAACTATTAATTTAAAACTATTTAAATGAACCCTTTTATATAATCTACTTAAAATAAATCTGACACCCCACTACTTTAGCATATTAATTACTAAAACCAACTTATAACAAAAATTGATATCTAGATCAGATGGTAGACGTGTTTGGCCCATGACCAGGAGGTCATGGGTTCGAATCTTGCTAGGGACATTATTTTTGGTAATTTATTTTTGACAGAGTAAAAGAAATCCAAAGTCACAGGGGTGACTTCTTTGAGAGTAAAACTATTGGACTGATAGGAATCAACTATAAACAATCAGATCAATTGAATCTGATGGCATTTGTAGTACAACAAAGCAATACAATCATCTTTTCAGCAAAGTAAGAAACGATATATCCGCAACCTATAATATTATTAGCAAAACTTAACAGATGCAAGACTCAAAAACATCAACTAACATCACACACATAAAAACTCAGCAATTACTAAAACAATACATATCAGCAAATCAGAAACTAACCATTTAGCAAGTTAAAATTACCAAATTTTTACCAATTAACCAGCAGTCAATACTATAACCCAAACTAGCAAAACTCAGCAAAATCTAATAAACTTGATGATAATATAATGCAGGCATCAAAGTAAACAGAGCTAATGCAAGTTCTTGAAAGTTACCACAGACTTTTACCAAACTCAGCTAATGTTATTACAGTAATCATGCTTATGACAGAAATCAGATCAATATCATCTTAAGACGACCAAACAGAAACTCTCAACTAATCAGATTATTCAAAGTCCCTTTTAATCAGATTAAACATTAACTTTAATAATCACTACACAGTTATAACCAAAACCTTTTTGATAAAACTCACTTAACAGATTTATTTAAAAACCTTTATAACAGATAAACCCAATTCTTCTCAAACAAATCATTAAACTGAAAATCAAACAATAGCTCTATCTTCTAAGTAGGTTCACAAAGAAAATATCATAACAGATCTAAATCAATCACTCTAAAATAAGATAACATAACAAATTATAGAATTACACTAGAAAGTATGCTGAAAAATTAAATGTAGCTTAACCATCTATTGAAGAGAACCTTTGGGAAGAAGAGCGGCGCTGAGCCGTCTTATCTAAACTGAAACCACCATCGAAACCAACACCATCAGTAGGTCGAACTATGACCATCACACTATCGAATCACCACCATTTCTCGACATCAACTCACGAATATCAATTATATCCGATCCAGTTTATTATAAACTTCCAATGGGGAAGTTTATCCCCAAATTTAATCTTAAAATATTTAATACAAGCTATTATTCAGCTTAATTAAATATTTTTATCATTATTATAGCTAATCAGTGTAAAGAATAAATTGCAAATATTAAATTTAGATAGAAAAGTAAAACACGAATTTAATTAAATCCAAATTAACTTTTATTAATTAACAAATATGCTTACAATACTGAAAATAGAAATACAATTATCCTAGAACTAATTTAGCATAATAACATTAAAACTAAAAATGGGATGAAAATTACAGATAAAATGGGGGTTTTTATAGGCTAACCCCAAACCCTCTTGGGTGAGTTTGTTGAGGGGAATCTTGCATCTTAACCGTCTATTCCTTCTCTTTCATCATTCCTTTGATCTTGTGGCTGATAAAACACAAGCTAGCACACGGATTGCCAACGTGGCAATCCATTGTGCTAGTTGTGTTAGTTTGGTGCTGACTTGTCATCCTCTTATTGGAGAAGTGGAAAGAATGAGGTGTCTCGTCCAATAAGAGTATGGGAAAAGGCCACGTCACCCAAAACAACTCCATCTTCTTTGATCCGATATAAGGGGGAATTAATTCCCATGCGTGTTAACCACGCGCCATGGATAAATAAAAGCCCCAATTTAATTTTGGATTTAGGGTTAGATGAACAATTGATTAGGTCTGGTTATTTTGGGAGTGGGAAGATGAGAGAAAAGGTGAAAACATAGGGAGTGTCGAAGGGTTGTGTGAGTAAATGTGAGTAGTTCAAGTTGTGAAGTAAATAAATCGTTTATCTATTTAATCGAATAAGTGAATAACCAAAATGGGTTTAAAAGGGCCCATGACAAATTGAACGATTCATAGTAAGTTGTTTATAAATTGGGCTTGGGCCAGAAGTTTAACTCAAACATTACTCAATCCGTCTCTCACTTTTGGTATAATTGGGCTTTGTATGGGCTTTAGGATTAAAAATGGATAACTTGTTTCACAAATGGGCTTTTGAGCCCATTTATTCGAATGTGGGACCCACAAGGCCCAAGTATCCTTTATTCAGTTAAATCCACTAAAAACAGACTTGAATTGGCTTTGCCGATCTTTTCTTCAAACTCGTGCCGGTTTTTGCTGATTTTCGCGAACTTCGGTACCTACACACATCAAACAACAAAACAAGCATATACAAGGCAATATTTAAATATTTTATGCATTTATTCATTGTTTATGATATAAATGATATGAGTAAAATCACTCATATCAGGTACATCCACGTTTTGATGATAATGATATATATAGTACGTCTAATCAGGAGGAGTATACTAAGATGCTTGAGCCCTACATTGAGACACACGGGAATCAAACGAATAATAGTAATATTATTTCGAATGAGCCCAATGTGGACCTTAGTGTGGATCAAGTTGCCCAGCCTACAACCCTTTCTGAGGAGACACATGCGTATTATAAATCTCTATTTGATAAGCTTGCTAAGGATGTCGACCATGCTACGGTGGTTAATAATAAGTTTAGAGAAACTAATGCCAAATTGACCACTGAGCTTGCGGGATATAAGGAACGGGAGAAATTTTTTGAAATTCATCAGGCTAAAATTAAAGAACTTGAACAAGCTCATGCTACATCGGTGTATCAAGAAAAATGCACAACTAGGAAATTAAATGCCTTACATTTAAGTAGTGCTAAAAAGATAAGCGAATTGAATGATGAAATCACTTCTCTTAATACACAGCTTTCAACTGACAAATCTATTATTTTGGATTTAAAAGAAGAATGAAAAAAGTTGAAACATGATTTCAAAATTCGAGAGATAGGCTTCTTGAGAATTTTTGCAAAGCTCAGGATAGGATTAGAGAATTAGACAACCTTTTAGTAAAACGTGGCCAAACTATGCAGACGATAAATATGCTCGCACCAAAACTGAATGAGATAAATTACACTCGATACAAATTGGCTTTAGGTTGTCCTCTTCCTCCTAATCCCGGATATCTTAAGCAAGTTCAGGCCACTAATGAAACCTTATATAATGGTAGTATGCTCTTGTCTGATGAGCATGATCCCCTTAGTGTGCATGATTCCGAGGAAACTACTGAACTTGCAGTAGAGACCCGTTTAAGAATGAAAAAGCTTGATAAAGAAGTGACACCCGTTTATTATCCAAAAGTTAATCCTCCAACTGTTTTTGTTCGGTCTAAAACGAGTACTGAAATGCTTTTACTCCAAAGTGAGGAATTGTCTGATGACCCCCTAAACCGAGTATCACACGCTGATTTCTAAACGAGCTTAAAGATAACTTTGTCATCCTTAAACGTGTTGTTAATTCCAAAATCACTGGAGGAAATTTTACATCACCTGTTCAGATTGAGGTTCAGAAAATTCTTCAAAATGATATTAATCCGATTATTAATCAAGTCGATGCTCGGTTAGGCAATTTGGAAAACGCCTTTCTAAAAGAATTTGCCAACTTTGTTGAAGACTTTAAAGCTTTGGCGAAGGAAGTTGATGAATCTCTTGATAAAATCAAAGTTTTGGAAAACGATCTTGAACGCCTCTCTAAAGCTCGTGATAGTATTGATAGTAGCCCGGTTGAGTTAGGTACCTCTGTGTCGCACAATGAAAACGTCCAAACTGAGCTTGATCTTATGAAAGAGAAAATGGGATCCTATGTCATTAAAAAGGACAAAGAATTTACCGATCTTTGGAATAAATTTGTCAAAAAATGTGATGAATGCAAATATGACAAGATTTCGTATGAAAAAGCTTACAATGAAATGCAACAAACTATCGCACAGTTGCAGGCTCAGTTAGCAGGGATTAAGGAAAAGAATTTGGCCTCTTTAGGGTTAGTAAGTTCCAGTGATGGAAATGCTCAGAAGCTTAAAGCTAAGATTGCAGATTTAGAATCTGTTGTTGTTTCATACAAGCAGGCTGTTGAACAACGTAAGTCTGTCTATCAGCAACTTATTGATAAAATTTGTGAGAACTGTAAGTTAAAGGCCTTGTTAAAAGATAAGACTTCTGAACCTAGCTCGATTGTGGATACGATGATTCAGAAACCAGCAACCTCGGGACCCACTCGCATTGCTGTAACACCGTTTCCCAAGGCTGCTGGAATGAGAGCTGCTGTTATTGCCCTAAGAATGTTTCGCGTTAGACCTTCCTCTCAAACTAGGGTAGATATCTCTGTGCCTAGCAACCAACGTAAAGCAAGTGTTAGGACAAAACCGACCACTATCGCTCAACCACAAGTCATTGGTTTAAAAAATGCTAATTCTAACAAGCGTGTGTCTATTTCTATAGGAATGAACAACTACACTAAGAGCAGAAGGCCACAGCCTACGAGCAATACAAGGAATGATAGGGTCCCTTTTGCCTCTAGAAGTAGTCGTCCCAAGACTAATAATGTGGAAGTAGAAGAACACCGTAGGAATTCACCGTTTTTTATTCATAATCAGAAACATAATTCTTCTGAATGTAATGACTTTAAACTTGCTATTCAAAATGAAAAATCTGAAGTTATTTGTGCTAAATGTAATAAATGTTTCTTTACTTTTAGTGATGATGTTTGTGGGTTGACTATGAATGGTTTGAACTATGGTGGTTACACTCGACTTGACAAGCTTTCTATCAGCAAAACACATAGCACTCCTAAGGCTAAAGTGTATGTTTAGAAAACTAAGTAGGTAGGGTCCACTGAAAGTCTAGCTACGCCTAGAAGTCCTAGATTTACCTCTAAGTGGTTGCCTACTGGAAGATATTTTGCCTCTAATGCTCATGTTATTGATACTAGTAGATCTCCTACTGACAATGAAATGTCGGTATGTGATATGGCTTGTTATTTCCTAACCATACAGGAACCTATTTCTTCGGTTGCCAAATTTTCTCTTCTCTTATCATTGGCAGACTGTTGAAATTTATCTCTGGTGCGTGGACTCGGGCTGTTCCAAACATATGACTGGGAATCGAAGCCTTCTCAAGAACTTTGTATGGCGTTTTATAGGAACTGTTCGATTTGGAAATGATCATGTTTCTGCAACCCTAGGCTATGGTGATCTTCATTAGGGAAATATTATCATTACCAGAGTATCTTTTGTTGATGGCTTGGGACACAATTTGTTCTCGGTTGGGCAATTCTGTGATTCAGATTTGGAGGTAGCCTTCAGAATGTTGGGAATAAAATTAGCTAAGTCACTGGAACGCTGACAAGAGGAAAATGGACGATGACAAGAGTAAACGGGGCGCTGACAGGTGAGACGCTGACAGGTGAGACGCTGATAAGAATTATCAAGGCGTTGACAAGAAGAATTTTAAGACAAAGACAAGGACTAAATCTGCCAATGATGAATTCTTCAAGCTGGTGGACAAAATATGAAGATAAGAATTCAGAATATATTCTTAATGTTTAAAAAGATTTAGTCAATAAGTTATGTTTATCTTATGTCTTTTCCTAAAATAATTGATCTTATCTTTTTGTACAAGGCTCCTTAAACCTATAAAAGGAGGCCTTAGGGTTAGACATAAGACACATCTTTTTCACACACCTCTTCCACATATCTCATAACACTTTCATTGTAATCATTCATTGATATTATTAATCAAAGTGAAAGTTTTGTTTACTTTGTTTTGTTCTTTGTTCTAAGTGTTAAATTCCGCATAACACTTAGTTTGTTCAATACAACAAAGTTTCTCTACGTGTTAAACTTGATTTAATCTCGTTAACACAAAGCTAAATCGATCTAAGTTTGGGATCAACAAGTGGTATCAAAGCTTGTTGAGAAACTTTGATTTGAAGAACGAAATCCAATATCGTGAGTTGAACCAGGCTAAGGAAGAAGGTGAAGAAGAATCTGATGATGTTTTCAGTTAAGGCCACGTCTACTTCAAATTCCACAAGTTCCAATTCATCTTCATGTTCTGATAGTGAGGTATATGATAACTCTTCTTGTAGGTTAAATACTGAGAAACTTAACAAAGAGGTGTTAAGGTTGTTAGATGATGTGAGTACTGAAAGATGCAAACTGTCTAACTATCAAATTGCTCTCACTCAAACTGAGAAGACAGTTTCTGAGTACAAGAAAATGGAATTTGACTTAAAAGATAAAATAAATATCTTAAAACATGAGTTAAATGCTAGTATGGATATTAGAAACATCATGGAGAGAGTCAATGCTGAATTACAGGCTAAGTTAGATGAGGCTATCAAAAATAAGGATAATGTAGACCTTAAAATTCAGAGATTTGATAAGGCCTCACAAACCCTAGGAGAATGTGTTAGTAAACAGAGGGACTCTAGGGATTTGTCTGGGGTTGGGTTGAAAGAATATGTTGCCGTTCCACCACCTGCTGGGGATTTCTATGGTGTCAAAAGAAAGGACTTATCTTGGACTGGTATTCCAGAACTCCAAGAAGAGGAATTTATTCCTCCACCTAGAGTTCTTTCCCCAGTTGAGGAATATCAACAAAAGGTTATTGACCTAGAAGAGTGGAAAAAGGCCAACCCGACTTTATTTGTTAAAGGTGGGATACTTAGTGAGAGTCCATTTGTGCCTACACCCATTGAGAGTCCAGTTGTATCTACACCTATCACTGGAAAAGCTGTTAATCTTGGCTCCCCAATTAAGAAACAACCTAGTGTTAAATACGCTGAAATGTATAGGAAACCTAGGTCATTCAGAAGCCAAGAAAGTGTTAATGGGACAGGGTTTTATCAGTCTAAGCCTAAGTTTGTGTCCAAAAAGGCTTGTTACTCATGTGGGAGCTTCTCACATTTGGAAAATAATTGTGTGATTGAATAAAATTCATTCGCTGACAATAGGTCATCCAATGTCAACCATAGACCTTTTGTCCACATTAGACCACAGGCTACTAGACCATCTCCTTTCTTCTATAAGGCAGCTAACACCCATGGACAAAGGCCCTTTCAAAAGACCAACACTTGGTCAAACAGACAGTATGTTCATGTAGCAAACCCTAATTTGGGCGCTGACAAGAACAAATTCAGCGCTGACAGGAACAAATTCAGCGCTTACAAGAACAAATTCAGCGCTGACAGGAACAAATCCAGCGCTGACAGGATCAAATTCAACGCTGACAGGCACAAATGCAGCGCTGACAGCTCCAAGTTTGGTATGAGACTTTATTTTAGACCATATAAACAAAGATACTTTGTTAATAAGGGTTAATGGTCTAAAGCATCATCCCACTTAACATGGAAACCTAAACAAGAGCAAAACTCTAATTTTAATGGTATTTCAATGACTTGCAATAGATTTAAATATCTTGAGAAGGTCATTACTAGTATCATTGGAACAAATTAGTTGTTTAGGTCACAAAGGGATGAACAGGGATTTGTGGCAAAGAATAAGACCACTCTAGTTGAACAACTAGACAGATCCAAGTCTGACAAGGCTTGGATCTCTAAAGAAAACTAATTTGTTTTCTTTTTGAGCAGACTATCCAAAAGCAGGTTAATGATCAAGGATATTGGGATAGTGGATGCTCAAGGAACATGCATTTTTGGTCTTTCCACTGTTATTATTTTTATCCACTAACATGTTATCTCTACCCATTGTTGTGGGAAAGGGTAGCCTCTGTTGGTGTGTTTTTGTGGTTTTTGTCTAACTATGCAGGAATGTGGAGCTACATTTGGATGGATACAGAGTTGCAAACTTTTATTTATGATGGTTGGAATGTTTACATTCTTATCTTGAGATAAAATTTTGCTTCTTCACATATAATGATTTGTATGCTTCTGTTAAGGGGAGGTAAACCTCTAGGTTTTTGGGTACTCTTAGAGCACTCTTGCACAATTCTAGATTGTGTCCACTGGTGAGTGGGGGTTAGAAATAACCAAGGCTCTTTTCTTATGAAATTGTTGGAATTTCTAAACCTCGAGGCACTGTAGCATGCACGTAGTTTATTTTGCATGCATGCTGCCAAGACTTTTGGCCTAGAATTGGGTGTGGTCGTATGGGTGACTTGGGGTAGATATATTTTTGGGTTACTTGGGGAGTTGCAAAGGTTTTATATGAGTTAAATTTCTCTTTGGGGCATTTGTGAACAAAGGACTCTAGAGTTCATGTGTATCTATCATGCTTTTGCATGAGTGTATGCATGAACAGTGTTTGTCACTCTTGCTTATTAGAGACTAGTTAATTTCCTTAGGATTATTACCTTTGTTTGTGTTTTAACTAAGGTTTTATGCATTCTCAAGTACATTTTATGCTATGCCATCTTAGCTGATGTCATTTTTAAACTTCTTTATAGACCCAAAACGTTTCATCACCCTTACATTTTTCAATTTTTTTGGATATCCGGAAGCCTAATGATCATTGAGATGTTTTTCCTAGTGATTGACATCTAGTAGCAGCAAAGATCACTTTCACAAGGGTGTATAGTGTTATGGATATGGCTGAGACTATTGGAACTAGCTTTAATGCAGGTCAAGTCAGTCGTATCATCAGTAAGTCCATCCCCATGTCCTATGAATCAACATTGGGGATTCATTTCCCGAATGTAGATGAGGACAATATGAAACCTTTGACATTAATGGAATTGACGAAAATCTGTATTAGCTTGTAAAATCATAATACATAAATGGTACAAATTGTCAAGGATCACTGTTTTGAACTGATAGACTTGTTGTTTTGGAAGCTGATGCAAGGAGGATGTTCTTGGTTCCGTCCTTGTATATTGATCTTGGAGAGGAGTCTTAAAAAGGGGAGGAGCAATCGAATTTGAGTGACAAAAGTAATAAAGAAAGCTCCAAAGACTCTACATGTGCTGAAGATGATTAAGACCAAGTGAAGGCTAACTATACAAGTGATTTGAGTGATTGACTTTTCGAGATTTATTATTACTCAAATTCAAGGATAAGTATATTTGTAAGAATCCTCTCTGTGTGTTTTATTTTATTCAGAAACTTGATTACTAGAGTAGATATCAAGTTTAGGGGAGGATTGTTGGGAATAAAATTAGCTAAGTCACTGGAACGCTGACAAGAGGAAATTGACGCTGACAAGAGTAAACAGGGCGCTGACAGGTGAGACGCTTACAGGTGAGACGCTGATAAGAATTATCAAGGCGTTGACAAGAAGAATTTTAAGACAAAGACGAGGACTAAATCTGCCAATGATGAATTCTTCAAGCTGGTGGACAAAATATGAAGATAAGAATTCAGAATATATTCTTAATGTTTAAAAAGATTTAGTCAATAAGTTATGTTTATCTTATGTCTTTTCCTAAAATAATTGATCTTATCTTTTTGTACAAGGCTCCTTAAACCTATAAAAGGAGGCCTTAGGGTTAGACATAAGACACATCTTTTTCACACACCTCTTCCACATATCTCATAACACTTTCATTGTAATCATTCATTGATATTATTAATCAAAGTGAAAGTTTTGTTTACTTTGTTTTGTTCTTTGTTCTAAGTGTTAAATTCCGCATAACACTTAGTTTGTTCAATACAACAAAGTTTCTCTACGTGTTAAACTTGATTTAATCTCGTTAACACAAAGCTAAATCGATCTAAGTTTGGGATCAACACAGAAGTCATACATGCTTTGTTAGGGATCTTGAAGGAATTGATCTATTGAAAGAAAATCGTACCACCAACCTTTACAACATTGATCTTTTTTAAATGTCTGCTGCATCTGCAATTTGTCTCATGGCCGGGCCACTTCAACAAAGTAATGGTTATGGCATCAAAGGTTATCTCATCTCAATTTCGATGCCATCAACCAACTTGCAAAAGATGATCTCGTTACCGGTGTTCCAAAGTTCAAATATACTAAAGACCATCTTTGTCCTTCATGTGAGCAAGGTAAAAGCAAGAAGAAGCCCCACAAACCCAAACGTGTTCCAAATTCGACAAATAGGTTGCATCTCCTTCATATGGATTTGTGTGGCCCAATGAGAATCAAAAGCATTAATGGAAAGCGGTATGTCCCTGTGATTGTGGATGATTATTCTCGTTACACATGGGTTCATTTTCTTGCTTCGAAAGATGAAGTCCTTGATGTAATTATTAATTTCTTGAAGAAAACATCAGTGCTACTTCAAGCCCCTGTTATCATTGTAAGAACGGATAACGACACAGAATTCACCAATCAGAAATTGAAAGCTTATTTTGACGAAGTTGGGATTTCTCATCAAACTTCGGCTGTAAGAACTCTAGAGCAGAATGGAGTTGTGGAACGGAGGAATCGTACGTTAGTTGAAGCTGCTCGGACGATGCTTCTCTCCACAGTGCACCATTATTCCTTTGGGCTAACGTTATAGCAACTGCATGTTATACTCAAAACCGTTCCATTATTCACACCCGTTTCAACAAAACACCTTATGAGATCATTAATGGAAGAAAACCGGATATTTCATTTTTACATGTCTTCAGTGCATTATGTTATCCGAAGAATGACCGTGAAGATATCGGTAAACTTGAACCTAAAGGTGATATTGGTTTTATCATTGGTTATTCTTCAACTGCTTGTGCTTACAGGGTCTATAATCGAAGGACAAGAAAGGTAATGGAGACTATGAATGTTACCTTTGATGAACTCTCGGGTATGGCCTCTCAACATAGAAGTTCACATCCCGAGCTTCAAGGTCAGACTTCTGGACACGTAAGTTCAGGACTCGCGCTTCAATTTGCACCGTCATTAATCTCATCGTTACAACCTTCAGAACGTGACTTGGAAGTTTTATTTGGGCCAATCTATGATGAATATATGGAGGGTCCTTCGTCATTTGGTGTTCCTCAAAATGCCCCGGCTGCACCTGCTACGGTAGTTCCAGAACAACCACTTGCATCTACACCAACGACATCCGTTTTTGCACCATCTACGTCAACCTCAACCATATTGACTCCAAACATTCCAACCACTTCTTCGACTGCTGACGTAACTCAACAACATTCTCAACAAATTCCTAATCATGTTCATCTTCAGAATGAAATAGTTGCTGAAAATGCAAACAATGCGATGCTCAACGAATATGAGTTTATTAATCCATTTGCGGCTTCCACAAGTACTACTCAGCCGTCAACACCATATGTGGATCCGTCGAGCTCGCATCAAGTTTCTCATACACTTCCACATGAATACAAATGGACTAAGAATCATCCTTTGGTTCAGGTGATTGGCAATCTCTCACGACCAGTATCAACACGAAATCAGCTGCGTACCGACGATGATATGTATATCTATGCACTATCAGTCAGCACAACGGAACCATCAAGTGTGAAAGAAGCAATGACCGATGCATCATGGATTGAGTCTACGCAAGAAGAACTCAATCAGCTCATCCGGCTTGATGTATGGGAGTTAGTACCTCGACCGGACAATACCGATCCCCTTACTTTGAAATGTTTATTCAAAAACAAGATGGATGAGGAGCAAACAGTAATTAGGAACAAGACTCGGTTAGTCATGAGATGTTATAAACAACAGGAGGGAATTGATTTCGCAGAATCCTTCGCCCCGGTTGCTCGAATGGAAGCTATTAGGATTTTCTTGGCATACGCAACACATAAATCATTCAATGTGTATCAAATGGACGTGAAGACGGCTTTCTTGCATGGGCCGTTAAAAAGAAGATGTGTATGTATGTCAACCTGAAGGTTTCATCAATACCGAATATCCAAGCCATGTCTACAAGTTGAAAAAGGCAATTTATGGTTTGAAACAAGCACCGAGGGCATGGTACGACGAATTATCATCATTTCTTCTCCAAAATCACTTCAACAAAGGAACCATTGATCCAACGTTGTTTATCAAGCACTACGGCAACGACATCTTGGTGGATCAGGTCTATGTAGATGATATTATATTTGGTTCTACTAACCCAAAATATTCCATATTATTTGCCGACCTTATGAAAAGTCGATTCGAAATGTCCATGATGGGGGAAATGACGTTTTTTCTTGGTCTCCAAATTCACCAATCCCCCCGTGGTATTTTCATAAATCATCCCAAGTATGTGCTTGAGATTCTAACGAAATTTGGTATGGATAACTATGATCCAATTGGTACTCCAATGGACACTAAAACACAAGCTTGATTTCGATAAGAAAGGGACATTTGTAGATGCTACAAAATACCGAAGTATGATCGGGTCCCTTATGTACTTAACCTCAAGCAGACCGGACATTGTGCATGCTACTTGTTTATGTGCTCGGTATCAGGCTAAGCCAACCGAGAAGCACCTCAAGGAGGTTAAAAGGATCTTTCTTTATCTCCGGGGAACCATTCACACGGGTCTCTGGTATACGAAGGATTCGGGTTTTAATCTCACTGGTTTTTCAGATGCCGACCATGCAGGGTGTCATGACACATTCAAGAGCACTTCCGGTGGAGCACAATTCTTAGGCGAGAAGCTAGTGAGCTGGTCCTCAAGAAAACAAGACACTACGGCGTTGTCCACCGTAGAAGCAGAATATGTGTCTCTATCCGTGTGTAGTGCTCAAGTCCTTTGGATGATAACACAACTCACGGATTATGGCTTTCACTTTAGCAAAGTTCCTATTTATTGTGATTCACAATCAGCCATAGCCATATCCTGCAACCCGGTCCAACACTCCAAGACCAAGCACATAGCTGTCTGATTCCATTTCGTTAAAGAGCATGTGGAAAGAGGAACGATCGAACTGTATTTTGTCAAGACGGACTACCAACTAGCCGACATCTTCACCAAAACTCTTTCTCAAGACAGATTTGAATTCTTGGTTCGTCGACTTGGTATGCGTAGTTTCACTCCAGATGAACTTGAACGTCTTTCACATTTGCAGTAACCTTGTATATATCTATCAGAAAATCAAAATACAAAATATAAAACCTATAAAAACAAAATAAAAAATGAGAAAATCTTTCAAAAATACTAAAAATATTCTTCTTCGACATGTCTCTCAACATCGATAATATGGACGTACTTAGAAATGTTGTTCAATAACGACACATGTACGCACATAAAGTTCGAATGAGAGTTTAAATGTTTTCAAAACATGTCTTTTTCTATTTTCTTTTCATAATGGCTTATAGTCACATGTCAGACTATAACCCGGTCCATAAATAAAGGAAAGTCTTAGACTTATCCTCAACAACGAGAAATTCGTTTTTCTTGGTCATGAGATTTTATCAAAACATTCAAAGTTTTAAGCTCATGAACACAATTTTCTCGAACTTTTGAGCATAATTTTTCAAAGTATTTCAAAACAATGTGCTCATATACTCCTCTATTCAATTAAAATCTCTTTTCGAGGGGGAGTATAATGATTTCATAAACATTTGTTCCAAATTTTCATGACACATTATTCTCTCCTTGTTTCATCACTAGTTTCACAATTTCAATCAAATGCAATTTTTGAGGGGGAGAATAGTGATTAAAATGTGATCAAAATGTTTCATTCTTGGAAAAGAACTTTGTTATAAGTGTTTTCTCTTCCTAATATGTACAAAAACCGTTTTTTATGATGGACATAAGTAGGGGGAGTGTTTTTGGTGATTTAGAAAGTTTTTCTGGTTATGATATCTATACCTTCAACACATTAATTCACGACGGTATTGGTGTCAAAAGGTGGTTAGGTATTCGTCCTATGATCCAACCAGAACCGGAGGGATCTTCCCAGGGACAATCCATTAGAATTTATATGTCCTTAGGAAAGATGGAGTAGTTGAGTGTATGGGAAAATGCCGACTAATGACTTAAGCTAGCACTGGAACAATCACAACAAGGTTCTAATTATGACGTCTTGGTAAGCATTGAAGGGGTTGAAGAATGAAAAAGAAATGTAAGGATAAAGGGTGTAAAGAAAGAAGGCCTCCATACAACTTAGGTAGAAACTGGGTCAATACATCTACTATCAGAATCACGTTGATGATTTATGGTATTAAAGACAAAGCATCATAGACCCAGTGATGCAAAGCACAACCCTTCCTAGCCTACTCAAGCTTCTCTCAAAAGAAGTTTGTTTTATTGTCACGGAGTTCAACTCATTTATATCAACTTTCTCACTCCGAGAGAGTAGATATTGAAAAGGTGACAGTCTGCTCCAGCCTCTGATCACCAAATAAACGTGCACTTATAGAGTCTAGAGCCAACGAGATTCATCAGAAAATCTCATTAGGACACTTATTCCATATATCAACTGTTGTTCATCATTAGAACACAAGTGATAATTTAGAGAGTCCTATGCTCTATCCTTGTGGTATTGCTAGAACATTCAGAGTGATACTCTCTAGTATTCACAATGATGAATGGAAATCCTTCCAGTGTTAACATCAAACAGCACTGCGGTAGGTCATATGTACGATTCACTTTGAATTGAACATATGCTAACTGGAAAACAACAGTGGTTTGATTCTTAATTGATTCAAACTCATTCCAGGTCTCGACGCAATATCTTTATGATCTTGCCAGAACATTCAGAGTAATAATTTTCAGTATTTACAGTGACGAATGGAAATCCTTCCAATGTCATCATCAAACAGCACTACGGTAGGTAACTTGTGCGATTCTATATGAATCAAACTTGTGTCAACTGGAAAGCAACGATGGTTTGAATCTTAACTCATTCAAACTTGTTCCAGGAAATTGAATTGACGACTTAATCAGCAGAATGTAACTGCATGATTCACTCCTTACTATGAATTATCTTTCGATATATTCAAGTATAGAGAACGACTACCACAGCCGAAAACCCTGTCAAGGAAGTTCTTTGAACTTACCTAATCACAGGTACATTATTCTTACTGTATAACGGGAAACCGGAGGAATGAAAACGGTGGAGTAACTTCAAGAGTCGTAATTCAAGACCACATGCTCATATAAATGAAGAAAGCTCAAGAACATCTAAAGACAAAGACTTCCGCTACTCTGATGATCAAGGGAGATTGTTAACAAGCTTTCAAGTCAACACAGAACATGAGTATGTGGGGAAAGACACAAGAACACAAGCTGACAAAGTTTCAAGATCAAGTCAAGGCAAAGATCAAAGATCCCAGATCACAAGTCATGAAAGGAACTATGAAGGAACTCTCAAGACATCGAGCTTCAAAGTCTGCAACAACAAAGAAGTGAAGTCAGGGGTTCGACTCTTGTCATTCCCCATGTGGGGGATTTTCCCAGAATTGGCAGCCGGGTTTGAATCCTATCGCAATTCCTTGAAGCCCCTTAATGGGAAACTGGATGGCTAGCATGGGGGTTGATATTCTCTTCGTGAGATGATTCAAACTCGGGTCGAGAGACTTGGTGCCTCGATGGCACACAAGATACTCCGCTGCATCAAACTACCGTTTAAAAAAAAACAAAGAAGTGAAGTCACATATTACATGACCACCCCTTAGGGGGAGATTGTTAGAAGTAATGAAAGTGATGGTCATATAATATATCGTTGCGAAGCTCGTGAAAAATGTTATTTAATGATGTCGAGACTTTTTAGTTATTATTGTTTATGTAGCGGGATTTAGTCCTGAACACACAAATGAGGAAGGCCTCCTAAACATTTGTTACTTAGTATAAAAGGCCTCCTAAAACTCATTTGTGTGTGTGCTTTTCCATAATATAGTTTTAGAGAGAGAAAGGTGTGTTTGTTTCTCTCACTAGGAAATCACCAACCCTTTGTATTTCTTTTCTTCTTCTTAATCTAATCTTTCTTTTTTGGTTTAATCTTCATCATGTTATTCGTGTTTGGTTAGTCGTGTGCATAGTTCATACATTATTTTTCAGTTTTTGTGATTTTTTTCATTTTTGTTAGCCGTTTAATATTTTTTATGCATTACTTAGGTTAAATTCGTATTCATAATAAAAAATTAAAAGTCAAATAAATATAATTGTTTTTTCTAAAAATTTATTTTGTTATTTTGTACTTAGTAAAAATAAATTTGCTTTTGTAAGTTTAAAATTTGATAATTTAGTTTTGTAGTCGCGTTTTATCGTTAATCAGTTATTGCCTTTGCTTTGTCTCCGTAGATGTTTTAAGTTTCACCTTGCCTTATTTATGTTTCCTGTAGCTTTAGGATTTCATTTATTGCCTTTTTATATGCTTTTCCCGTAGTTTAAAAAAAAATAATCAAGCGCGTCTTTATATGAGCTCGAAACTTAAGGCATAACGTGGATTTCTATTCACACCTCGCCGAAACTACGATAACCTTCGGGTATACGAAAATGACAATATCAGGGGATTTGATAACGCCCAAATACAACATGTTGTTGGGAGCGTTATCCGTGCTTTTGTACATGTATTTTGGTTATATTTCCATACTTTTGTGCATATTTGTGCCAAAATGTGTTTATGTGTAGCCAAATTGAGGGAAAAGAATAAAAAGATGAAGAAATCAATGCAAAAACAAAGATTAGTACAAGCAAGAAGAAATCCCAACCAAGTTCAAGACCCGTGTACGAGTTACAAGCCTTTGAAGATCAATTCTGGGTGCAAGAACAAGTGTTTTCA
The DNA here is from genome assembly GCA_025667525.1 of Glebionis coronaria. Classification (NCBI taxonomy): domain Eukaryota; kingdom Viridiplantae; phylum Streptophyta; class Magnoliopsida; order Asterales; family Asteraceae; genus Glebionis; species Glebionis coronaria. The sequence continues at coordinate 434,489,085 of CM046879.1, read as the reverse complement.
AGAATATACAAGCTTTACAAGTGATCCCAAACTTGGGAAATGCAAGTGAAATGATGAAACTAGTTGTAGGACAAAGTGTGCAATCAACTCAACTTGTGAGCAGCCACCAACCGTTTTCAGCTGCCACCGGTCGTCTTCAGCTTCCACCATCTCCTTTCTCTTAAGCAGCCTTAGGCAGAATTTACTAAAAGTGATCTACACATTCTTGAAGCATCTAAAGAAGCCATAAGAACCTTCTATGGAGGAGTAGAGAATACCTTTGGCACCAAGCAAATGCCTTTGGCTCCAAGTTATGCATTCAATCCTAAGCCATCAATTTGTCAATAAATAAGACCCATGGGGTCAGATCTTTCATATGCTCTCATATACCACCATATTACTTCTCTATTTACCAAATAAACTCTTTCTCTCTCTCCCTTGTCCCAAGACCGAAATTCGGATTTGAGCAAGGTGGTGCAAGAAGAGTAACTTTGGGAGCCTAAAAAGCAAAGTTTACTTCACCAAATTATAAGGGATCATTATCCTAATCAATACTATATTTCCAATTTGTAAGACTCTTGATTATGAATTTTAAGACTTTATTTTTTGAGCTTATGTCAATGTTTAATATGAGTGGCTAGTTTCATTTTACACTTGGTAAGATGATGTTTGTGGCATGATGATGTGGTTGTGATTGTGATTTATGTTTAATTCAATTTCAAGCTTTTCCTTTGAACCATTGGTACTTGTGTTTAATGTGACATTGGCTGTCAAAACATAATTTGTTGTTAAAGATTTCATAGGTCGAAAGAGGAATTTTTCAACAAGTCATAGACGATTTGTCTATGGTTGGCTATCTTTTGTATTAACCATTTCTTAAGAAGTTTTGATCACTAAGAAACATAACTACAAGTGTTAACAATTTTGTGAAATGAACCACGAATCAAACGAGTTGAAATTTGATTAATCCTGAATTGAGTGATTGAGTCTAATGCTTGTTTTCTTCAACTAAAGTCTTGACGAAGATTGAAGCTTTTAAAAACAATAGATTGGATTTCCCATCTAATTATCATAATCATAAGTTTACGTGTCTATCACAATCATACCATATCGGATTCCTAAACTAGTCTTTACCAAGTGTTACTTTTAATCATATTACTTTTCATCATAATTTACTTATTTTTATTTGTCTTCATATTGCTACATAAGAAAGATTATTGTGTGATTTTCGAATTATCATAGGTTTTCGAAATCCCTATGAACGATCTCAGTTTACCATTAAAAACTATACCACAAACGAAAGGGTCATACTTGCACGTGCGTTTTTAGTTCATTCCGGTTACTCGTGTTATAAATTTAAAACTTGATCAATCCGCTCTCCACCGGACGTATCGGTGTCTCAATTTAGGGGGAGATGACATCAAAGAGGAGAAAAAATACCGTCAATTTCTTTTCTTCTATTACTCAACGAAGCCTTTTTTATTCTACAAAAGAGGGAGAAGTAAATACAAACTCACTAAAAATTTGCTTAAAAATTATTTTATATATAATGAGTTTATTAGTTTGTAATTATCAAAAATGGAGTTTCTTAATACAAATAATGTTATAAAAACGTTATTTATATTTTCCGACTTCTCGTTGTTTTGATTATTACAAAATGCAAAACGTTATATATAAAATTAAACGTAAGCAAAGTTTTAGTCGTAAATATTTATTCCGACACAATATAACTTAAGGCATGTAAAAATAAATTAAATACTTACAAAGTGATCAAAGAAAAACAGATCTTTTATAAACTAACATTTTAGAAAATGTACACAAAGTGTATAAAATGTTACAAGGTATTTTTCTATATTAACAACATGTTTTAAACAAAAATACAAATTTGAATTTCAAATTTCCCCCCTTAACGGCTCTTAACAGTTTAAAACCTACACCAAGTAATACCTTTACCACTAAAAGACAATAGGGAGCGCCTAGTCTAGCCAGTGTACTAGACTAGGCAGCCGGTTTACTAAAATTTAGTGTACCGACTGTGTTATCTAGTGTACCAGCCACGCTCTGTCACACCCCGCCGTGGCGGAACACGGGGCGCGAACTATGGATATCATCACAACAACCGGTGTCTCTATAGAAAAACTAAATGCAAAACAAAAATGTCATTCAAGGCGACACAATGCCATGACAATATCTCAAACAATGCAGGGGTCTAGGTAAGTAGATAACAAGTCCTACCTTTTACCCAAGACAAACAAACAAACAACAAACCAAACATATAGAAGTCATACAATGTATTTATTCAATCAAAACAAAAAGTAAATCTAAGAGGAATGGGGTTCCTCCTTATGCAATCCTAGGCATCTTCAATCTTAACCACTTTTATTCTCTACCTTCACCACATTCTCACCTAAAAGAGACACTAAAACACGTCAACATAAAGTTGGTGAGAGTCATAGGTTTAGACTCCAAGAAACCAACACAAGAATAAAGTTTTAAGCTATGAATCATAAACATTAAACAATACATGTATGGACAAGGTGCTACAATATGCATTATCAAACTAGTAATCAAGATCACACAATCCAAACCAACCAAGGCTACATGCCTTACCAATCACTAGTAGTCCCGTAAACGCCCATATATCTATGTACCATACCAAGGCTACTCGTCTTACTATATCACAACTGGTCCCATAGATGCCTATACATCTATGTACCAAACCAAGGCTACCCGTCTTACCATATCACAATCCCATAGACGCCCATACATCTATGTACGAAACCAAATCATAACACAATCAAGATTCACATAGCAAGTAACACATAAGTAAACACACATTGTCCAACACAAACCATTAAAACAATCACAACTATATATTGCAAAATCATTACAGTGTCTCTTCCATCCCATCTGGAAGTAAAGAAAACATTTATAAAACTCAAGAATATGGGACTATGAAACTCACCTGAACGAGCTTTTCAAAATTTCCACACACTAGCAAAAATCTTTACACAACAATGCATATAATCAAAACATGAACCAATAGTATCCCATAGCAGATCATCAATCTATGATGGATGTATAAACCTCTTATGCATTCTAATCCCATTCTAAGACTTCCCATTTCACCCCACTATGAGCTCCATAACTTAGTTATGTTCATATCCTAACCTGTTCTCATTTTAATCAAAACAATCCCCTTTTTCATGTCCAACAAAGAGGGTCGAACTCCCCTTAAGTCCCTAATATATATATATATACTTTTGCCTATCCAGAATTTCCTAGTTTTTACATGTCAGAACAAGACCTCATATCCATATGAAAGCCTTAACCCAAACCACCTCAAAACATTATTTGTAAATAGGCTGATCCAAAATCAGTTTTGACCACGACTGTTGTAACCCCCTTTTGCCCTACTTCCCGACCTCCAATTGAGTTCTCGTTTCTTTCATTTAAAATCTTATTCAATTACCTTTTTCTGGACATCAAATTCGACTTCTATCTATTTTCCAAACTCGAGTTATGATCAAAACAAGTGACACAAAATTCTGCCCTAATTTAAAAAATGATTTTCCCATAATTAGTCTAATTAATCACCCAATCCATGTGTAATATTTACCCCAAATTAATCCTAACATGTTTAATTAGATGAATCACATATTTATGATTAACACTAACCCTAAATTCATCATCTATTGATTATAATTGAATACATAACGATTAAAACTTAAAAATAAACAAAGGTTTTGAAGGTTTTACCTTAGAAATCAATGGAGGCAATATTTTGTAGGAAACCCTAAATCTACCATGGATGAAATTCGGCTAGAAGGAACTATGGGATGTAAAAATCTGTTTTTAAGAGTACATGGGCTTGTTTTATGGGTTTTAATTAAAAGGATCTCATAGTTGGACTCAAATTGGGCTCCCCTTCCCTTCCTTAGGCTTACGTCGGCCAAAATGCATACCCAACACCCTTAGGCCGATTTTTTTAACTAATAATACTGTTATTAAATCTTAACTAAAGTTAATGGTACCCTCGGGTTACTTCCGGTCCAAAACCTGAAAGCCTTACGTTATTTTTTCGACTTTTTACGTGATTTCCGAACTAACCTTCATTTCTAAAAGTTTCTAAATATGGAAAGTAACTCTAAAAGTTATCCTAACCATATAATATATACTTAATACATACATAAAACATACGATACGTAAACGAAACCTTATAAAAACGATACCCAAACTTTCCCGCAGTTCATTTCAGAACTTATTTCATTTAATTTCATTTCCAACTTGTACCATGATTTACAAATCATGTAACTGATTCCATCTATTCTCATTCCCAAAATCATACATATAAACACATAAATCATGTAGAACACATAATCTAACACATAACTAGAAATAAATGGGTGACAACTAACTCGTCAAAAACCCAAGTTGTCACAGCATCCCCTCCTAATAGAAATATCTTCTTGAGATTTACTCCTGAACTCAAACTCATTCTCAGCGCATATGGAAATATCCATCCTTTCATAAAATCTTCACGTACACACAATAAAATAAATCAAAATCACGAGACTCCAAAAGAAACTCCAACATAAAATATGTATGAATACCATACGAACCACGACAACAAACTAGTGACACAAGAAACGCCTAACGGATGGAAACTTTTTACAAAATTTAACTTTTACCCAAAAGAATTATATTTAGTGATTTTACATTGGTCGCTTTAAAACTATAAAGTCATATTAGTAATTTTGTAATCACTTTAAATGTAAAATTAGGGTATATGAATTTTCTTCATAACTTATTTTAAGTCTTGCATTCATAAATAATTATAAATGACGCTAATCAGTTAAACTTATAGGCATGAAATATTTTAAGTATATTCTTTTAAAGATGGTGTTTTTAAATGGTAGTAAAGAAGTCTTGATTATATGTTAAAGAATTTATGTTACATCTTATTTTAAACACGGTTCCAACACTTTACCCTTGTTTCACCGAATAGAAACAATTATTTCAACTCTATTGTAAATTTCAAAAAAAAATCTCAATCTACCATTTAAAAGAAGTGTAAGACTCAAAACATAAGATATCATTATCCCAAAAAGAAATCTCAAACTATATCAATAGCCTTAATTCCAAAAATATCATTTTAAAACGAACACGTGAAATATAAACTCGACCAAAAACATTATGAATTGATAAGTTATGGGGACTCATCCATACTATCGCTCAGAGATCCGAAACCAAAGTGTATCAACACACTTGTAGCAATAAGCCAAATCGAAAACGCATGATGGGTAACATAGGACTTCAAATTATCATGATATAAACAAGGAACTCAAACACTAGAATTGAGTATCTCAACGAACAACGGATTTACGAACCAACTTAAAAATCTCCACGACAACCACGATAGGTGTAACACCCCACTTGGATAAGTGGACCGTTACGTGTATTTATGGCGTGTCATCAAAGCATAAGGTAAATGTCCTAAAACATTAACTGACCATAACGGAAATACCGGAATCAAACATCGGTAATCCAACATAAGCTCAAAACATGAAAACTAAAATACTGAAAGAAAGGACTAAACAATGTCCAACAGGTAATATGAACATGAAGTGCATAAAGTAAAGGAGTCTGAACGACATCCATCCAATGCACATGCTCTCAGAATCTTAAGAGTGTCCTGGAGTACATGCCGTTAGAAGATGAAAGAACTACGGCTGAGCATAACGCTCAGTGAACGGATATGAAGCATGATAATAATATACTGGAAGAGAACTGGTAACAAATACTGAAACTAAAATTGTTATGACAATGGGAGCAAACTGTGTAACATCTGATATATATGATTTATAAATAATAACTGATTTAATAACTGTTGGATCTGAAAACATGCATTTACTGTATTTTAAGTGCCAGAGCTTATATAGGTCATGTGCTGTAACAACGGTGCATGAATAACTAGAGGGGTGACCTCGTCATGCTGTACAGGGGTGACCTCTAAATACAATAGATGGGTGACCTCTAAATACCGTGCTGGGTGGAGGGATCAGCTCCAATGTGAAGGATGTAGAGCACATACCACATTCACCTGATAACTGTAAACTGATAAGCCTAGGATGCATCCATACGCCCCACTAATAATACTGATAAAATGGCCAAGCTGAATTGAGTGGAACGCTGTGGGATATCACTCTCCCGCAGGTGAGTCATGACACCGGTGCCTCAAGTGTCATGGTTACGGTACCTCCGTAACTAGTACTACTGACTGGTCATGCTTGTATATAAGGCTCAGGCAATTTAACTTAATTATAAAACTAATTTCTGATAAAACTTATAGCATATAATTAGGGAAAACATTTGGCTGCAGATGGGAAATCCTAATCATGCATAGAAGGAAAGTCCTTACTGAAAGGACGGGAAATCCGTACCTCGTGTCCAGTAACTGACTGAAGGAAGACTGAACGAACACTACTCGGGCTTCACGGAAGCTACAATAATCAAAGACGCGAATAAGTTATCTGATCTTTATTTATTTTACTGTATCTTAACTGTTTCTCGTTTTATTTATTTTATTCCCGAATTACTGTACTCATATTAACTCATAGTTCCGAGCCTTCTACTATTTCTTTTTAAACATATTAACATTTTACTATTAATTACAGTACAAAGCGTATTGTGACGTTACACTAATTATATATTTGGTAACCTGCTAAAAACAGAAAGTTTCCTACATTAGAAAGTTTCCAAAATAATTTAATTCCTATTATAAAATTATACCCTTTTACAATTTATAAAACTAATTTATATTTAATTCCTTAAATGCATTTTTAAAATATTTATTTAAAGTAAAGTAATTTAAAAAGGTATAATTCAAAATCTTTAGTTTTATTTATAACAATTATATCCCGACCCTAACGAGATATCCCCTTTGGTTTGGTCGATCTCGAAACACATCACACCACAGCAGCAAGGGCTGTGGCCTTGCTACCGTTAGCCAACAGTAGCCCCTGCTGTACCCAGGGTTCCCACTGTTAGTCTACGGTTCCCACTGGTTGTATACAGTTCCCACTGCTATCTATAAGTTCCCACTGCTATCTATTGGTCCCCACTGGTTGCTCTGGTTCTTCCCACCGTTAGTTACAGTTCCCACTGTTAGTGTTGTATAACCCCCAACACCCCTTTAATGTTTATTCACTGCCTATAAGCCCAAACACCCCCTGGTGATACTTGTTTCTCACTGCACACGAACCAAACACCCGTCTGATGGATTTTTAGGGCTGCGGATCCATAACAAGGTCAGTCACGCACCATTCTTGGTCACAGCTGATCTCAAGGATCAACACCGAGACTCACTGGTCTCGGTCTTCGTGAATCCAAACCAACCCGACACCACTTTTTTGTTAACTAAACATCCCTGTGGTCTTTTTTCTTGCTGCCGTCCAACACCAACCCAATCTGCCTAACGGCTGGGCCAACATTAAACACCGAGACACCTAGTGTGTCTCGGTTTGCGTGCACCACCCAAAGCCCGTTGGGAATAAATTATAGCCAGTCTACTTGAGCGCTGACAAGAGTAAAACAAGCGTTGACAGGAGTAAAACAAACTCTGACAGCTCAAGCGTTGATAAGACAAAGTCAAGCGTTGATACATTGAAGACAAGCACTGATGGAAGGATATACTCTACGCGTTTATTGTATTCTAGATTACTTCTAGTAAAGATAGGAACAACAATGTATTTTCTATATTTATCTTTACCTAGAATAGTTGATACGTAGATTATTGTACAAGGCTTCTTATGTCTATAAAAGAAGACCTTTAGGTTATTGTTCAATATAAGTTTTTATACGTAAACTACTTTCATTGTAAGCAAGTTTGATATCATTAATCAAAGTGAAAGTTTGTTTATATCTTGTGTGTTCTTGTTTAAGTGTTAATTCCGCATAACACTTAGATTGTCATATACATATACAAAGGTTTCTCTAAGTGTATTACTTGATCTAATCTCGTATACATAAAGCTAAATCGATCTAAGTTTGGGATCAACAAGTGGTATCAGAGCTTGTTGAGGAACTTTTGATCTTAAAGAACACAAGAACCCTAAAATCACCAAAACCTTAACAACATCATGTCAAATCCAGAAATAACCTCTTCTTCCTCACCTTTGCCAAACATCAAGATTCCCATGCTTGATGCAACCAACTTTGAATTGTGGAAATTCAACTTTGAACAATACCTGGGGATCTATGACTACACACTCTGGGAGATTATTGAATATGGAAACACATTCAATAAAGCTTAAAAGATTGCTAATGCCATTGCTGCAAGAACAGCTGTTGCTGGATGTTCAGAAGCAGATAAGAAGGAAAAACCTGATGATGGTAGAGCTGTGTCTGCTGAAGACATAGCAAAGAAAAGGGTTGATATGAAAACCCTAAATATTCTGAAACTCTCTTTGGGACAAGAGAACCAGCATAAATACAGAGGTTATGAATCTGCTAAGGACCTTTGGGTAGCTCTTGAAGTTGCATATGGTGGCAATGAAGATACTAAGGAAGAGAAGAAGAAGCAACTCATGCATGATTATGCTGTCTTCAAGGCTCAACCTAATGAAAAACTTAGTAGTGTGAGAAGCAGATTGCTCGATATTACAAGCAAATTGTCCTTCATGGGGACACAACTTGGTGATGTTGACATTAATGCCACTTTTCTTAAAAGTCTTGGTGAGGCGTGGAAGATTGAGGCAAGATCTATTCTTGCCAATATACTCACAAAAGTTCCACGTTTGATGATATCTACAACAAACTGAGGCTGTTGGAAGATGAAACTCTTTTGGAGCATGGAAGCAAATCCACCAACAGTAACATGGCCTTCTTTTCTTATAGTGAAGGTCAATTTAATCAGGACTCTTACATGCATCCAGTTACTGGATCATCATGTGTCAATGCTGGAACATGTCCTGTCAACGTCTCCTATTCAGACGCTGACACATTCAAAAGTGACTCACCAAGAGTTAAACCTGCTGGTTTGGATCTGGATAATGTGTGTGCTTATATTGCTTCTTTGCCCAATGGTTCAGTGATTGCATATGAGGACCTTGAGCAGATAAGTGATGAGCACTTGGAAGAGATGGATATTAAGTGGAACATGGCTCTTGCTAGTATAAGAGCAAACAGGTGGAATAGAAGGTTTAAGAAGATGACCTTCAATGCAAAGGACACAGCTGGATTTGATAAATCCAAAGTTGAGTGCTACAACTGTCATCGTATGGGACACTTCATGAGGGAATGCAGATCTCCAAGAAGATCTGATGCTGGCAAACCCTCAAGTCAAATTGTTAAAGCTCAAGATCCTAAGGCCATGGTTGTAGTACAAGACATTGATGGTATTGGATGGGACTGGAGCTATTTGGCTAAGAATGAGGAAGAGGATAAAGCTTTGGTTGCTGAGATAGAAGAACAAGAGCATGTTCAATATGCTCTCATGGCACACTCCTCCTCTTCATCTGATAATGAGGTATACGATGATGCTTTTTGTAGTAAAGGTTGTAGGTTAAATACTGAGAGACTTAACAAAGAGGTGTTAAGATTATTAGATGATATGAGTACTGAAAGATGCAAACTGTCTAATTACCAACTAGCTCTCACTCAAACTGAGAAGACAGTTTCTGAATACAAGAAAATGGAATCTGACTTAAAAGATAAAATAAATATCTTAAAACATGAGTTGAATGCTAGTAATGATATTAGGAGTATCATGGAAAGGGTTAATGGTGAGTTACAGGCTAAGTTAGATGAGGCCATTAAGAATAAAGATAATGTTGGCCTTAAAATTCAAAGATTTGATAAGGCCACACAAACCCTAGGAGAATGTGTGAGTAAACAAAGGGATCCTAAGGACATGACTGGGATTGGGATGAAAGACTACTCTGTGGTTCCACCACCAGCTGGTGACTTCTATGGTGTCCAACAAAAGGACCTATCTTGGACTGGCTTGCCAGAACTCCAAGAGGAGGAATTCATTCCTCCACCAAGAGTTGTCACCCCAGTTGAAGAGTATCAACAAAAGTTGACTGACCTGAATGAATGGAAGAAAGCTAACCCTACCTTATTTGTTAAGGGTGGCTTACTATGTGAAAGTCCTAATGAGTCAACACCCATTAAGGTTACAAACCCAATCACTGGTAAAGCTGTTGACCTTGGCTCAAACACTGTTAGAAAACCTAGCATTAAGTATGCAGAGATGTATAGGAATACTAGGTCACCTAAGAGCCAAGTTAGCAATGATGGAACATGCTTCTTCTCTTCTAGACCTAGGGTTGTGTCTAGAAAAGCCTGTTACACTTGTGATAGCTTTTCACATTTAGCATATAAGTGTGTCAACGCTCCCAAAGTCAACGTTGTTAGAAAGTCAAACGTTGTCAGACCCAAACCTTGTGTGCAGCAAAGTCCACAAGTTGTTAGACCTGCCCCATTCTTCACTAGAGGGTCTAACACTCATGGACAAAGACCATTTCAAAAGACAAATACTTGGTCTAATAGGCAATGGGTTTCTGTAGCAAACCCTAGGTTCAACGCTGACAAGGGTAATTTTAGCGTTGACAAAACCAATTCCAACGCTGACAGAAACGTGACCAGACCTAAATATTTGCAACCACAGGGTAAGGGGTCTAAATCTTCTTCAAGCTTGACATGGAGACCAAAGAAAGATCAAAACCCTAATGATAATGGGATTTCAATGACCTGCAACAGATTTAATTACATTTCAAAGGTCATTACAAAACCTATTGGGGTTAACTGGGTATTTCATCCAAAGAGGGATGAACAAGGGGTTGTTATGAGAACCAAGTCTGTTCTTGTTGAACAACCAGATGAATCCAAGTCTGCTAAGGCTTGGATTCCCAAAGAAAACTAACTTGTTTTCTTTATGTGCAGGGCATTCAAAGACATGTCAATGATTATGGATATTGGAATAGTGGATGCTCAAGGCACATGACAGGGAAGGAAGACTATTTGACCAACTTCACTCCCATTAAGGATGGTGATAAGGTTTACTTTGGAGGCGGATATGGTACTATCACAGGCAAAGGAACACTTCTCACCAAGAACTTGCGTTTTGAAAACGTATTTTTGGTAAAGGAACTTGATTACAATCTTTTTAGTGTATCACAAGTCTGTGATAACAAAAATAAAGTTCTGTTTACTGATACTGAATGTTTGGTGTTAAGCAAGGATTATAAGATCCCTGATGAGAAATATATTGACTATAGAACACCTAGGCATAAAGACATATACAATGTGAATCTGAATGGGATTAGAATGAATAACAATATGTCTTGTTTTTATGCTAAAGCTTCAGTAGAGGAAAGTAATTTATGGCACAGGAGACTAGGGCACATAAACTTTAAAAATATAAACAGGCTTGTGAGACTTGGCTTGGTTGATGGTTTGCCTGAGAAGGCCTTCCACAATGACCACTCTTGTGTTGCATGTCTTAAAGGCAAGCAGCACAAGGTCTCATTCAAGTCCAAACAGGTGCACTCTAGTACTAGACCTCTTCACTTGCTTCATATGGACCTATTTGGTCCAACCAATATAGAGAGTCTGAATGGTAAATCATACTGCTTTGTTATCACAGATGAATTTTCTAGGTTTACTTGGACCTTCTTTCTAGCTATGAAGAGTGACACAGCTGACACTTTAATTAATTTTATCACTCAGATTGAGAAGAAAACTGGTAATGAAGTTAAAATGCTTAGGAGTGATAATGGAGGTGAATTTAGGAATAAAGTGTTAGAAGATTTTTGTGCCAGGAAAGGAATTCCTAGGCAATTTAGTGTTGCCAGAACCCCACAGCAAAATGGGGTTGCTGAGAGGAAAAATAGAACCCTAATTGAAGCAGCCAGAACCATGTTGGCTGATGCTCATTTTCCTATAGCCTTTTGGGCTGAGGCTGTTAATATAGCTTGCTATGTTCAAAATAGAGCATTGGTTAACAAAATACAGAACAAAACACCTTATGAGTTACTTTGGGGAAGAAAACCTAATATTGGTTTTCTCAGACCTTTTGGTTGTCATGTAGTAGTTTTAGATACTAGTGATGCCTTAGGTAAATTTAGTGCAAAAGGTGATGAAGGCTACTTCATGGGGTATTCAGTGCAGAGCAAGGGATATAGGGTTTATCTTAAAAAGGAAAAACGTATTCTTGAAAGAGTACATGTTAGGTTTTTAGAGAATAAACCTAGTGATCCTGAAAGTGGTCCAAATTGGTTGTTTGACTTGGAACCTTTATCTAGAACTTTAAATTATATGCCTGTCACTAATCCAGACATTGTGAAGGTACCTTCAAATGTTGTGGAAGAACAAGTTGTTGATGTTTCAGGTACACAGGTTCATGAAAAGGTTGGATCACAAGCAGAAAAGTCATCTCCTATACTAGAGTATGTCACAATTCCCATATGGACAGATGCTTTTACTGCTGCTGCTGCTGGTGGAAAAGACAATGGTGGTCCTCAAGTACCACCAGATACAAACATGCATGGTCCTTCAGGCGCTGACAAAGGCAAATCTAGCGCTGACAAGACCAATTTAGACGTTGATGGCTCAGACGTTGACAACAACATTTCAAGCGTTGTTAGCCCAAACGCTGACAACCAAGGTTCAGGCGTTGACAACACTTTTGCACATCTTTTCTCTTCTACTTTTGAACAGGGTAAACCTTCCAATTTATGTGAAGAGGTTCATCCTCATGTTGATGAAAGAGAGTCTGATGAAGAAGATATTGGCAACTTGGAGAATGAGGTTGAAGACACCAGACTATTTGAAGGAGGAGTTCTCACTTCTACTATGAAGAATCACCCCACTTCTCAAATCATTGGTGATATTATGACTCCTGTTAGGACTAGAAGATCTCATTAAGGTCTTGGTGGTTTCATTGCCATTATTCACAAGAAGGTTGATACCCCTCTTGTGCAAGCATGTTTGTTTGCCTGTTTTCCGTCACAACAGGAACCCAAGAAGATATTTGATGCTCTCAAAGAACCAAGTTGGGTGGAAGCAATGCAGGATGAGTGATGAGACGGCTTTTATACATGGTCTCATCATTCTTTTTGGACTTAAAATGCATTAAATATCATCAAAATACCCAAATATATGCTTGTGTTTGTTGCTTGTGTATTTTAGGTACGGATATTGAGAAAATGACAAAAGATCACAAGAATCACGCAAAAACGAACACGGGAAACGAAGCCGCACGATGAACCAAGCCTAGTGAGGAATTTTCCAAAGAAAACCCTTGAAGATTTGAAGAATATTGAAGATTGGTCCTCCAAGTTTGAAGAATTGACACTTTATACCCTTGTATCTTCATAATTACAAGTTTGGTCCCTAAAGTTTGTCAAAATTACAAAAAGGACCCTTAACTTTGAAGAATTGGCAATTTTAGTCCCTCAACAAATCTAAATTGTCAATAATGGTCCTCCAAAAAGTCAACAAACAAATCAAAGACCTTGAAGTTTGAAGACATTACAAGAATGTCCCTTGAAGAATATAATTTGTGCATTTAAAACCCTTTGGAAAGAGTTTATAAAACATGGTGCCAAAAATGACAAGCTAAGGAAAGTTATTAACAAAGGAAAAGGAGATTTTGGCTGTTTATTACAAATTGAAGAAGTGAAAAGAGTTGGGGGGCCATAGCTGACCAGACAAGAAACATTCATCCTCCTATCACCTTTTGACACGTCACCCCCACCAGTTCAAACGAACCAGTCCACAACTCTTTGACCCTATCACAAAACCTTTGTGAACCCATCACTTTAATTAAACTTATTTAATTACTAAAAGTGGGGGAAACACGAATTTGAAATTAATTTCCCTTAAACATAATCAAAACTACACCTGCTACTCCATAAACCCTAGAACTAACCCAGTCCTAATCAACCTCTTCCCTCACTCAAAACCTAATTAACCTTGGGTAAAAAGATGATTACCCAGTCCCCAACACTTCCCCACACCCAGAAAACGACTTCACCTTTCCCTGTCCCCTCACAAGGTTCCCCTGACCCCACTCTTGTGCAAGAAAACAAAGGAAGCAGTCATCCAACGGCTCCAACTCATTTCCTTGCTCCCAAAGGACAAAATATACGTCCAAGATCGTCTTCACACAGCTGGCCATCACATGGGCGATTTTGACCAAAGATCACCAAGGGCAAAACTGGGAATTCCTTCATTAGGGTTTAGCTTTGTATATTTTTCGTATTATTTTATTCTAGGACCTAGAATCTTCACTTGAGTAGTATAAAAGGAGGTGCTGGTCTTGTAGCAACCCCTTGTTCCAGTTTTTATGTAAAAAAAACTTTTCCTTTATGAATGAATGAAAATTTGTTTACCCTACATATGACTGAGAACCAATTAATTTCCAGCATTTTATGTTTTAAAGTTTGTTTTTCTTGAATCCATTTCACAATCCTCAAGTTTGTTTTTAAGTTTTCACTTGTTTTCAAAATTTTTTCAGAAACTTGTTTATTATCTTACTGCTATAAGCCATTCAATAAGCTTCTTAAAACAAGCTTATTGAATCACTTATAGCTTGTCTTTTCTCTCTTTGTTGTTTGTGGTGTGCAGGAAACAAGGATCATCCAAGGGGTATTCTCCTCATTTTCTTGCCATTGTGTTCAAACCAATCCAATCCCACAAGGCTCAGCACAAGCCCGGGCTTGTAGGAGGTGGCTTATCAGCCACTGTTGGGCTTGGAAGTAAGCCCAACAAGGTAGCCCTTGTTATCCATTTTCCATTTTTTATTTTTCTGAAACTTTCATGCTTTATGTGATTTTTTTTGTTAGTTGTTAAGAATCTGTTTAAGAGCTTGTATTTGTTTCATTTGGATGTTATATGCATGATATAAGTCCTTTGTTTCAGTTTGGTTTAGTTTTGAGTTGATTCAGTTTGAAAAGAGGTGATATAAGATTTTTAAGGGGTGTTTGGATCTGCTAGTTTAGTAAAGATTTTAAAAGGGTTTTGTGTTTAAAACCAGTTAGAAGCAATCATTAGGGTATTTATAGGTTGTGCATTGTTTGTATGATCAGTCTTGGTGAAGTTTACACACAAATGCATGCTCATGTTTGGTAATATTAGCTAAAAATCAGTTAAGGCCTTGTTTCTACCTTGTTTTGTGCTAACTGCTTTCATGAGTTTGTTTGTTGCTAGATCATAGGAGTACTTAGGGATATAGATTGGTTTTAAGTGGTTTGATAATCATTTGAGCAAGTTGTGGCCTTCTAAAAATCGTCCTAGAACCAAGTGCACCAGCAAAAGTTATTCAGACAACATAGTGTAATACAGTAACTGATTTTGCCTGTTTTTGTGCTAAATTTGTCTTGAACTTTGGTGTTTTTTTTTGCTTAGCTTGACTCCCCACACTTCCATGAGTGTGGGGGTGCCTTTGTTGCCATCTAATTTCAACAAACAAAAGCTTTCCTAAGCTCCAAATCACCAGACCAATATTTAACACTGTCAGTGGGAACTCCTTTCCCACTGCTAGTGTCTTTTTTACCACTGCTAAGCTAAAGGACAAATCCAGTCCACATGTCACTATCAGTTTTCTTGTATTTTTGTCTTTAGTGGGTAAAAAGTGGAATTAGATCTTGAAACCAGTGCCATTATTTTTCTTATTTAATTTAGGATTTTTTTGATTAATTAAATTTTTATTTACTGTTCATTTAGTAATTTTTAGGTTAATTAGCTATTTTTGATTAACTTTAAAGTTTCTGTTTTTGTCTTTTAGTGCCAAAAAGTAATATTTTTCAGTTTAATCAATTTTCCTAGACTTAGAATAATATTTTAAGGTTTTTGGTTAAAAAAGTTTTTACTGTTCATCTTTTTATTAATTTTTAGAATTAATTTAAGTTAATTAGGGCTTTAATTAAACTAGTTTTGTCATTTAGTGGAAAATTTAATATTTTTCAAGATTTTTCATTTTTCTACTGTTCATTAGAGTAAAATAGGATTTTTAAAATTGGTAGATTATTTTTAGCATTATTAAATTATTTTTTATAATTATTTTAATTTTAAAATAGTTTTTAGTACTTTAAAAATAGAAAAATAGTATTTAAAAATTATAAAAAATACTTTTTAGTTTTTAAATAATATAAGTAAGTTATTTGTTCAATAAAATCATATTTTGGACATTTTGATTAATTATATTTAATTTTAGGGCTTTAATTAGCATTTAAAATTGAATATTTAATTAATAAAAGGTTTTAAAATATTTTTTTTGGATTTTATTCCTTATTTATATTATTTTAGACTTGTTTTAACTTATAATTAATTTTTAGGTTGAAATTTTTTAATTTTGTAGCTTTTTACGGTTTTACGTTTACGCCTTTTTCGTCGTAGTTTAATTCGTAGTCGTAACCGTCTTTTCTTTCCTTTCTCATTTCTTTTCTTCTTGTTCATAATCACAAACATCATATATCAACTCTTAACACAACGCACTTGCCTCCTTGGGAAACGAACTTGCTTGGTCATTAGTGCTCGGTTTTCCTAAACCGACACTTAATACTACCACTATTTGTCATCCTTTTCCTAAAGGGTACAAAAACCACTACATCAATTTTTGGCGCCGCTGCCGGGGAGGCGTGTTGTGTTTTGATTGAACAATTGTTGTTTTCTATATTAGCCATAAAAGTATTTGTATTAATAGCACTCTATTAATACGTATTATCGTTTTTCGATTTTTGTGTGAATATTATTACTATATTGTATACGTAGAACAATAAATTTACAAGTACTCCAAATACGTGAGAAATCACAACCTTGACTTGGGAGGTCATTACCCAATCATTGTATTCGAATCTCAAACCAAAGAAAAAGGCAAAAATAGATAAATACTTTTGTGAAGCTCGATTTTGAAAATACAAACTATAAGGTGGGTATAAGGCGGATATTATAAAATATATCCTAAGGAAAAAGGCTCTTAAGTGCTTCGCGCCGCCTCGTTTCCCCGCTTGCTTGTGCGTATTTGATTTTGAGAGTGAATCGAGGGTTTTGCCGCCCAAAGTATTACTAAGTATCATATATATTTTCTTGGTTTCATTTGATTAAACCCTCTTGAATGATTTGGTGTTCCACCATCGTTCTAAAGTCATCGAAGGCGTTCACTTCACGTGATCGTTTTCATTCCTTGAGGCTTCTTTAATCAAGAGATTTGATTAAGGAGGAGATTTGTAGATTTTGGTCTACTTAATACATTCCAAAAAATCCAAAAAAAGTTAAAAACAATCAAAAACCACAAAAAAATTGAAAAAGTAAAAAATACCAAAAAGAATCTTCTTTGCTCGCCTTCTCGTTGTACGTGACGTTTAGGCAAACTCGCTCTAAAGCTAGACGTGCTCGTAAACGAAGAAACAAATCACTCACTCCTACTAGTGAGGACTCTCCTATTGACGAACCCATCGTAGTGAAAGAAGCACCCATGGCTAATCGAACTATGATGGAGTTGCTTCAAGCACCCACCGAGGGTTATGGAGAAGCGATTGTGATTCCCGCTATCCTTGCGGAGAATTTTGAGGTTAAGACGGGTTTGTTGTCCATGATTCAAAACAACAAGTTTCGAGGGGACGAAAAGGACAACCCGCATAACCACATTCGCCAATTTAATCGTCTCACCGCCACATGCAAGTTTAAGGACGTCTCAAACGACTCGATTAAGATGATGCTTTTTCCGTATTCCTTAGCGGGGCCCGCAAAAATTTGGTTAGAGAAAGAGCCACCCAATTCTATATTGACGTGGAAGGATCTCGTTTCAAAATTCCTGAACCAATTTTTTCCGCCCTCTAAGACTACGCACTTGAAAAACGAGATTTCAAAGTTTTCGCAAGAGTATAATGAGAGTTTTTCAACGGCTTGGAATAGGTTTAAGGAAATGTTGCACGAATGTCCTCATCATGGTTTTTCCGACTTGCATCAAATAGACACGTTTTACAATGGCTTGAACGATCATGAGCGTGATTATCTTAATGCCGCCGTGGGTGGTAATTTCTTGTGTAAGACGGTTGAGGAAGCATTGGTAATTATTGAGAATAGGTCTAAGGTGTATAGTCCTCGTAGCACGTCGAGTGTTCGTAAGGCTTCGTCTTCATCTTCACCTAGTTTGTCACACACCGTTGATGCTTGCCAAGTCGAGGCTAATTTGGAGAATAAAATTTTTGATATAGTGAAAGGCTTGTTAGTTGAGTTTAAAGTTGGTGAACAACCCGCTCCCGCTACGATTAAAGCGGTTGAGGTTTCTTGTATGTATTGTGGTGGAGCTCACGATTATTCCGAGTGCATTACCAACGGTGGTAACACTTCGAGTGCCTACGCGGCCGCGGGAACTTATAACCAAAACGGTCAAGTTCCTCGCACTAATCAATTGACTCCACCGGGTTTTTCACCAAATCAAAATGCTAACAATTATCGAAACAATCAAGTTGGTTACCAAAGCAATCAAAGGAACAATTATAAGGGTAATAACAACTATGGGAATCAAGGGAGTAGTAGTAGTAGCCAATTGCAAAATCAAAATCAAAACCGTAATTTTCAAAATGCAAGTCAAGGTCTTCAAAATAATAAAGAACTTCCAATAGACTTTTTGAATTACGCTACTTCAAATGATAAGATTGTGGAAAACATTCAAGAGAAAATGGCTAATCAAGCTAAGGAGACGGCTAAGAACGCAAAGGAGTTAGCTAATTTCATTAAGGAAAATCTAGCCATGAGGAATGAATTGAAAAATGATTTTGCTAACCAAATTCGAGGTCAAAACAACAAGATAGAGCAAAGTCATGCTAGGCTTGAACAAAGAATTGACCAAAAAGCCGCTAGCCAAGATTTGAAGTTTAGTAGTCAAGATGCTAAGCTTAATGCAATTTTAGAAGCCGTAATGGGAAACAAAGCCTCTACTTCGGGTAGTTTGCCTAGTAACACCGTTTCAAACCCGAAGGGAGAGATGAAAGTGATTACCACACGAAGTGGTAAGACACTTAAAGAACCGACTCCTCAACCAATTACTCCAACGGTGGAGGAAATTGAGGAAGAACCCGAGGTGGTGGTCGAAAAGGAGCATATTTCAAGCCCACAAAGTACCGCTCATGCCACACCTACGGTTGACCCATCACCCATATTGGAACCCGAGATTCCAAAGGCTATGCCTATGCCCCAACCCACACCACCCTTGCCTTACCCATCGAGACTTAGGAAGGAGAAACGACAAGAGCGCGACAACTATCAATTTGAGCTTTTTATGAAAATGTTTCGTGATTTGCACTTTAATGTGAGTTTCGCCGATGCTTTGGTCATGATGCCTCGATTTGCCGCTAACTTTAAGAGTATGTTGAACAACAAGGAAAAATTACACCAAAAGTCTAGTTGTTCGTCGGTTTATCTTAATCGCATACCTCAAAAAGTCGGTGATCCCGGTAAATTTTTGATCCCTTGTGCAATTCAAGATATGGAGGAATGCTATGCCTTGGCCGATCTTGGTGCTAGCATTGACTTGATGCCACTTGCAATCTACAAGTCGCTCAATCTTCCTAATCTTACTCCTTCACGAATGTCTATTGAGTTGGCCGACCATTCCACAATTCTTGCATGTGGATTGGCGGAAGACGTTTTTGTGAAAGTGGGGAAGTTCTACTATCCCGTAGACTTTATTGTTGTTGACATCCCCACGGATCCTCAAGTTCCTCTTATTTTAGGTCGTTCGTTTTTAGATACGTCTATGGCTTTGATTGATGTGCATGCTAGAAAGATCACCTTACGTTTCAACGACGAGGAACTTGTTATAAACGCAACTCAAAATTCTCAACTTTCTCATGTCTATTCCGTTGCTACCATAAACCTCGTTGATATGATCGATGTGGTTTGCGAGGAATTTTCACAAGAAGTTTTAGGGTTTGGTGATGAAGAAACTAGTGGCAATCCCACTATGTTAGATCCAATTCTTGATAATTCGACACCAACCTTCACTCCTTTCGAAGGTGGTGGTTTTACGTTGGAAGAATTCGATGTTCCACGTACTTGTGACGAAGACCTCGACAACTATGAGGACTTCTCGATTATCAAGGATTTTCTCAACGATTTCCCATTTCCTCCACCCGAGGAGGTTATGAGTATCGAGCCTAAATCTTCACTTGAGGAACCACCTATTCTCGAGTTGAAAGATTTACCTCCTCACCTCGAATATGTCTATTTGGAGGAGGACGACAAGTTGCCGGTTATTATTGCGAAGGAACTTTCGAATGATGAAAAAACCGCACTTGTCGATGTTCTTAAGGATCACAAAGGGGCGATTGCATGGAAGTTATCCGACATTAAGGGAATCGATCCCAAATTTTGTACACACAAAATATTAATGGAGGAGGATTTCAAGCCAACAATCCAAAGTCAAAGGAGGGTGAACCCCAAAATTCACGACGTCATCAAAAAGGAGGTCCTTAAACTCCTTGACGCGGGAATGATTTACCCTATTTCCGATAGCCCTTGGGTGAGTCCTATTCATTGTGTCCCTAAAAAGGGAGGGATGACCGTTGTGCCAAACAATGCCAACGAGTTAATTCCCACAAGACTCGTGACCGGATGGAGAGTGTGCATTGACTATCGTAAGTTAAATGAAGCCACTCGAAAAGACCATTTTCCCTTGCCCTTCATGGACCAAATGTTGGAGCGTCTTGCGGGAAACGATTTCTATTGCTTTTTAGATGGTTTTTCCGGTTACTTCCAAATTCCCATCGATCCTCGTGATCAAGAAAATCTACGTTTACGTGTCCATATGGAACGTTTGCTTATCGTAGAATGCCATTCGGACTTTGTAATGCACCGGGAACTTTTCAACGATGCATGATGGCTATTTTTCATGATATGATCGAGAAGACGATGGAAGTCTTCATGG
Source organism: Glebionis coronaria (assembly GCA_025667525.1). Lineage (NCBI taxonomy): Eukaryota > Viridiplantae > Streptophyta > Magnoliopsida > Asterales > Asteraceae > Glebionis > Glebionis coronaria. Next base: position 434,468,168 of record CM046879.1, on the reverse strand, counting down.
ATGACTTTTCCGTGTTTGGTGATTCCTTTACTTCGTGTTTGTCGAACCTTGAGAGAATGTTAAAACGTTGTGAGGAAACCAACCTTGTGCTCAATTGGGAAAAGTGTCATTTTATGGTTAGAAGTGGAATCGTCTTAGGGCACAAGGTCTCGAAAGCGGCGATTGAGGTAGATCAAGCTAAGGTAGACGTCATCGCCAAATTACCTCATCCCAAAACCGTCAAGGGAGTTAGGAGTTTCCTAGGCCACGCGGGCTTTTATCGACGATTCATCAAGGATTTCTCGAAGATTTCTCGACCCATTACACATCTTCTTGAAAAAGAAGCACGTTTTGTCTTTGACGAAGATTGTGTACGAGCCTTTGAGATCCTTAAGAGGAAACTTACCAAAGCTCCCATTCTTGTTGCTCCAAATTGGAACCTCCCCTTTGAGCTTATGTGTGATGCAAGTGATTACGCTATTGGGGCCGTTTTGGGGCAACGTCATGATAAGCATTTCTTGCCTATTCACTATGCTAGCAAGACGATGACCGAGGCTCAACTTAAATACACTACAACGGAAAAGGAGTTCCTTGCCGTGGTGTATGCATTTGAGAAATTCCGACCTTACCTCGTCTTGACGAAATGCATAGTGTATACGGACCATTCGGCTATCAAGTATCTCATGGCTAAACAAGATGCAAAGCCGAGATTACTTCGTTGGATTCTCCTCCTTCAAGAATTTGATCACAAAATCGTTGACAAAAAAGGAGCCGAGAATCTAGCGGCCGATCATCTCTCTCGTTTGGAAGATCCTCACCAAAGTGTTTACGAGCCTAAGGAAATCACCGAAACATTTCCGCTTGAAACACTTGGTGTAGTGAATTCCAAACTTGATTCTTCCACCCCATGGTTTGCGGATTTTGCAAATTACCATGCGGGTAACTTCATCATTAAGGGTATGACAACTCAAGAAAAACGAAAATTCTTTCGTGATGTCAAGTTCTATTTTTGGAACGACCCTTACTTGTTTCGAACGTGTGCGGATCAAATCATCCGCCGTTGTGTATTTGGCACCGAAGCTTCTAACATCCTTAGAGCTTGCCATGAGGGACCCACGGGTGGTCACCATGGTGCTAATCTCACGGCTAAAAAGGTGTTTGATGCCGGCTTCTTTTGGCCTACTATTTACCGAGATGCACAAGATCTTGTGAAGTCTTGTGATTCATGCCAACGACAAGGAAAAGCCTCACAAAAAGATGAAATGCCACAAAATATCATTCAAGTATGTGAGATCTTTGACGTTTGGGGCATAGACTTTATGGGGCCGTTCCCATCATCTCGTGGAAATAAGTACATTCTCGTTGCGGTTGACTACCTTTCTAAGTGGGTGGAGGCAAGGCCTTGCCCACCAATGATGCTCGTGTGGTAGTTAAGTTCTTGAAAAGTTTGTTTGCTAGGTTTGGAACCCCTCGTGCTATCATAAGCGATCGTGGAACCCATTTTTGTAATGACCAATTTGAAAGGGTTCTAAGGAAATATGGGGTTACACATCGTCTTTCTACGGCTTATCACCCACAAACGAGTGGCCAAGTCGAGGTTTCAAACCGAGCATTGAAGAGGATCTTGGAGAGATCCGTGGGAGAAAACCGACAATCTTGGTCGGATAAGTTAGACGATGCTTTATGGGCCTTTAGGACTGCTCATAAGACACCCATTGGGTGCACTCCCTATAAGCTTGTGTATGGAAAGAATTGTCATTTGCCTATCGAGTTAGAACACAAGGCTTATTGGGCCCTAAAGCATTGTAATGATGACATGGAGACCGCGGGAAAACACCGGAAAATGCAATTAAATGAATTGGATGAATTAAGGGATATTGCTTATGAAAATTCATTGATTTACAAAGAGAAAACTAAAAAGTTGCATGATTCTAAAATTAAAAACCGGGTTTTTAACATTGGGGATCAAGTTTTACTTTTTAATTCAAGATTGAAAATATTTTCCGGTAAATTAAAATCCCGTTGGTCCGGTCCATTCACCGTGACTCAAGTATTTCCTTATGGGACCATCGAGCTAGCTCAAGATGATGGTCCTAACTTCAAGGTGAATGGACATAGGTTGAAGCACTATTTTGGCGGGGAAGTTCCATCCTTGAACTACCTCGACCAAGTCACCTTCCCCAATGATAATTAGTATTGAGGGGATCGAGTCGAGCTCATGACTCGGTAATCAAAAACGAGGTGCCTCGTGGGGGAGTCCCATGCTTATCCTATGTACATATTATCGCTTTCTTAGTCTAATGTAGCTTACGTGTGGGGATTCGTGCCCTTCCAACCTTTGTTCCATGGTTGTTTGTGATATGTGGTTTTTAGATCATGATCTTCACGATTGGAGCCTCTCGTGTTCGTTTTATGGGAGCACTCGATCGTTTGCTTTGGAGACATTTCTCAATATCCATGATATCCTTTTGATGTTCTAACCTTAGGTTTTTAGCACACTTCATAAACGGCTATTACTTAATGGTTACACCCTTTCCATGCTAGATTAGGCATTCGACTACGTCTCTAGTATGGGGGTGTTTGCACCCCTAGACTCGAAACATTGAGGACAATGTTTAACTTTAGTATGGGGGGTGAATAGATACTTGCCTTGCCAAACCTTCACGCTTTCCAAAGTTTATAGTTTTGTTTATCGTTTTGTTGCAAAATAAGGCTAAAAATGGCCAAATTTTAAAATTTTTTCTCATGTTTTATAAGTGTTTGAAGACACGAATGTAGATTTTCCGATGGCGAGAATAAGAGTAATTTTTGACTCGACCGTGCGTGTTGAGCACTTAGCTTTGATTCCTTAACTACACATTAGGCTAAGTCTCTTAAATGAGGACGAGAAATGATAGGGTTAATTATAAGTTACTATGCTAAACGTAGAGTACTCGTATTCTTTCAAAAACTCATGTGTTCTCGTTGTTTGCTTATTCTCCCTTCGCATGTAAATATTTTTTGCTTAATAAATATTGACTTAGCGGTTTAGTTAGGGTTGTTGGGTTTCTAGTCTTTTCTAGTAGCTTCCGTGTAATTAAATTGGGAAGACATTAAGATATCGCCAGCGTCACGGTTTTGAAGTATTGGCACCCTAATAATCGAAAGCTTCACCCAATAATAAGATTTCAAGTGCTCACCAAAATCTAGCTGACAAGACCAATTTAGACGTTGATGGCTCAGACGTTGACAACAACATTTCAAGCGTTGTTAGCCCAAACGCTGACAACCAAGGTTCAGGCGTTGACAACACTTTTGCACATCTTTTCTCTTCTACTTTTGAACAGGGTAAACCTTCCAATTTATGTGAAGAGGTTCATCCTCATGTTGATGAAAGAGAGTCTGATGAAGAAGATATTGGCAACTTGGAGAATGAGGTTGAAGACACCAGACTGTTTGAAGGAGGAGTTCTCACTTCTACTATGAAGAATCACCCCACTTCTCAAATCATTGGTGATATTATGACTCCTGTTAGGACTAGAAGATCTCATTAAGGTCTTGGTGGTTTCATTGCCATTATTCACAAGAAGGTTGATACCCCTCTTGTGCAAGCATGTTTGTTTGCCTGTTTTCTGTCACAACAGGAACCCAAGAAGATATTTGATGCTCTCAAAGAACCAAGTTGGGTGGAAGCAATGCAGGATGAGTGATGAGACGGCTTTTATACATGGTCTCATCGTTCTTTTTGGACTTAAAATGCATTAAATATCATCAAAATACCCAAATATATGCTTGTGTTTGTTGCTTGTGTATTTTAGGTACGGATATTGAGAAAATGACAAAAGATCACAAGAATCACGCAAAAACGAACACGGGAAACGAAGCCGCACGATGAACCAAGCCTAGTGAGGAATTTTCCAAAGAAAACCCTTGAAGATTTGAAGAATATTGAAGATTGGTCCTCCAAGTTTGAAGAATTGACACTTTATACCCTTGTATCTTCATAATTATAAGTTTGGTCCCTAAAGTTTGTCAAAATTACAAAAAGGACCCTTAACTTTGAAGAATTGGCAATTTTAGTCCCTCAACAAATCTAAATTGTCAATAATGGTCCTCCAAAAAGTCAACAAACAAATCAAAGACCTTGAAGTTTGAAGACATTACAAGAATGGCCCTTGAAGAATATAATTTGTGCATTTAAAACCCTTTGGAAAGAGTTTATAAAACATGGTGCCAAAAATGACAAGCTAAGGAAAGTTATTAACAAAGGAAAAGGAGATTTTGGCTGTTTATTACAAATTGAAGAAGTGAAAAGAGTTGGGGGGCCATAGCTGACCAGACAAGAAACATTCATCCTCCTATCACCTTTTGACACGTCACCCCCACCAGTTCAAACGAACCAGTCCACAACTCTTTGACCCTATCACAAAACCTTTGTGAACCAATCACTTTAATTAAACTTATTTAATTACTAAAAGTGGGGAAAACACGAATTTGAAATTAATTTCCCTTAAACATAATCAAAACTACACCTGCTACTCCATAAACCCTAGAACTAACCCAGTCCTAATCAACCTCTTCCCTCACTCAAAACCTAATTAACCTTGGGTAAAAAGATGATTACCCAGTCCCCAACACTTCCCCACACCCAGAAAACGACTTCACCTTTCCCTGTCCCCTCACAAGGTTCCCCTGACCCCACTCTTGTGCAAGAAAACAAAGGAAGCAGTCATCCAACGACTCCAACTCATTTCCTTGCTCCCAAAGGACCAAATATACGTCCAAGATCGTCTTCACACAGCTGGCCATCACATGGGCGATTTTGACCAAAGATCACCAAGGGCAAAACTGGGAATTCCTTCATTAGGGTTTAGCTTTGTATATTTTTCGTATTATTTTATTCTAGGACCTAGAATATTCACTTGAGTAGTATAAAAGGAGGTGCTGGTCTTGTAGCAACCCCTTGTTCCAGTTTTTATGTAAAAAAACTTTTCCTTTATGAATGAATGAAAATTTGTTTACCCTACATATGACTGAGAACCAATTAATTTCCAGCATTTTATGTTTTAAAGTTTGTTTTTCTTGAATCCATTTCACAATCCTCAAGTTTGTTTTTAAGTTTTCACTTGTTTTCAAAAAATTTTCAGAAACTTGTTTATTATCTTACTGCTATAAGCCATTCAATAAGCTTATTAAAACAAGCTTATTGAATCACTTATAGCTTGTCTTTTCTCTCTTTGTTGTTTGTGGTGTGCAGGAAACAAGGATCATCCAAGGGGTATTCTCCTCATTTTCTTGCCATTGTGTTCAAACCAATCCAATCCCACAAGGCTCAGCACAAGCCCGGGCTTGTAGGAGGTGGCTTATCAGCCACTGTTGGGCTTGGAAGTAAGCCCAACAAGGTAGCCCTTGTTATCCATTTTCCATTTTTTATTTTTCTGAAACTTTCATGCTTTATGTGATTTTTTTTGTTAGTTGTTAAGAATCTGTTTAAGAGCTTGTATTTGTTTCATTTGGATGTTATATGCATGATATAAGTCCTTTGTTTCAGTTTGGTTTAGTTTTGAGTTGATTCAGTTTGAAAAGAGGTGATATAAGATTTTTAAGGGGTGTTTGGATCTGCTAGTTTAGTAAAGATTTTAAAAGGGTTTTGTGTTTAAAACCAGTTAGAAGCAATCATTAGGGTATTTATAGGTTGTGCATTGTTTGTATGATCAGTCTTGGTGAAGTTTACACACAAATGCATGCTCATGTTTGGTAATATTAGCTAAAAATCAGTTAAGGCCTTGTTTCTACCTTGTTTTGTGCTAACTGCTTTCATGAGTTTGTTTGTTGCTAGATCATAGGAGTACTTAGGGATATAGATTGGTTTTAAGTGGTTTGATAATCATTTGAGCAAGTTGTGGCCTTCTAAAAATCGTCCTAGAACCAAGTGCACCAGCAAAAGTTATTCAGACAGCATAGTGTAATACAGTAACTGATTTTGCCTGTTTTTGTGCTAAATTTGTCTTGAACTTTGGTGTTTTTTTTGCTTAGCTTGACTCCCCACACTTCCATGAGTGTGGGGGTGCCTTTGTTGCCATCTAATTTCAACAAACAAAAGCTTTCCTAAGCTCCAAATCACCAGACCAATATTTAACACTGTCAGTGGGAACTCCTTTCCCACTGCTAGTGTCTTTTTTACCACTGCTAAGCTAAAGGACAAATCCAGTCCACATGTCACTATCAGTTTTCTTGTATTTTTGTCTTTAGTGGGTAAAAAGTGGAATTAGATCTTGAAACCAGTGCCATTATTTTTCTTATTTAATTTAGGATTTTTCTGATTAATTAAATTTTTATTTACTGTTCATTTAGTAATTTTTAGGTTAATTAGCTATTTTTGATTAACTTTAAAGTTTCTGTTTTTGTCTTTTAGTGCCAAAAAGTAATATTTTTCAGTTTAATCAATTTTCCTAGACTTAGAATAATATTTTAAGGTTTTTGGTTAAAAAAGATTTTACTGTTCATCTTTTTATTAATTTTTAGAATTAATTTAAGTTAATTAGGGCTTTAATTAAACTAGTTTTGTCATTTAGTGGAAAATTTAATATTTTTCAAGATTTTTCATTTTTCTACTGTTCATTAGAGTAAAATAGGATTTTTAAAATTGGTAGATTATTTTTAGCATTATTAAATTATTTTTTATAATTATTTTAATTTTAAAATAGTTTTTAGTAATTTAAAAATAGAAAAATAGTATTTAAAAATTATAAAAAATACTTTTTAGTTTTTAAATAATATAAGTAAGTTATTTGTTCAATAAAATCATATTTTGGACATTTTGATTAATTATATTTAATTTTAGGGCTTTAATTAGCATTTAAAATTGAATATTTAATTAATAAAAGGTTTTAAAATATTTTTTTTGGATTTTATTCCTTATTTATATTATTTTAGACTTGTTTTAACTTATAATTAATTTTTAGGTTGAAATTTTTTAATTTTGTAGCTTTTTACGGTTTTACGTTTACGCCTTTTTCGTCGTAGTTTAATTCGTAGTCGTAACCGTCTTTTCTTTCCTTTCTCATTTCTTTTCTTCTTGTTCATAATCACAAACATCATATATCAACTCTTAACACAACGCACTTGCCTCCTTGGGAAACGAACTTGCTTGGTCATTAGTGCTCGGTTTTCCTAAACCGACACTTAATACTACCACTATTTGTCATCCTTTTCCTAAAGGGTACAAAAACCAATACATCAATGAGCTTCACCAATTTGTAATTCAGGATGTTTGGGAGCTGGTTGATTGTCCCAGATATGTCAGACCTATAGGGACAAGATGGGTTCTAAGAAACAAGAGAGATGAAAGAGGTATTGTGGTCAGAAACAAGGCAAGATTAGTGGCTCAGGGATATACACAAGAGGAGGGGATAGACTATGAGGAGGTCTTTGCACCAGTTGCAAGGATTGAAGCCATTAGGATCTTTTTAGCCTATGCATCCTGCATGGGCTTCACTGTCTATCAAATGGATGTAAAGAGTGCCTTCCTCTATGGAACAATTGTTGAGGAGGTATATGTGATGCAGCCTCCTGGTTTTGAGGATCCAGAGAATCCAGACAAGGTGTATAGAGTCAAGAAGGATATGTATGGACTTCATCAAGCCCCTAGAGCATGGTATGGTACTTTGTCTACTTATCTAGTGTACAATGGATTCAAGAGGGGCACCATAGATCAGACACTGTTTACAAAGAAGAAAGGTAAGGATGTGTTGCTTGTTCAGGTCTATGTTGATGACATCATTTTTGGGTCTACTGATCCAAAGATGAGTGAGGATTTCTCCAAGCTTATGACAGACAAATTCAAGATGAGTGCTATGGGGGAGATGAACTTCTTTCTTGGTTTACAAGTTCAGCAAAAAGAAGATGGTATCTTCATCTCCCAGGATAAATATGTGGCAGAGATCTTGAAGAAGTTTGGCTTTTCTCCACATGAAAAGAGGGCTACTACTCCTATGGATAGAGAACACCCTTGGGGAAAGATTGGAGATGGAAAGGATGTTGATGTCAGGCACTATAGATCAATGATTGGTCCATTGATGTATCTCACAACCTCTAGACCTGACATCATGTTTGCTGTGTGTGCTTGTGCACGCCATCAAGTGGCTCCCAAAGAATGTCACCTTTATGCTGTCAAGAGGATCTTTAGGTACCTAAGATGCTATCCTAGTCTTGGTTTGTGGTACCCAAAGGATTCACCATTGGAGCTGATTGCATATTCAGACAGTGACTATGGAGGTGATAAGTTTGATAGAAAATCCACAACTGGTGGATGTCAGTTTCTTGGGAGCAGGTTGATATCTTGGCAATGCAAGAAACAAACAGTGGTGGCTAATTCTACAACTGAAGCTGAGTATGTGGCTGCAGCTGCTTGTTGTGGACAAGTTTTGTGGATTCAGAACCAGCTGTTGGACTATGGGTATAATTTCATGCATACCAAGATATTTGTTGACAATAACAACACCTTATGCATTATTAAGAATCCTGTACATCATTCTAAAACTAAACACATAGAAATTAGACACCATTTTATAAGAGATTGTTTTGAAAAGGGTTTAATACAACCAGATAGGGTTGACTCAGAAGAGAATGTGTCAGATTTACTAACTAAACCTTTTGATACTGGAAGGTTTCAATACTTGGTAACAAGTATTGGAATGATCAATCTCACATAATATGTGTTTTGGAGTCTTTTTGTAAAAGTATGTACAGGATAATGCATTGTTATTGGTCTTTTTGAGGATTTAGATTTTCCACTATATTTTTCTAACACTAACAAAGGTTGCTTGAACGCTGATAAGTGTTTTTGTGACGTTGTCCGCAATATATTTGTCTAACGCTGACAAAGCTTCCCTCAACGCTGTTAAGTGTTATCGGGGGTTGTCAGCAACAATGTTAGTTTTGTGGTTTTCAATCAAAATGTGCAGGTGGTGTTACCAGTATACCATTGGATACAGAGTTGCTTATGGATCATTGGAGAAGCATTTGGGCATGTTTTTATTTATGGATGATGGTTGGAATTTTTAATTCCTATCTTGACATAAATTTTTTATGTTCATGCATATTTTTAGCAACATATGTATCATAGTTTCAGGGGAGGTTTTAGGAACCTTTAGGATGTTTGGGTATCCATATGATACTCTTATCATAATTCTAGATTGTGTCCACAGGTGAGTATGAGTTAGTTTTACTAAATCATGAGGCACTGTAGCATGCAAAGTTGATATACTATGCATGCTGCCAAGACATTTTTGGCCTAGAATTGGTTGTGGTCTGTTGGGAGACTTGGGAATGATTTTGTCATGGGTTTTACCTGGGAGTAACAAGGGATTTTATAAGGTAACTTAGTTGTTAGAGTTTTGGTTAGCAAGGGACACTAGAGGACTGTTATGTCTATCTTGCATAAGCAAGTGTGCATAACTGGACAGTGCTTGTCGCCCTATAATAATTATCAACTTTTTGGTTATCTTCTCTAGGATAAATTACTTTGTTAAGGTCATTTTTCATTTTTAAACATTTTTATTTTTGGACGCTGACAAGTATTTTTCCAAGCGTTGTTGTGACCAATTTAGACGCTGACATGGCTATGGCAAACGTTGACAAGAATATAGCCGTTGGGCGTTGATAGGTTATTTTTGACCGTTGACACTCAATGGGACCTACCCAGTTGTTACTTTTTGACATATTTTTAAGCCGTAATTTTGGGAGCTGATAACTTTCATTTAATGCATGAGATAAACTTATTCTTTTTCAATATTTTCATGATTACATTTTGAAAATACTTGCCTATTTTTGGGCCAATCACATGCATTTTCTTCTCCTATATATTTGGCTCCTATTTTTTAAACAGGGTACCTATTATTCTTGTCTAACACAATTTTCTCTTATCATCTTCATCTTTATCAATCATTCAAACAGCCTTCAACAATGGCACCAAAATTCAAACCAAGTGATTTAGAATTAGGATTCAGAAGTCAACACAACATTATCGCGTATCTTGAAGCTGATGATACTCTGTTTCCCCAATACACACAAATGGTGGCGTATTTGAACGCATCCCCTTTTAGGTATGCTCTTTCTCATGCACTACTCATTCCTGTCACACATATTAAACAGTTTTGGAACAATGTCAGTTCTTCAACAGTTAATAGAGTGACTACATTATCTTCTATTGTTCATGGGAGAACATGGGTGGTTACTGAAGCTTTGGTACGCCAAGCTTTGCATCTTGATGATGCTGATGGTATAACCACCCTTCCCATTAGTGAAATAGAACAAGGACTAAGGGCTTTGGGTTATCCTTTTCCTGCTCAAGGAACTTTAAATAAATATCATAAACAGGAGTTTCCCCCAGCCTGGAAGTACCTAATACATGTCCTCTTACAATGTTTGAGTCCCAAGTGTACTGCACACAATGAGATCAATAGGTCTATTGCAAGTGCTATTGTGTGCATTGCTACTGGGCAAAAGTTTAATTATTCCAAAATGATTTTTGAGGGCATGTGTAAAAATAAAGGGAAAAAAATGACTTTAGCTTATCCCAGATTTTTACAAATGGTTTTTGATGTCCAAGGTTACTACACAAGGGATCATGATGATTTTTATGAGATCCCTGTGCAAAAGAAAGCAATTTTTATGAAGATGAACTCACCCCCACATCGTGACCTACCACTCACCCCTGCTATGATTGCTGTCATTGAAGCAGCACAACCCCAACCAGACCCCCAACCCCAAATTGACCCAATACCTGAACCATTACCTTCACCACAACATATGCAAATTGACCAAGAACCCTTCGACGCTGACACGTTAAATGTTGGCGTTGATGTGCCTATTTCAAACGTTGACACACATCCTTCACAGACCCAAACACCCCTTAACCAACCCACATCCACCCAATCCACATCTTCTTCTCCCCCAACACAATACAGGTTACAAAAACGCCAAAGGACTACTGGAGTGTTCTCCTCTAGTGGTCCTAGCCATGTAGCAGAGGGAACCACCACCACAAGTGTGGTTGGTGCTATGGATGAGGCTGGGACTATTGGTTCTGGCTTAGAAGCTGGCCAAGGCAGTCCTACCATAATTAAGACCTCATCCATGCCCAATGAATCTCACTTGGGAGGTCAAATACCCATTTTAGAAGAGGGCAAATTGGAACCAATGACCCTAATGGAATTGACGGCTGTCTGCATGAGCTTGGAAAAGCAAAATGCAGACTTGGTACAAGTTGTCAGCACGCAAGGCCTTGAACTCAAGCAATTGAGGGAGAGGATTGTTATCTTGGAGACTGCTAGTACAAGGAAAGGGATGGAGGAATCTTCCATAGGGGAGGATGAACAAATAAATGTGAGTGATAAGGGCTCTCATGATGGTCAATCTTTGGATGTTGCTGAGGCCCTAACAAGTTTGAAGAAACAGACAGGTTTTGATACGTCTCTAGTCTCTCCTACAAACTTAAATTTGTCATTTACAGCCATGTTGGAGGAAATTGAAAAAGGCGCTGAGGCAGGAAATTTGAGCGTTGACAAGGAGAATTTGAACGCTGACATGAGTATCTTGGGCGCTGACAAAGCAGAATTGGGCGTTGACAGACCTGAAAATGAGGTTGATGTATTCCAGTCATCATCCATCATCAAAGAGGTTTCTTCACAGGTATTACCATCTACCTTATCAACAGTTGATCCATTAGATAAGGGTAAGGGTATTATGGTAGAAGAAGTTGTTCCAAAGAATGCAGCACAAATTGAATTTGATAGAAGGTTGGCTGCACAAATTGTGGAACAAGAAAGCAAGAAGGTGGGTGAATCACCTTTTTTTGTCACTTCAGAAGAGCAAGAAGGAAGTGATGAAGCTAGTTCAGACTCAAGTGTTATGATCATAGAACAACCAGAAAGACTTGAGTATGGTGATGAGCTGGCCAAGGAGAAATTGAATGAGTTGAAATTGCAGGTTGATTTTGATATGCCAAAGGTGGTTCAGATGTACCATGCTTGGGAAGATAGGTGTATGGAGAATCCACATTTGACCATTTCAGATCAGGTATGGGGTTTGGAGATTCTTCTCAGAGTACAAAAGGATTGCAAGGTCATTTTGAAACACAAAGCAAGCAATGTTCTCTCAAATTTAAGAAGGGATAGAAAGGAGTTGTACTTCATGCTGCTCAGATGTCATGGAACAGGGTGGACTTATAAGAAATTGACTGGGTTGACATTTGAAGAGTTGGAATGTAGAGCTTATCCCATTTGGGTTAGAGCGCAGGAAGAAAACACTCTAAGACTTCTTTCTGATGAAAGAAAAGAAGAACTTGCAGAGGAAATGGAGCTCAAGAAGGCAATGTTTGTTCCCAGACCAGTGAAAAAGGGAGTTCCTTTTGAGTTTCCCAAAGATATGGATCCATTACATCCAAGTGAAGCTGTCATAAGAAAGAGCCTCAAGCTCTCACCATTAGAAGCTTCAGATATGGTACAAGTGTTACCACTTGATTCCAGAAACCCTATTGTAAGTTATGAAGAAGATGAATGTGGGTTTTGGAAGATTGGCAGATATGGAAAAGAGGTTCACACTTTTACCACCCTTATATCTTTGTTTGCAAGTTTTGACAGAGAAGACTTGGTAGACCTATGGAGGTTATTAGAGGCCAAGTATGAGACTAAAGCACCAACTTTAGTAAATGGAATAAAACTGTGGTCCACATTCAAGAGAACGTGTGGACCAAAAGATGAGGATCCTGCTATTTGGAAGGATCTTGAAGATGATCTCAGTGGTCTTCAATGGAGGTTGTATTCAGCTGTTGGTGTTTATTATTTGAGTTCTACAAAGTTTGTTGAGTATCTACTTGTGGATGGTCAGTACTCCATGTCCAAGGAAGTCTTGGAGAAGATGAAGAACACTCAGCTGGAAATTGATTATTCAAGTGACGTGGCAAAAGACTTGATCAGATTTATTTATTACCAATATGAGAAGGTTTGTAAGATTCCTCCTAGTCCTTAATGTTTATTCAGAAACTTGATCACTAGAGTAGATATCAAGTTTAGGGGAGGATTGTTGGGAATAAATTATAGCCAGTCTACTTGAGCGCTGACAAGAGTAAAACAAGCGTTGACAGGAGTAAAACAAACGCTGACAGCTCAAGCGTTGACAAGACACAGTCAAGCATTGATACATTGAAGACAAGCACTAATGGAAGGATATACTCTACGCGTTTATTGTATTCTAGATTACTTCTAGTAAAGATAGGAACAACAATGTATTTTCTATATTTATCTTTACCTAGAATAGTTGATACGTAGATTATTGTACAAGGCTTCTTATGTCTATAAAAGAAGACCTTTAGGTTATTGTTCAATATAAGTTTTTATACGTAAACTATTTTCATTGTAAGCAAGTTTGATATCATTAATCAAAGTGAAAGTTCGTTTATATCTTTTGTGTTCTTGTTTAAGTGTTAATTCCGCATAACACTTAGATTGTCATATACATATACAAAGGTTTCTCTAAGTGTATTACTTGATCTAATCTCGTATACATAAAGCTAAATCGATCTAAGTTTGGGATCAACAAAGCCCGACTACTAAATCCTTTAGTTCATATTTTAAGTAATTAAAATCATCTGTTTTTTATTAGATTAAAGATTCGAGATCATAAATAAAGGATGAATGAAAAGGAAAGATTACCTTGTGATTTAGGTACACAACAATTACGCATGAATCAACTGAGCAAAAGCGACCGTCCCTTTTTTTTCTACGGACATTCAACATCAATCCAACCCTAAATTATGTTTACTGTTTTTGTCTAAAAGGAAATGGGGTAATCCCCGTTTTTATTTGTTTAAGAGTATACTGGGCTCAAAAGCCCATTTATCCTTCTTTTATTGTAATTACAAAATAGCCCAATTTAAACTACACACTATTCGTTTTCGTGTACATATATTTAACGCGATGTTCGATTTAACTTTCGTGTAATTTGTATTTAGTTCTCGTGTTTTAAATTTTCTGAAGCGTAGTATTTATTTTCTGAAAATGAATATACGTAATACTGAATAGCTAGTACATAAATTATTATCCAATAATTATTTTCTGAATAATTATTTATCTGAAATATTTAAATAAAACTGAGACTGCGTAATTACTGTTTACATTTAATTAAAGTTACAGCTGAGACTCTGCGTATTTAATATTCTAAAATTTTAAATACGGGTTTTACAATTCTTCCCCTCTAAAAAAATAGTTCGTCCTCGAATTAAGGATACGAGTATACTGGGTTTTACAATTCTTCCCCTCTAAAAAAATAATATTCATCTGCGAATTAAGGTAATTTAAACTGGTGGCGTTATAAAAGCTGAAAGGACATATATGTTGAAAGAATATGAAGGCGGAAAAGACATATAAGCTGAAGGATCATTCGTCCTTGATTTAAAACATCATACTGCTGAAAGGTATAAACCTGACATGACTGAGGTGGCATGTAACGTGACATGGCTAAAAAGGATATGGAGTATAACATGACTTAAAGAACCTAACTGAATTTATTGAAGGAAAAGGATGAGAGGTCCGGATGGACTCCTCCGTTTCGAGTGGCTTCCCGCTCGAAACAATTCTTAAAAGGTTTAAACATAATGACAATCTTGACCTAATGACCATGTCCTGATAACTACTAAAATAGTTTCTGGCTCCATCCTTAAGATGGATTTTCTGAATCTGATAGAATGAATATGCTATAGCATGTAGTATACATGAAACGGTACGTACAATATCCTGAGAGGATATCATTTATATCTCTGAGCAAGTTGTTGAAAACATATAGGGACGAACTACGAGAACAATTGTGAACGTGGTTCGTGATCATAAAGGATTACTGTGCATGAAATATATCATGAATGTGATACGTGAAGCATAATGTGGACGTGATACTATAACATATTATGAACGTATGCTGACTGAGGAAGGAATACCAGCGATACGGCCTGAGGTTTGAAACATCTGCCTGGTTATGGAATAGCTGTACTAACTTGAGTCTGATTTCTCAACTTTTCTGTACCCAAATCCGATACAAGACTTGGAACGTATCCACGGAGATGGAACACGAACCTGAGCGTGAACAATGTCTTAAATGCGAATCGTGAGATATCACAAAACATGAACTGAAACAGCATCATACTGCAAATAAGATGCAAACGTGAAAGTGAAAGTAAACATGAACGTAAACATACACGTAACCGTGAACATGAACGTGAGCGTGATTCGAGAAAGTGAAATTTCTATCTGATATACAGCTGATGGAGTATCTTGAAATCGTACGATTTACTGCTAAATTTTCTGCAGGTCCGCTACTGCGTAATCCTCTCGGATGAAAGAAAAACGCAGGCTGATTACATGGTTGATGATGACTTAGATAGTATCATACTTTTCTGAGTCTAGGGTAACTGATAATAATTTCATGAAATTTCATCTCATTTCTGTTCAGAAATTTCTAAGGATTGTAGTAATTCACTAACATGACGACGTTCTATCTTGAACCTACGGTATGTCAGGCATCTAGATATGAACATAATTGCATCAATGTGTGATATTTCTTCTATTAAAATTTTTTCTGGGAATGTGGGACATTCTGGTGGAAATCTGGTTGAGTAGTCATGGAATTTTTTTTAGTGATAACTGTCAGCAATTTCTGCGGTAGCAATCAATTTAGTTCTAGGAAATGTGTACTTCGTTGACAGGCGTCGGTCGATACCATCAGGTGATGGCCTTCACCTTCGCAGGATTGTTTGAAATTTCTTTCTGCAGAAATAGGGTGGCTCAGAAATGCCACTTTGTTCATCTGGGATTCACATCTAGAAAGCTGTGTATATAATTTTCCTATCGGAGAATCACTACAACTGTGAGAAGATGATTCTCTTGTACTTCTCTGGAATTTAGCAGAGCGGGAGGTTATCATTGAATATACTGACGATCTTGTCTAAGAATTCATGGAAAAATTTTATTCATAAATTTCATAATATAGCTGGAGCATTAGAGAGCCCAGGAGTATGAATCAATTTTTTTGAAAGACTAATAGTATGTGCACAGCAGTCTGGAAAACATCATGTTCTTCCTCTCGCCACTGATGGTATTATGGTCGGGAATTTTTTTGGAAAAATGTTCAAAGCATCGTAGTAGGTCAGATAGACCTTCTATACGTGGAATGAATATTAATTAATAATGGTGATCTGGAAATTTTCTGGTGGTCGATACATGATCTCATGTTACTGGCCTTCTTCCTGATGGGTAGAAAATGGTGCACTTTCTGGTGGTGTGCTAGGGCGATTAAAGCCTCGTTCCGGTAACTCTGGCAGCTAATGTTGTATTTCTTTTAATTTAGCTGAAGCCCTGCGATAAAGAGTTCTGACGACAGGTTCTGTTCTTGAGACAAGTTCTATGTTTAAACCATGTCTCGTGGTTAAGAAGGAATTTCTGGTAAACTTTCTAGAAAACTTTTGGAAAACTTTGTGATAATCTGATGATCATGAATTTAAAGAATTTCAAAAGTCGCATCTTAACTGGTGACCAGAAGTCTTCGCAGTTATAAGATAATAATTCACGTGCTTGTAAAGCTGAAGCAATTTGTACTGATTTTCCTGGCAGAAACTATAATGAATATATTTGAGATCTAGTAGACAGATCTCGTCGTTAACTGAACGAAAATCCCTCATAAATACGGGTTGTACTGTGGAGTCTTTTCTGACTGGGAGGTAGATAATGTCTGATTTAGATAAAACTGACATACGAATAATTGAGCAAACATGGCAGATCTTTGCTGAATGTGTGTAAAACCTACATGCTTTTACCATGAATAGTACCCTTATGATCATACGTACATGATTAGAACTTTCCTTATTTAGCACGTTTACCTTTCACGAATAAGAATTACAAGTATTACGTACGTGTTATTACACGATAAGCATTTATTACGTATTAAGACACGATAATTATTATCAACAATAATTATAATCACGAACATGAAAATCATGAAAGTAAATAATCACGAACTTATTATTACGTATTTACGTATATTTATTACGATTACGAATAAATATAGTTTACGACACGAACGATAACTAAATAAATCACATAAACACAACATGAGAACACGTATAATATTTAGACACGGAAAACAATGGGTTTCCCCTTGTGGGCCCCACATACCCGCGACAAGAAACAAGAGAAAGGGCCAAGCGCATGTGTGATATGTAGCATTAGTGATATCTAAGTAGGGCTCTCTTCCGTTCGTCTTCTTCGTTCACTAGACACAAGGTACGGATTCTCCGTCCTTTCAGTATGGACATTCTTTCCTTATTAGGATTCCCCGTATGTAGCCAACTGTTTTCCTAGTATATGTTTTATATGTTTTTGAATTGCTTATGTTTAATTAGATACCTAAAGCCATATACATGCATGACCAGTTTCACCTAGTTATGGAGGTACCATAACCATAACACTAGAGGCACCAGTGTTATGACTTCACCACGGCGGAGTGATAGCTCGTGGCGTCCCTTCAGCTTTTGGCCATATTATTATTATCATGTGGGGCGTATGGGTGCATCCTAGGTTACATGTTTTTATAGATTATTAAGGTGAATGTGGTGTGTGCCTTGCATCCTTCACAAGGAGCTGATCCCTCATACCCAAAACTTATATTAATTAGAGGCAGCCCCTCTAATTGCATGACGAGGTCACCCCTCCAAGTATTCATGCACGTTGATATTTCATGACCTATATTGGCTAATGGTAAACATGTTAAACAGTTTTTATAAGATAAACATAAAGCTTTTCAAACTATAAAACCAGTTTTACTAAGTTATACCAGGTTTTCGAGGACTTAGACATTTCCGCTGCTTTAGGCTTATATGCTTATATTATTCATGCTATACTTGTATATCCGTGCACTGAGCGTTATGTTCAGCCGTTTTTCCTTTCATGTTCCCAAAACGGCAGGTACTCAAGGACGCTCGTAGACTTTAAGCGTAAGTGCATATGGATTTGAAGCTTCATAACCTTCATTACTTTATGTATTTCTTCATACTTTTGATACTTATTTCCATGGACATTGTTTAGTCCTTTTCGTTTACAGTACTTATGTTTGTGTGTTATGAGCTTTACTTTGGGGTACCAATGTTTGTTTCCGGTATTTCCTTTATGGTCATGTGATGTTTAATACATTTATCCTTGTATGCTTTGATGACACGCCATAATCACGCGTGACATTCCATTTACCAAAATGGGGTGTTACAATTATGGTATCTGAGCCAGGGCTTTGACCTGTAGGCTCTCAAAACACGACCGGTGATTAGTGGGTAGTCACTATGGTCTTCTTAGAACTGACAGTCGGTTTTCATGCATTCATCATTTTCATGCATACATATATATGTCATTGTCGCAAGTTTATGACTAAGTAATGGTTGGTACAGGACTGGCCCTATTTAGTCGCATGTGCTTTTATCGAAACTTTTAACTTTGGGACCGACCCATTGACGTCCCCTCTCCATGTCATTTGTTTTGAGTGAACTGACCATAGGCGTTCACTCTCGAACATATAAAAGTTTTCATAAACTGCATCATGCATTCATGTACTAGTTTTTATGCATAAAATTTTTCTCATGATTTATTGGTATAATTTTTTTTTCATGAATATAATTTATGTTTTGATCAGTTAATCATGTATTTTTATGTTATACTGTCAGATGGTTCTCACACGTGAGCAGGAACAACTCAATGTAGCAGTCCAAGCTGCAATGCAAGCTATGCTTCCTCATCTGAGGAACGAAATCAGGGCTGAGGTGCAGGCTGCCAACAATCAGCAACAACACCCAGTACCTCCTCCTCCTCCTCTAGCAACATTGGTCACATGGCTGGAGAGATTCAATAAGTTACGCCCTCGAGCGTTTGAGAGAACAGATAGCCCCAGTGAAGCTGAAAGCTGGTTGGCTCACATTGAGAAGATCTTCGATGCCATGGGCTGTGACCCCGTCTTCAAGTAGAGGTTGGCCTGCTACCGGTTCGAAGGTGATGTATTAGCACGGTGGAATGCACTGAAGCAGTCTGAGGGAGGTGATAATTGGGTGGTTGGTTTGACGTAGGCTCAGTTTAGGGATTTGGTGATGGGACAGTTCTTTCCCAAGGCTGAGCAAGACAAGATGAAGAGAGAGTACCATGGAATCCGACAGAGAGCTGGGGAGAATAGCAACGAGTTCATGCAACGCTTTCTTCGTTTAGCTGGCTTTCTTGGTGCAGCAGCAGGTACTCCCGAAGAGCAAGCATACCACTTCCGGTGGGCTCTTCGTACATCGGTCGCAAACAACTTGGTGTGTTCTACGTTCAACATTGTGGCACAAGTGGCTGATGCAACACATAAGCTGGAGATGCTGCAAGAAAGAGAAGAGTTCAGGGAAGAAGAGAGACCCGAGAAGAGGTAAACATTCGTTATTCAGCGGTGACCAAACCGTATTCTTTCAGCATATTTACATCTCTTTTAAATTGTATCTTCCAGGCAGAAGACTGGGGACCGGTCTCAGCCGACTACTCAGCAACAGCCTACCCAGCCCAAGGGAAACGGTCAGACTCACGACCGTTCTGCTACGGATAGGCGTGGCGGTAATGGTAATTACCATAACAATGTTGGACACTCCAACAGCAGCAGGTCCTTATACTTACTCATTTTCTTATGTTTACATGCTATTGTTCTTAATTCTGACACATTAGAGAATCTTCTACCAGGAATCATGGTAACGGGAGAGACCAGAACCAGAGAGGTTCACAGCCTAACCGTCCAGCTATCACTGGTATTCCATCTTACGAGTTATCCACATTGTCCTTTGTACCTATTATCATGTCTCATGTATATTGTTCTTATCAGGCTCTCAGCCAGCAAGGACGCCTGCTGGAGGATATACTCATCCTCTTTGCACTACCTGCAACTGTAGGCACCCAGGGCCATGTCGCCGCGACAGCGACGCATGCTTCAAGGGTGGTCTTCCTGGCCATCGCATGAAGGACTACCGCAAGGGCGAGATGGAGGGCACATCGGGACATGCTGATACCAAGCTGCCTCCTACTAGTGGACGCGTTTACACGACATCTCGCGATCAGGCCAACAAGTCTATAGGTACCATCACTGGAATCTTGTATATGTATGGTCAAGCTGAATGTGTTCTATTTGACACGGGTGCTAATCACTCGGTCATTTCTACTGCTTATGCTAAGAATGTTAGGATACTCCCCATGCCACTAGAGAATATACTGAATATTTCTACGCCTTTAGGAGACTCTGTACGCACAACCCATGTGTATAAGAGCCTTCCCCTAGAGTTTGATGACAAGATTCGTCCTGTTGACGCACTTCCGCTAGACATGAATGATTTTGACATGATACTGGGCATGGACTGGCTATCCAAGCATCATGCTACCATAGACTGCCATTCATATCGAGTCATCTTCGGTGATGTTAATGCGCCAGAGTACATTCACAACGGGTTCGTACCCGGAAGGTCTGTACAAATCATATCAACCCTGCAAGCACGTGCATTACTTTCACATGGTTGCGAGGGCTATCTAGCTATTGTTCGTGACATGGATGCTGAATCCCCATCAATTTAGAATCAGCCGATAGTGTCAGAATTTCCAGATGTACTTCCAGAAGAACTTCCAGGCATACCATGTAACACCCCACTTGGATAAGTGGATCGTTACGTGTATTTATGACGTGTCATCAAAGCATAAGGTAAATGTCCTAAAACATTAACTGACCATAACGGAAACACCGGAATCAAACATCGGTAATCCAACCTAAGCTCAAAACATGAAAAAAATAAAATACTGAAGGAAAGGACTAAACAATGTCCAAATAAGCAGAATACTGTAAGAAGTGCATAAAGTAAGAAGTCCGGATAGCTTCCATTTAATGCACATGCTCTCAGAATCCTAAGAGCGTCTTGGTGTACCTGCCGTTATAACATGAAAGAACTACGGCTGAGCATAACGCTCAGTGAACGGATATAAAGCATGATAAGGAATTACTGAAATGAAACAGATGATAAAATACTGGAGCTGTAAGACTGATAAGTAAAGTTGCAGCAAAAATCTGTGTATAATCTGTAAAGTCTGATTTATAAATAATAAAGTTGAACTGTTATCTGTTAAATCTGAAAACATGCATTTACTGTATTTTTATTGCCAGAGCTTATATAGGTCATGTGCTGTAACAACGGTGCATGAATAACTGGAGGGGTGACCTCGTCATGCTGTAGAGGGGTGACCTCTAAATAAGTGTAGAGGGGTGACCTCTAAATACTGTGCTGGGTGGAGGGATCAAATCCAATGTGAAGGATGTAGAGCACACACCACATTCACCCTGATAACTATAAACTGATAAGCCTAGGATGCATCCATACGCCCCACTAAAAATACTGATAAAATGGCCAAACTAAACTGAGTGGGACGATGCAGGATATCACTCTCCTGCATGTGAGTCACGACACTGGTGCCTCTAATGCCATGGTTACGGTACCTCCGTAACTAGTACATAAACTGGTCATGCTTGCATATAATGCTCAGACAATTTATTTAGTTATTAACATGATTATTGATAAGTTTAAACACATACTAGGGAAAACATTTGGCTGCAGACGGTGAATCCTAATCATGCATAGGAAAGGAAGTCCTTACTGAAAGGACGGAAAATCCGTACCTTGTGTCCAGTAAACAGTGAGAGGTGGATAACAGAACTCAACTACTCCAACTTCACGTGATCTTAGTCAAATCGTAACTCTTAACCAAACTCCAAAGTCATATCACGCCAAATGATCTATAAAGATTAAGCCACCACTCATTAACAGTGACTAAACTAATTGTAAATTTTATCTTAAAATATTTTGACACTATGAATGTTTCCATTAAAATTGTTCAAAATTGTTTCCTACTGAGACTACTAAGAAATCCCATTTGAGTGTATATACAGTACCATTCCATGTATGGTACATAATCCAAATTATCTTTATTTATTAATGAATGGTTGCATTGTGTCTAAGTATTCAACCAAAAGGATGAGCATGAATGATCAAAACATAATCATGCATAGGAAAATCTATTCCTGCGTTTTGTACAAAAGCGCATTTAAGCTTCATTTTCATTCTTTTTCTTCAACTGTTTCATATAGTATAACATTTGAACTTTTACTATTCGACATACAAATGGTCTAAAGATTGGCATTGGTTAAGTTTAGCTATTCGTTCGTATCCGCCATCACAACAACCATGATTTATATGCTAGACCACTTAATATCGAAACCAAAACTGTGATTCGGGATTACCTCATAGCCGAACAAGAATAGATCACGATCGAAATAGAAATCGAAAAGCATAAGAACACGGGGAGTTCACTTAAGCAATATAACGCATAGTCGATAATGACCAACTTAGGTACCACTCTTCCAAATAATCTTCATTCTGGACGAGAACAACAATATCGAACACGAATATGGACATCAGCTCGAACAAGAACAAAGAGAGTCCAACAAGCTGCAAACAAATCTCGGTACCCGCACGCATCCGAATAGACAGACCCAAAACCCTGCCTCGAACAAGATCCGATCACTCGAACCCAGAACCACACGTATACTGATCGAACAACCTCCAAATATCAACCCCACCACGTGTTATAACGCACCAGGATGCTAGGAATAACCATGCCAAGATCCGCGAACAAGAACTGAATTCAAAACACGAACGACAGTCCGTACTAAACTTAAACTAGGACAAACAAAACCGAACTTGGAGACTTACTCACGTACACGATCAGAAACCTGAACCAGTCAATGTCGACGTAAACGGAACATGATTATGTACACTCCGTGATTTTTTTTCGAGAGATTATGAACAAAATATAAGATATGTGTTTATAGGTGGCGTTAACCATGCCGTAATAAGCGCATGTTTTAGTTAGAGAAGATATAAACGATATTTTGCATGGGAAAGTCAACTTGATTTTTTCTATACTATTAATAACTCCTACTGATCATCCATATGTTTGACACACAAATACAAATTTTGAAACGGAAATCACATAATTTTCTAAATCATAGATATAAACAATTTATATTTTGAAACCAAGTTTCCTTAATTTCTTTAAGTAAATATTTTCATTTATTTGTTTCCATCTTTTATACTTCCTCCGTGTTGTAAACAAGATATACATTATTACTAGTCGCGAATTATGATTTTTAATTCTGTTTTATATCTTGTTGTGAGTTAATTACTTCAACTTTTAGTAGCTCTGTAGTTTCGTGTAATTAATATTTTCATGGATTCTAATTTCGGGTTTTAAAATTATTCTCCTCTAAAAAAAATAATTCGTCCTCGAATTAAGGGTATGATAATGCTGCGGTTTTACAATTCTTCCCCTTTAAAAAGGAGAAATTCGTCCTCAAATTAAAGGTAATAAGTTGTTGAAGTTATGAAAGCTGAAAGGACATATATGCTGAAAGAGCATGAAGGCTGAAAAGACATATAAGCTGAAGGATCATTCGTCCTTGATTTAGAACATGATGCTGCTGAAAGGGTATATACGTGACATGACTGAAGTGAACATGGAACGTTCCATGACTGAAAGAACTTAACTGGATTTATTGAAGGAAAAAGGGATGAGAGGTCCGGATGGACTCCTTCGTTTCGAGTGGCTTCCGCTTGAAACGATTACTTCAAAGGTCTAAACACTATAAAAATCTTGGTCCTATTGACCCTGTCCTGATGAATGCTGAAAATTTTTGGCTCCATACTTAAGATGAATTTTTCTGAATCTGATAGAATGAATAAGTTGTAGCATGTAGGGTACATGAAACGATACGTACGATTATCCTGAAAAGATAATATTTATCTCTCTGAGCAAGCTGCTGATAATATAAGGAACGAACTACGTGAACAATTGTGAACATTCTACGTGAGCAATTGTGAACGTGGTTCACGGTTATAAAAGGATTGTTGGGCCTGAAATATATCATGGATGTGATACGCGAAACATACTGTGAACTTGATACAAGGACATATCACGAATGTATGATGAATGAGGAAAGAATGTCGACGATACGGTCTGAGACGTGAAACGTCTGTCTGGTCATGGAGAAACCATGCTAAACTTGAGTCTGGTTTTCTCAAGTTTTCTGAAGTCAAATCCGGTACAAGTCTTGGAACGTATCCACGAAGATGGAACACGAACCTGAACGTGAACAATGTCGTGAATGCGAATCGTGGCTTTAAATCATGAGAGATCATAAACATGGGCTGAAACAGCATCCTACTGTGAATGAGACGTAAACGTGAAAGTGAAAATAAATGTGAACGTGAAGTGAACGTAATCATACACGTGATCGTGAACATGAATTTTGTTTGATATGATGGTCGGTGGAATACCTTGAATTCGTATAATTTACTGCTAAATTTTTTTTGCAGGTCCGCTACTGCGCAATCCTTTCGTATTAAAGAATCGCGCAGGCTGATTACATGGTTGATGGTGACTTATACAGTACCATACTTTTTCTGAGTCTGGAGTAACTGATAACAATTTCATGAATTTTCGGCTCATTTCTGCTCAGAAATTACTAAGGATTGTAGTAACTCACTAACATGACGATGTTCTATCTTGAACCTACGGTATGCCAGGCATCCAGATATGAACATAACTGCATCAATGTGTGATACTGCTTCTATCAAAATTTTGCCTGGGATATGGGACATTCTGGTGGAATCTGGGTGAATAGTCATGAAAGAATTTTGAGTCTGGGTAAAATAGATCTCTCCTAGCATAGGATCTTATGTGATACAAAATTTAGTGTAGGTCTTCTCCTTTATGCGTAAGTTTAGCCATGGAAGGCTAATCGTGGGAACTGTCCGTAATTTCTACGGTATCAGTCAACTGAGTTCTAGAAAATTTTGTACTTTAGTCACAGGCGTCGATCTTGACTATCTGGTGATGGCCTTCATCTTCGCAGGACTGTCTAAAATTTCTTCTGCTGAAATAGGCTGGCTCAGAAATGCCACCTTGTTTAACTGGAATTCACATATGGGAAGCTGCTTATATAATTTTCTCCTATAGGAGATTCTATACAATTGTGAGAAGATGATTCTCTTGTACTTCTCTTAGAATTTACTAGATCAGAATGTTATCAATGAATATACTGACGATTTTTTGTCTAAGAAATCATGGGAAAATTTTATTCATAAATTTCATACTATAGCTGGAGTATTAGGGAGCTCAGAAGTATAAGTCAAAATTTTAGAGAGACTATAACGTGTGTATCAGCAGTCTGGAAAATCTCATGTTCTTTCTCTCACCACTGCTAGTGGCATGATCTTCAATCGTTCTAAAAAATGTTTAAGACATCGTAGTAGATCAAAACCTTTATACGTGAGATGAACATCGATTATGAATGGGAGCTTGTAAAATTTTGGGTGATTGATACATGGTCTCATGTTACTGGAATTCTTCCTAATGGACGGAAAACGGTGCACCTTCTGGTGATGTCTAGAGCGATTAAAGCCTCGTTCCAGTAGCTCTGGCAGCTAATGCTGCAACTCTTTTAACTCAGCTGAAGTCCTGCGATAAAGAGTTCTGAAAACAGTTTCTGTCCTTGAGACAAGCTCGATGTTAAACTCTGTCTCGTGTTTAGGAAGGAATTTCTAGAAAACTATCTGGAATGACATCTGGAAGCTTTGCGATAATCTGTTGATCATGAGTTTAAGGAATTTTAGAAGTCGCATCATAAATGGTGACCAAAATTCTTCGCAGCTAAAAGATAATAGTTCACGTGCTTGTAAAGCTGAAACAATTTGTACTGATTTTTCTCGCAGGAGTAAGATGAATATGTTCAGGAGTTGGTAAGACGGATCTCGTCGTTAACTAAAAATAAAACTTTAATAAATATGGTGATACTGTTGAGTCCTTTATGGCTGAGAGGCAGGTAACTACCTGATTTAAGATAAAGCTGACATAGGAACACGTGAAGTAAACATGGCGACTTTTTACTGAATGTGTTCGTCTGTAACCTTATAGAATGAATACTGCGTGTTTAACCTGATTAATACCCAATGGCGGTAACTGAATTGTAAGGTTCTGATTTATGCGTGGTATAACAAAACGGTATACCCCTTTGGAGGGTACCCTGAATTTCTGAGGACCTGGTTTAGAAGGCATACTGGAATTATGAGTCCTGACTCATGCCTTGAGAGGATATTCGTATGGCATGTATCATAACTGGTATCTTGACATGTGTCTCCCGAAATGATACTTGGGACCTGTGTCTTGGCTAATGTCTTGACATGTGTTTTTAGTAGGTGAGTCTGAATAAGGTTAAGAGTTTCTGGTAACTTTTAGGGTTGGCGGACCGGTTAGACTACTGACCTCTGTATTTCTGGTCACGCCCGTTCTGGAGTTCCGATGGTTACTGACTGATTAATTATAAGCACGATGGTTGTCACTACTGGTTTGTCTGTCAATTTATGACGGTCATTATCATGACCGTGATTCATATAACTATTCTGCTGAGTGGCCGGCTGGGTTCCGGTTCCCACTCTTCTGAATGAAAGGTTAGCTGAGTGAAGTGTGACATATAGCTGAGAAGGTAAAAGCATGATATGGAATGGTAGTGTCCGATGGTTGAAATTTATTCTTGTCAAAAATTTCAAATTTATAGTTTCGTCCTTGTTCTGCAGAGTCTTTATAGTATCAACAACATCAGCATCTTGAGAAATCTCCAAAGAATCAGCAACATCAGCATTTGTGAGGTCTTCAAAGTGTTAGCAACATCAGTATCTGGTAAAATTTTCAACTCACGAGCAGCATCAGCATCTGGTAGAATATCAATAAGTGGAAACACCCGAGATGATTGAGGATCGATTAGCAATATCCATGGAGTAGGGTACCTAGAGTACACATGGACTACTATACATGAAGTACAAACTAAATACTACACATGGAGCATATCTGAGACACTATACATGGAGTACACATGAAATACTGTACATGGCACTGTTGGAAATTTTATGGGATGATCTATACTGGTGTTAATTGTCTGACGTGATCAAAGAAATAAATTGATTTAAACAATAGTAAGCTGAACTGAAACGGTAAACATGATAGGCTGATAAATTCTGCTTAGACTTAATGCTGGTTGTATAGAGGCTGAAAAGTATGATTAAACGGAGTTTCATCAATGTTCAGTATAAGGACATGATTGATAAAGACCAAAACATGATTTATCATGAAATAGGATTTTGCTGTAATTCTTCTGTATCTTGGCATGAAAACATAATCACCTTGCTGAAAACATAATTCTCATGAGGAGACATGAAACTTTATTAGCATGAAAACGAAATTCACATGGTAGTATAAAACTTGACTGATACAAGGAACATATAAGGAACTCAACTGAGGTTTAACATCAACTGGCGTGGATGGCTATGGTTCAATCCACAAAATTATAACGAGAAAACATGTGACTAAGTATGGGCGATTCTGGTTCGATCCATACGTGTCAAAATTTTTGTGAGAACTGTCATGTGTAGAAATTTACAATCTGGGACTAAATATGGTTGGGTGTAGTCCAATCCATACTAGTTAAATTTTATTAAATGTCATGATATGACTAAGGTGACCAACTATGGATCGGTTCGTAAGACAACATTCGACTGAAAACTTGACATTTGACCTGAGAAATGGTGAACACATATGGGTCAGTTCACCTAATAACATTCGACTAAAAACATGAATCTGTCATGAGTAAGGGTAAACGCCTATGGGTCGGTTTACCAATACAAAATCTGAACGGGCAAGGGTGAACGCCTATGGGTCGGTTCACCAAAACAAAATTCGCAGAAAAGCACATGTGACTAAATATGGCCAGTCCTGTACCAACCTTTTACTTAGTCAAAAACTTTAAGAAAACCGACTGATAAGTTAAGAAAAATGATTGATAAATGAAAACAATTGACTGATAATTTTATGAGGAACATGAAAGATAACAGCGCCAAAAATCGAGGAAGTTCCTGGTGACTACCCACTAGTCACAGGTCACGCTTTAGAGCCTACAGGTCGAACCTATATCTCCGATACCATAATTGTAACACCCCACTTGGATAAGTGGACCGTTACGTGTATTTATGGCGCGTCATCAAAGCATACTGTAAATGTCCTAAAACATTAACTAACCATAACGGAAATACCGGAATCAAACATCGGTAATCCAACCTAAGCTCAAAACATAGAAAAAAATAAAATACTGAAGGAAAGGACTAAACAATGTCCAAATAAGCAGAATAATGTAAGAAGTGCATAAAATAAGAATTCCGGATAGCTTCCATTCAATGCACATGCTCTCAGAATCCTAAGAGCGTCCTGGTGTACCTGCCGTTAGAACATGAAAGAACTACGGCTGAGCATAACGCTCAGTGAACGGATATAAAGCATGATAAGGAATTACTGAAATGAAACATATGGTAAAATACTGGAGCTGTAAGACTGATAAGTAAAGTTGCAGCGGAAATCTGTGTATAATCTGTAAAGTCTGATTTATAAATAATAAAGCTGAACTGTTATCTGTTAAATCTGAAAACATGCATTTACTGTATTATAACTGCCAGAGCTTATATAGGTCATGTGCTGTAACAACGGTGCATAAATAACTGGAGGGGTGACCTCGTCATGCTTTAGAGGGGTGACCTCTAAATAACTGTAGAGGGGTGACCTCTAAATACTGTGTTGGGTAGAGGGATCAGCTCCAATGTGAAGGATGTAGAGTACACACCACATTCACCCTGATAACTGTAAACTGATAAGCCTAGGATGCATCGATACGCCCCACTAAAAATACTAATAAAATGGCCAAACTGAACTGAGTGGGACGATGCAGGATATCACTCTCCTACATGTGAGTCACGACACTGGTGCCTCTAGTGCCATGGTTACGGTACCTCCGTAACTAGTACATAAACTGGTCATGCTTGTATATAATGCTTAGGCAATTTATTTAGTTATTAACATGATTACTGATAAGCTTAAACACATACTGGGGAAAACATTTGGCTGCAGACAGTGAATCCTAATCATGCATAGGAAAGGAAGTCCTTACTGAAAGGACGGAAAATCCGTACCTTGTGTCCAGTAAACAGTGAGAGGTGGATAACAGAACTGAACTACTCCAACTTCACGTGATCTTAGTCAAATCGTAACTCTTAACCAAACTCCAAAGTCATATCACGCCAAATGATCTATAAAGATTAAGCCACCACTCATTAACAGTAATTAAACTAATTGTAAATTTTATATTAAAATGTTTTGACACTATGAATGTTTCCATTAAAATTGTTCAAAATTGTTTCCTACTGAGACTACTAAGAAATCCCATTTGAGTGTATATACAGTACCATTCCATGTATGATACATAATCCAAATTATCTTTACTTATTAATGAATGGTTGCATTGTGTCTAAGTATTCAACCAAAAGGATGAGCATGCATGATCGAAACATAATTATGCATAGGAAAATCTATTCCTGTGTTTTGTACAAAAGCGCATTTAAGCTTCATTTTCATTCTTTTTTGTTCAACTGCTTCATATAGTATAATGTTTATACTTTTACTATTCGACATACAAATGGTCTAAAGATTGACATTGGTTAAGTTTAGCTATTCGTTAGTATCCGCCATCACAACAACCATGATTTATATGCTAGACCACTTAATATCAAAACCAAAACTATGATTCGGGATTACCTCATAGCCGAACAAGAATAGATCACGATCGAAATTGAAATCTAAAAGCATAAGAACACGGGGAGTTCACTTAGGCAATATAACGCATAGTCGATAATGACCAACTTAGGTACCACTCTTCCAAATAATCTTCATTCTGGACGAGAAGAACAATATCGAACACGAATATGGACATCAACTCGAACAAGAACAAAGAGAGTCCAACAAGCTGCAAACGAATCTCGGTTGCCGCACGCATCCGAATAGACAAACCCAAAACCCTGCCGCGAACAAGATCCGATCACTCGAACCCAGAACCACACGTATACTGATCGAACAACCTCCAAATATCAGCCCCACCACGTGTTATAACGCACCAGGACGCTAGGAATAACCATGCCAAGATCCGCGAACAAGAACTGAATTCAAAACACGAACGACAGTCCGCACTAAACTTAAACTAGGACAAACAAAACCGAACTTGGAGACTTACTCACGTACACGATCATAAACCTGAACGAGTCAATGTCGACGTGAACGGAACATGATTATGTACACTCTGTGATTTTGTTTCGAGAGATTATGAACAAAATATAAGATATGTGTTTATAGGTGGCGTTAACCATGCCGTAATAAGCGCATGTTTTAGTTAGAGAAGATATAAACGATATTTTGCATGGGAAAGTCAACTTGATTTTTTTATACTATTAATAACTCCTACTGATCATCCATATGTTCGACATACATATACAAATTTTGAAACGGAAATCACATAATTTTCTAAATCATAGATATAAACAATTTATATTATGAAACCAAGTTTCCTTAATTTCTTTGAGTAAATATTTTCATTTATTGGTTTCCATCTTTTATACTTTCTCCGTCTTGCAAATAAAATATACATTATTACTAGTCGCGAATTATGATTTTTAATTCCGTTTTATATCTTGTTGTGAATTAATTACTTCAACTTTTAGTAACTCTGTAGTTTCGTGTAATTAATATTTTCATGGATTCTAATTTCGGGTATTACATACCACCTGCACGTGAAGTAGAATTTAATATCGAGCTCATCCCTAGAGCTGAGCCGATTTCCAAGGCTCCTTATCGCATGGCTCCCATAGAGTTGAAGGAGCTGAAGGATCAATTGCAAGAACTTCTGGAACGAGGCTTCATTCGACCGAGCGCATCTCCATGGGGCGCACCGGTCTTATTCGTGAAGAAGAAGGACGACAGTATGCGTCTTTGCATAGACTATCGCGAGCTCAACAAGATCACCATCAGGAATAGGTATCCTCTACCACGCATCGACGATCTGTTTGACCAACTCCAAGGGGCCAAACATTTCTCCAAGATTGATCTAAGGTCGGGCTATCATCAGCTACGGGTTAAAGAGCAGGACATCACCAAGACTGCTTTCCGTACACGCTATGGCCACTATGAATTTGTAGTCATGCCATTTGGCCTTACCAATGCTCCAGCAGTGTTCATGGATTTGATGAACAGAATCTTCCATGAATTTATGGACAAGTTCGTCATTGTCTTCATTGACGACATCCTGATATTCTCTAAGTCCAAGGAGGAACACGAAGACAGTCTTCGTACAGTACTGCAGATTCTTCGCCAGAAGCAGCTATATGCTAAATTCTCCAAGTGTGAGTTCTGGTTAGACAAGGTGGCATTCTTAGGTCACATTGTATCAGCAGAAGGAATCACTATGGATCCAGCAAAGGTTGAGGCTATTACTAAGTGGCCAAGACCGACATCAGCAACTGAAGTTTGCAGTTTCCTAGGCTTAGCTAGGTTACTACCGTAGGTTCGTAGAGAACTTTTCCCGTTTAGCACTACCATTGACCAAACTGATGCGGAAAGGAGAGAAATTCGTCTGGACTGAAGAAAGAGAGAAGAGCTTTGAAGACCTAAAGCAGAAGTTAGTATCTGCACCGATTCTTACTCTCCCATCTGGTACAG
Source organism: Glebionis coronaria (assembly GCA_025667525.1). Lineage (NCBI taxonomy): Eukaryota > Viridiplantae > Streptophyta > Magnoliopsida > Asterales > Asteraceae > Glebionis > Glebionis coronaria. Next base: position 434,436,429 of record CM046879.1, on the reverse strand, counting down.
GTGGATTTCAAATCTACAGTGATGCATCGGGGAAGGGACTTGGTTGTGTTCTCATGCAACATGGGAAAGTGATCGCGTGCGCTTCACGACAGCTTAAGCCTTATGAGGAAAATTACCCTACACATGACTTGGAACTTGCAGCAGTCGTGTTTGCATTGAAGATTTGGAGGCACTACTTGTATGGAGAATCATGTGACATTTTCACGGACCACAAGAGCTTGAAGTATATCTTCACTCAACGTAAATTGAACATGAGACAGAGGAGATGGTTAGAGCTGTTGAAGATTTATGAGATTAATCTGCAGTATTGTGACAACGCTATATTTTTGGATTTGTCACTTTTGACTGTTTGACTTTGATTATGTGCTTAGTGTGTGTTTATGTGCAATATGTTTATATTTGAGCCTTGGATTGGATGTTAATCATCGTTCGTGTATTGTGTGGTACATTACATGATGTTATGATGGGGTTAGTTCATGCTCATTTGTTCACTAGGATGTAGCTAGGATACTATATGGCGTTATTTTAATATTTTATGTGTACGTATATGTATTATAATAAATCGTATTTTTGCGATTTAGGGTTTAGCATTTGGAGGTCTCGGTTAAGGTAATTAGTCATGGGAATATTTTTCGGGATGGTTTTAAGTCATTTAGGACTTAGTTATTTAGTTTATTTCATATTTCAAGAGTTTTTATAAAACTGTATATTTGTACGTCTTTTACGGTATACGCGTAAAATTTGACTAGTTAAAAGGTTTAGGTGTAAATAAATTAATTAAGGGATTAATAAAAAAAAAAAAATAAATATAAATAAGGAATAATATAATAAAAAACGAAATAAATAAATAAGGAAAAAAAATATTATTTTCGGTAAAAAAATTAAAAAGGACGGTGGAAAAAGAAAAAGGAAAAAAAGGAAACAAGGTTTTTGTATTGGGCTAGGATTGTGTAACTAAACTATATAAAGCCTTTTAGTAAAAATAAAAATCAAAAAAATCTCTGGAGATTTATAATCAATCGGTTCATCAAGTTCTTTTTAGGGTTTCATCAATTTTTTCTTGATTCAAGGTAAGTGATCAATTTAACTTTAATTTAATTCATGTTTTACTAATTAATCATGTTTACAATGTTAATTAACCATCATTGAGATGATTAGGGTTTCATTAATTTTCTGGAAAAAAAATAGTAATTAAGATCTATTAATGATTTTAGGGTTCTCTTTTAATAATTTAGGTGTAATTAATGATGTTTAGAAGGTTAGTGCATAAAGGCGTAAAACAGTATGATTTTTAGGGCTGTTTTGTGTCGACTGTTCCGGGCAGTAGGTAGCACCTTTGATCGAGTTTCTTTTTTTTTTTTTTAAATTAAGTTCAGAGAGTCTACTTTTCAAAAATGTAAGGTTAGTCGAAAATGGAGTTCGGGAAGGTCGTCAAACAATTTTTACAAAAACAGTGCGCTGTTCAGGAGTAAATTTAGATTTCGGAAATTTGAGTCATAACCTAACCAAACGGATGAGATAGCCAAAGATTTTTGATTTGGGAACTCTTTATAATGTATATAAAAGGACTGGAGGTTTTCAATAAAAGTTATGGTGTTTAGGTCGGGATTTTGGTGTCAAACATTTAGCATGTACAGAAAATCAGCTTTATAAAAACGACTTTTGGTGTAGAGACTAAACGAAAGGGTTAAACATGTAAGTAGAAAGTAAAATTGGTTTTTGGAGTTCTTATATCATATAACAACATAACTCCAGTAGGGTAGAATCCAAGTGTGGTGTTAAGTTCACTTCATGTGGTCGTTTAATGACTAGTAAACTGTACCGGGAAAAACTGAATTTTTACGTATAGAATAGCTTGTAGTGGGAGAACTAGATAGTGAGAATTGGGGGATTAGATTCATCTCCGTGGTTGTTACTTAACTTGGGTGTTAGGACCTGAGCTAAGTGTGTTATGTATGATTTTATAGGTTTGTAGGAGTGCTAGCTTGCTGTGCTATCAGGTGAGTTCATAGTCCTATTTTGCTACGTTTTTAAATGTTTTTCCAGTATGGGATGGGGATGACACTTGCAATGTTCTTTAACATGATTTAGTACTATGTTTTAAAATGTGTGGACATAAATGTGATATTGTGTGACTTGCGTGCTTATGTATTCTCATATGTGCTTTGATATGTGTTCTGATATGTGAATCTTGATTGTGTTATGATTGGGATTGGTACATAGATGTATGGGCGTCTATGGGACCAGTTGTGATGTGTGTGGAGCGTGGGGCACGATCCGTCCTGAGTTCTTGGTTCTGAGTTCTTGGTTCTGAGTTCTTGGTTCTGAGTTCTTGGTTCTGAGTTCTTGGTTCGTGGGGCAAGATCCGTCCTGAGTACTTGTGCATTGTCTCTTCGGAGGCAAGATATCTCGACGGGGATATAGTTCATCTTCCACAGGTGGTGTGGGAAAGATCCGGATAGTGTGGTGTGTGTTCTTGTGTGTGTGACGGGATACTTCTTGATTGTTATAATGTGCTTTGTGAATTGTAGATGTGATTGGTACTTGGTTTAAGTTTTGTTGTGGATGCATGTAACATGATTATCATATTATGGTCCATTACTATAAATTGTTTTTCTTGAACTTATTTACAGCGAATGTCAAGGTTTCTTATGATGTTCCAGATAACTTAAACCTATGTTCTCACCAACTTTATGTTGACAGATTTTAGTGTCATTTTCAGGTGAGGTAGTTATGAAGGATGGTGTTAGAAGTGGCTAGAGTTTAGAGGCTTCTAGGATTGCATTAGGAGGAATCCCTTTCCTCTTAGTATTTATTTAATGTTTGAATAAGTGGTACATTTTAGACACCTATATGTTTGATGTTTGTTTATTTGTTTGTCTTTGGTAAGAGGTAGGCTTGTTACCTACTTATCTAGACTCCTATATTTAGTTGAGATGTTGTCATGACATTGTGTCGCTATTTATGACATTTCTTTTGCATTTAGTTTTCTCTATAGAGACACCGTTTGTTGTGATGATATCCATACGTCGCGCCCCATATTCCGCCATGGTGAGGTGTGACAGAATGGTATAAGAGACAATGGTTATAGAGAATTAGGTTTCCTAGTCGCGTATCCTAGTCTATAGCTTAAGGTCCCTGCATATAGGCGTCATAGGGGTTTGTGTGCATTTTATAATAATTGATGTGTTTGGATGTTATTTTTGCGCTATTTGTTAAGTTATGAACTACCATGGTTCATACTTAACTACATGTTATTTTCTTTACGAGTTTTGACTAGTGCGGGTTGAACCATGGTCGTATACTCTAGTCATTGTTGGATTTCGTTTTATTATGCTTTCATGTTTCTTTATACATTTTAAATTTCGTCTACGGTGGTTCAGCTGGATTACGAGTTTATGTGTTTCATGCATTGGCTACGTTATTTTAATACATGGATTTTGGATTTTATTTTATGTTGTGGTTATGTGCTTATATGAGTTGTAGGATATATGTGCTTATTTGAGCTGGTAGACTGATGTGTTATGTGTAGTATTAATTCTTATAAGTGTCATCATAGGAGGGAGTGCATTAGTGAAAGGGGACTGGTATAAGTATGGTGGCCAGCATAGTTATACAAGTACCACAACATCGATGGATTCCTAAGTATGGTTGCATGAAAGAGGGTTAATACATGCTTGTATAGTATATGTTGGATGGATTTGAGTGTATGTATGCATATGCCTATATATGTATAATTCCCTTCTACTTATCGGTTGTATTCTTGGGATGGTTTGCTAGCTCGTTCCTCTTCGAGATGTTTAACTTCTGTAGTAGTACATTTATCGAGTTCTCATTTCATGTGTTCTTTTGTACGGTACTTTTGGCGTGAAGGCTTTTGAGATGGTGGAGATTTCTTTTTGGGTAATGATATCTTTTGTTTCGAGTTATACATGGTAAAAAAATGAACTTGCAAATTGAGAAAAAATAGTTATTGGTAGTCGATGAAATAAGGAAGTGTCGGAAACATGTTTCAAAATAAGGTGGAATATAAATTCTTTAACATATAAGCATGGCTTATTTATTTTTAAAATATTTTGGTTTTGATCACCTAAAGTTATTGTTCTTTAGTTAAAATTTTGTTCTTATTTAGTTAAATATGTTAAAATCATGTAATTAATCATATGATGGGTGAGAGTTTTAATTTTTTGGAATTAAAATAAATTAGTTTTTAAATTTGGTAATTAATAAGGGGTTTTAGGGTTTAAAAATAGTTTTTTTTTGTATAAATCGGAGTAGGCAGAAACTGTCGCTAAACTGTCAAAATATGTCGCTAACTGTCAGAAACTGTTGCTAATGCCTAGGCAGATTTTGAGTAAAATCGTTTTGTTTATAATTTATTCGTTTTTAAAGCTTTTTGGGTGATTCAAAAGCCTAAAATTATATACTCGGAACATACTTTTCAATTATTCAGAAAGTTTAGTAATTGGAGTTCAGTAGCTTGGTCGAATTAATTGTACAAGTGTCGGGTTCAAGATTAATTTTCGAACAACATGGTTTAAACTCGTGTTTTGGGTATTTTGGGATAGTGGACACTTAGAGTGCTAACAAAGGGCTGATTCGGGATAGGATTTGAGATGTATCCATCATAGGGATTGTTACATTGATGAAGGATGTGGGTTTTGGAGTCAATGTTGACGTGTGATATTATGTTGTGTGCTTTTGAAAATTGATCGTTCGTGAAAAGACTTTAGATTGCTTTTTGTTAGATGATTACATAAATTACTAATGTGATATCATGGTTTTAGAACAACTAATATACAATTATAGTACGAAATCCATTCTCGGGTGAAATTTTGGTTTTGCACAAGGTTTTAATAGTATGTCGCCGGTTGTAATACGTTTCGGTTTTCGCTGGGAGCTTCTTGTCATTGGTCCGTTTCCATGGTTTATTTGGAGTCGATACATGTTTATGTTTGAGTATCTTTTGGAGTTTCATGGTTTAGGTTCATATTTTTTTAATTCGTTCACGTAAACGTCCATTAGTTGTCCATGGGTTTGATCCGTTATCCGAAGTTGGGGATCCTAAAATTTGTCGTGAGCTTATATTCATTGAGAGCGTTGTTGTAATCATACGGATGATCCGGTTACGTCTCATGAGAGAGATAGCGAGTTGGTTGTGAAATGAAGTTATTGATCTTATGAATTAAATCTCGGGACGAGATTTCTATTAGGAGGGAGTGATGTGACAACCCTATATTTTTGGATTTGTCACTTTTGACTGTTTGACTTTGATTATGTGCTTAGTGTGTGTTTATGTGAAATATGTTTATATTTCAGCCTTGGATTGGATGTTAATCATCGTTCGTGTATTGTGTGGTACATTATATGATGTTATGATGGGGTTAGTTCATGCTCATTTGTTCACTTGGATGTAGCTAGGATACTATATGGCGTTATTTTAATATTTTATGTGTACGTATATGTATTATAGTAAATCGTATTTTTGCGATTTAGAGTTTAGCATTTGGAGGTCTCGGATAAGGTAATTAGTCACGGGAATATTTTTCGGGATGGTTTTAAGTCATTTAGGACTTAGTTATTTAGTTTATTTCATATTTCAAGAGTTTTTATAAAACTGTATATTTGTACGTCTTTTACGGTATACGCGTAAAATTTGACTAGTTAAAAGGTTTAGGTGTAAATAAATTAATTAAGGGATTAATAAAATAAATAAAAAATAAATATAAATAAGGAATAATTTAATAAAAAACGAAATAAATAAATAAAGAAAAAAAAAATATTTTTGGTAAAAAAATTAAAAAGGACGGTGGAAAAAGAAAAAGGAAAAAAAGGAAACAAGGTTTTTGTATTGGGCTAGGATTGTGTAACTAAACTATATAAAGCCTTTTAGTAAAAATAGAAATCATAAAAATCTCTGGAGATTTATAATCAATCGGTTCATCAAGTTTTTTTTAGGGTTTCATCAATTTTTTTCTTGATTCAAGGTAAGTGATCAATTTAACTTTAATTTAATTCATGTTTTACTAATTAATCATGTTTACAATGTTAATTAACCATCATTGAGATGATTAGGGTTTCATTAATTTTCTGGAAAAAAAATAGTAATTAAGATCTATTAAGGATTTTAGGGTTCTTGTTTAATAATTTAGGGGTAATTAATGATGTTTAGAAGGTTAGTGCATAAAGGCGTAAAACAGTCTGATTTTTAGGGCTGTTATGTGTCGACTGTTCCGTGCAGTAGGTAGCACCTTTGGTCGAGTTTCTTTTTTTTAAAATTAAGTTCAGAGAGTCTACTTTTCAAAAATGTAAGGTTGGTCGAAAATGGAGTTGGGAAGGTCGTCAAACAATTTTTACAAAAACAGTGCGCTGTTCAGAAGTAAATTCAGATTTCGGGAATTTGATTCAAAACCTAACCAAACGGATGAGATAGTCAAAGATTTTTGATTTGGGAACTCTTTATAATGTATATAAAAGGACTGAAGGTTTTTAATAAAAGTTATGGTGTTTAGGTCGGGATTTTGGTGTCAAACATTTAGCATGTACAGAAAATCAGCTTTATAAAAACGACTTTTGGTGTAGACTAAACGAAAGGGTTAAACATGTAAGTAGAAAGTAAAATTGGTTTTTGGAGTTCTTATATCATATAACAACATAACTCCAGTAGGGTAGAATCCAAGTATGGTGTTAAGTTCACTTCATGTGGTCGTTTAATGACTAGTAAACTGTACCGGGAATAACTGAATTTTTACGTATATAATAGCTTGTAGTGGGAGAATTAGATAGTGAGAATTGGGGGATTAGATTCATCTCCGTGGTTGTTACTTAACTTGGGTGTTAGGACCTGAGCTAAGTGTGTTGTGTATGATTTTATAGGTTTGCAGGAGTGCTAGCTTGCTGTGCTATCAGGTGAGTTCATAGTCCTATTTTGCTACGCTTTTAAATGTTTTTCCAGTATGGGATGGGGATGACACTTGCAATGTTCTTTAACATGATTTAGTACTATGTTTTAAAATGTGTGGACATAAATGTGATATTGTGTGACTTGCGTGCTTATGTATTCTCATATGTGCTTTGATATGTGTTCTGATATGTGAATCTTGATTGTGTTATGATTGGGATTGGTGCATAGATGTATGGGCGTCTATGGGACCAGTTGTGATGTGTGTGGAGTGCGGGGCACGATCCGTCCTAAGTTCTTGGTTCTGAGTTCTTGGTTCGTGGGGCACGATCCGTCCTGAGTACTTGTGCATCGACTCTTCGGAGGCAAGATATCTCGACGGGGATATAGTTCATCTTCCACAGGTGGTGTGGTAAAGATCCGGATAGTGTGGTGTGTGTTCTTGTGTGTGTGACGGGATACTTCTTGATTGTTATAGTGTGCTTTGTGAATTGTAGATGTGATTGGTACTTTGTGACAACCGGGAATTTTCTAGACTTTAAATAATAATAAATTAATATTATTATTAATCGAAATTCTTTTTCGAGAGATATCAAAGTTATTTGATTCGAAAACGGGAGTTTATTTTACATACTTTAAAAGACTGCGCAAAATTTGAGAACTGACGCGATACAAATTAAGTTCCTATTTAATTATTCAGAACTATTTGATAAAAGGTTTATTAAGTTATCTGATACTTCTCTTTTAGTTTTAATAATGTACGTTGAAAACGAGAGCATTCAAGTTGAATTATATATAATTTTTTTAATGAACGCAACTATTCGAGTTAACAGATAAATAATAACTATTTTAAATAAAGATGTAAACGATTACGAGAAATTGGTCGAGTAAATACTCCACCTTATTAGAAAAACTATTTTAAAACCAACGACGCAAATTTCGTAAAATGAAACGAATTTTATCAATCCCGATCGAGTCCCGAATCACGTTTAAACAAGATAAAAGAAAAGTTAGTAAAATAGTTACGTTATTAACCCTCAACAAAATACACTTTACACTTTATTTTGATATAAATATAAAATCTATACATCTTTTTCATTTCATATTCATTTATTAAAAACCCTAACCCTAATAAAAACACACACACACTCTCTCATATTCATGGCAGCCGCCATCACCAATTTCCGGTCGCCGAAAAATTTTCCGGCTACCGCTGACCACCATCGTCCGCCACCCCAATAAAATAACCCTCATTTTCTGATCTATGTATCTATTACCACTCCACCACCTGACCACTAGCCACGTTCTAAACCAACTCACGCCACCCCACCACCGTCGGATCTACCTTGTGTCATCACCACCGCGACCTTGCTGTCAACCGTAACATACATCATCAGTAGCCGCCCCTCGCTCCAACACCATATCCGCTATCACCCTACACCATTACTACATCACCACCACGAAAACCCTGTCAAAGCTTCGAACCACCACCGGATCTATCATCAACCGCCACCATCCATCCTACACTACCTATCGTCGCCACATAAAGCACCACCTTCGTGGCTAGATCAGTAGATCTATGGCACCATCATCCATCTACTGTCCGCACCCCACCACTCGACCACCAACAGATTAGAACCACCATGATGTTTGTTTCAAGTCATTAACCACCGAGCCCACCACAAAGGTGGTGTTCGTTGGTGTTTTCTGACCACCACGACCGCACACGAGGAGTGTCGGGCTGGAGGCGTTATCCTCTTGTGTACTTATTATAGATTCGGGTTTAAGGGGGTGTTTGTTTCAGTGGATAGCAGCCCACCAGGGGCGTTTGTTTCTGCGTTTAACATCACCAAGAGGTGCGTTCGATCTGCTTTGACCAGCAAGGTGCGTTTAGTTTGGGCAGGAAACACAATAGGGGCGTATGTGCACAACGGCAGCACCACTGAGGGTGCGTTTGTTTATAGCAGCGAAACCACAGCGAGAGTGGTTGCTACTGCTTAAAACCAGCAGTTGGGCGTGTTTGGGTTTGTTGTTAAACAACTGTAGGGGTGTGTTTGGTTCGATGCGTTAACAGCAGGAGTGCTTAGTTCGGGTAGAAACCCCACCGGAGGTGTTTGTTGCTGATTTTGGTATTGTAGGGGAGCGTTTGGGGTTAACAGCCGGGTTAAGGGGCATTTGGATTTGCCGATTATTAGTTCGGGTGTGTTTGGACGCGGGACGTCGATGGTTTAGGAGTGCCGGGCACGATTTTAGCTCGTGTTTTGTTGTGGTTTAGAAATCGGCTAATAACGTATATAATTATATAATTAATTATAATGGATTAAACGGTGGTATACATATATAAACATATATAAATTGTTAAATAAATATGTCGAATACTATTACTATCACGAGAACTATAAAATGTTTATACGTTTAAATATGTGTTTAAATAGTTCACATCGAGCGTTTGGCTTTAAATTTTGTAACACATAGGTTGTGTTTGGTTCTATTTAATTATGGTGATTAAATAGTCTAGTTTGTATATATGTTAAAACGTGATTTGTGTAACGTAGATTATCGTGGAAAATATTGAGAATTGGTTAATATGGAAAAGGTTGTATAAACGAAAAGGTCATGTCAAAATTTCTATGAAATCCTTAACTTTATATTTTATATGGTACAAACCACTATTATATTTGTAAACGATAAATAAATAAATACCATTATATTTTGTAAACCGATAAAATAAATATATAATATTATATTTGTAGAACGATAAAATAGATGGTAATTATTGTATTGATAAACTGATAAAGTTATACTTTTACATAAAAGTGACAATTAACTTAAGTGGTGATTTTCTTAAAATGTGTCGAACTATGTTGTCTAATTATTTTTATCACGATCGTTATACTGTAAATACAAAATAAATATATACTTTGATTTATTTTGTAAGATGGTTGTCTCTATTATATAATTCAACGTAAGAATTATATAATTGTCTGGTTATACGTAATGTGTACGGAATACATTACATATTTGGTGTGTGCTTAATTTATTAATTTATTTAACCAACCACCGAACTATTATAACTTGGAACTTAAATATTTTATCAACGGGCCACGTTGATGTACTTATCTTTTGAGAACTTAAATACACCTTTGTAAGATTTAGCCGATTAGTTAAACCACAACACCATGACCGAGCCGTATCGATTTCCGTTTCTACTGAGCGTATTGTTAGCATCACTATTATTCGCGCTACTTCGTCGAGGTGAGTTCATACCCCACCTTTTCTTGCTTTGAATTGAGTTATAAATGTTTTATAATTGCTCTTTGGGGGAGGTACATGCTTGGTCATAAACTACTTATAAACTTGCTTGGTTGTCAGAAACTGATATTAAACTTGTTTGGTTGTCTATAACTGTTTATAAATTACTTGATTGTCATAAGCTAATGTTAAGCTTACTTGGTTGGTCATAAACCATCTTTAAACTGGTTTAATTGTTACGTGCTGGGTGGTCAACTCCTCTAATTGTTATACATATGAATGCTGATACTAAAATTTCTATTGTGATTTTCATAGCCCAAAACTTTAACTGCTTTTTACTGGTTCTCGGGTAGAGACAATGGTTGCAAGAATGAACACAAGTGCATACTCGTTTATGTATTGGTCTAAGTCCTGCTTTAACCCAATTACTTTGGCCCATTATCATGAACCGTTAATTTAGACCGGATGACCGGTCGAAAGCGTGAATGTTATGGATAGATCTATCGGGGTTGACGCCCCTGTCCGGCTTGGTCCAACAGAGGACAAGCGGGCACAGTTTCATTTGAGTCTGAGGACGGATGTCGTGGGTTAGGCATCCGTAGGGGCTACATTATATGATTATAATACCGGTGTTGTTAACGCTTCGGTGTCATGAGCTTAGACAATAATAAATGCCTTATTTTATTTAGTGACTTTGTATTTGTTATATTGTCACCAAGTGGTTGGAAAATCTTGTGGTTCATTAAACAATTTTATTCTATTGGAAAACTTTATTATTTATCAGTGAGCTTTGCTTTTATCAGAATACGCTAACTATTATCTGTGAACTCTATTTTATCTATAAACTCTATTTATTTCATGTGAATACTGTTTTATTAGAAAACTCAATTTATTTTCCGCGAACTTTGTCTTATCAGAAACTCTACTTATTTTAGTGAACTTTGTTATATCAGTAAACTCTCGGCTTTTATAAATAAACTCTGTCTTTATCAGTACACTTTGAAATTTTCAAAGAAAGACTATTTAACAAGAAACTGTGATTTTTAAACACTTATGTTTTACTGCAAGGTGCAGTGATCGGTAAAACTCTAATTTTTTTTTATAAACGTTTTAAAATAAACTTATGAACTCACCAACTTTATGTTGACATTTTTAAGCATGTATTTCAGGTACTTAACTATGTGGATTATTTGGAGTCTGCTATGTGGTTTAGGCATGTAGAGGTCGTTCTCGGATCAAGCTCTCGATTACTCAGGAAGTCACAAGTCCCCAAAGCAAGTCTTCCGCTGCGGTCAATTTGGGGGTGTGACAGATTGGTATTAGAGCCTAGGTTATAGAGAACTAGGTTGCATTAGTAACTCTAGACTATAACCGGCTCTCATTTTTTATCTAGTAGTAACACTCATCACATCATACTTATTCCGCTGCTATATGAATATTTACAATGCATGCTTGCTATTGTTTTGTTGCCTATTATGTTATTATTTGTTTACATGAGTTCAATTGCTTGATTAGTCCACGCTGACATATTATATATTTTTTATATATATATGAACGGTAGAACATTTATTGGGCATTGTGAGTTACACAATGGTCCCGCAGTTCGTTTTATAACAAAACCTAGAGACATTATGTGAATTTTTGTTAACGATTGGTCGTGAGTAATCCCCAGGTTCGAGTTAATTTATTCAAAAAGGTTGAGAGGTGTAACAATACTTAACTATGCCGCGGTGGGCCTCATGTTTGATTGAGTGTGAGATGGAATTAAGTATGGGACGTTACACAACCCATGATTTTTGATGGATTACCTTGAGGGTGGGTAAGACTCGTAGTCTTACGTAATAATGTAGATTGTGTTGTATGCTCAGAGTCGAGCTGAGTCATCGAAAGGTTGAGATGTGTAATAATTCATAACAAAACCCGGGGCCATTCTTTGTGAGTGTGTTTCGAGGCTGGGTTATGATAAGTTATTACTCAGCTTGATGTTTGATGAGTCTTCCTCGAGGATGGGAAGGAATTGTGTGATTGGATAATTGCTTATTTAGAACCGACTACTATATACGTATCCTACTTATAACCGTGAGTTTCTTTACTTGGTATACGTCTACGACTGCTTTATCGCCTATCGACACATATGTTCTTCGACCCGGTACGTTCGAAACGTCTACTTATGGAAGACGGCTTATTTTCAACTCGTACTCTTTGCTTTTTTGTAATTTTGGATAATATCGTTTAGAGATTTTAACGATTTCGAATTGGGTATTTTGCCGGTGATACTTAAGTAGGATGATTTATGAAGTCTTTATTCAAATGGATTAGGACGCTTTTGCATTTGAATAAAGAAATCATAAATCACCGAACCATAAGTTTATAATGACATATTTGCATAGATTAGGACGCTTCTTTATGCAAATATGAGATTATAAATAAGTGGGCTTAAGGATATCCGACGTGACCCTGCATATTTATGGTATTGATTTAGTACTCCAGTTTCGGGAGTGTATTTCTTTTGACTCGAGATTCGTCATACGAATTTATCGTATTTCGTCTTGTTATCGTATCATGACGACGTTTTGAAGAGTAATTATTTAGGCTTCGTTTGATTCACGAATTGTTAAGTGAATCTTTAGAGACTTTATACCGATCGAGTGAACCTAACGGCCTGGTGGTGGTGAACCCTTAGAGACGTTTAAGAACTAACGAGTTTTCTCAACTCTTCGTTTCGAATTTTATCGTTCTAGGAACGACGACCGATTTGTCAGATTGACATTTAGAACCGCTAAGATATATTCCTCTTCTACCTATTACTTACCTAATTAACTATTGGTGGGTAACACAATTTTAAAGGTTCGGACATAATTATCTGCGAGCAGGTCTAAGTACACTTGATATAAACCTCAAAATCTCTTTCTCTACACTTTTAATTAGGTAACAATGATTGAGTTCGAGGACGAACTCCAAATAACACGGATGTACTGTGACAACCGGGAATTTTCTAGACTTTAAATAATAATAAATTAATATTATTATTAATCGAAATTCTTTTTCGAGAGATATCAAAGTTATTTGATTCGAAAACGGGAGTTTATTTTACATACTTTAAAAGACTGCGCAAAATTTGAGAACTGACGCGATACAAATTAAGTTCCTATTTAATTATTCAGAACTATTTGATAAAAGGTTTATTAAGTTATCTGATACTTCTCTTTTAGTTTTAATAATGTACGTTGAAAACGAGAGCATTCAAGTTGAATTATATATATATTTTTTTAATGAACGCAACTATTCGAGTTAACAGATAAATAATAACTATTTTAAATAAAGATGTAAACGATTACGAGAAATTGGTCGAGTAAATACTCCACCTTATTAGAAAAACTATTTTAAAACCAACGACGCAAATTTCGTAAAATGAAACGAATTTTATCAATCCCGATCGAGTCCCGAATCACGTTTAAACAAGATAAAAGAAAAGTTAGTAAAATAGTTACGTTATTAACCCTCAACAAAATACACTTTACACTTTATTTTGATATAAATATAAAATCTATACATCTTTTTCATTTCATATTCATTTATTAAAAACCCTAACCCTAATAAAAACACACACACACTCTCTCATATTCATGGCAGCCGCCATCACCAATTTCCGGTCGCCGAAAAATTTTCCGGCTACCGCTGACCACCATCGTCCGCCACCCCAATAAAATAACCCTCATTTTCTGATCTATGTATCTATTACCACTCCACCACCTGACCACTAGCCACGTTCTAAACCAACTCACGCCACCCCACCACCGTCGGATCTACCTTGTGTCATCACCACCGCGACCTTGCTGTCAACCGTAACATACATCATCAATAGCCGCCCCTCGCTGCAACACCATATCCGCTATCACCCTACACCATTACTACATCACCACCACGAAAACCCTGTCAAAGCTTCGAACCACCACCGGATCTATCATCAACCGCCACCATCCATCCTACACTACCTATCGTCGCCACATAAAGCACCACCTTCGTGGCTAGATCAGTAGATCTATGGCACCATCATCCATCTACTGTCCGCACCCCACTACTCGACCACCAACAGATTAGAACCACCATGATGTTTGTTTCAAGTCGTTAACCACCGAGCCCACCACAAAGGTGGTGTTCGTTAGTGTTTTTTGACCACCACGACCGCACACGAGGAGTGTCGGGCTGGAGGCGTTATCCTCTTGTGTACTTATTATAGATTCGGGTTTAAGGGGGTGTTTGTTTCAGTGGATAGCAGCCCACCAGGGGCGTTTGTTTCTGCGTTTAACATCACCAAGAGGTGCGTTCGATCTGCTTTGACCAGCAAGGTGCGTTAGTTTGGGCAGGAAACACAATAGGGGCGTATGTGCACAACGGCAGCACCACCGAGGGTGCGTTTGTTTATAGCAGCGAAACCACATCGAGAGTGGTTGCTACTGCTTAAAACCAGCAGTTGGGCGTGTTTGGGTTTGTTGTTAAACAGCTGTAGGGGTGTGTTTGGTTCGATGCGTTAACAGCAGGAGTGCTTAGTTCGGGTAGAAACCCCACCGGAGGTGTTTGTTGCTGATTTTGGTATTGTAGGGGAGCGTTTGGGGTTAACAGCCGGGTTAAGGGGCGTTTGGATTTGCCGATTATTAGTTCGGGTGTGTTTGGACGCGGGACGTCGATGGTTTAGGAGTGTCGGGCACGATTTTAGCTCGTGGTTTGTTGTGGTTTAGAAATCGGCTAATAACGTATATAATTATATAATTAATTATAATGGATTAAACGGTGGTATACATATATAAACATATATAAATTGTTAAATAAATATGTCGAATACTATTACTATCACGAGAACTATAAAATGTTTATACGTTTAAATATGTGTTTAAATAGCTCACATCGAGCGTTTGGCTTTAAATTTTGTAACACATAGGTTGTGTTTGGTTCTATTTAATTATGGTGATTAAATAGTCTAGTTTGTATATATGTTAAAACGTGATTTGTGTAACGTAGATTATCGTGGAAAATATTGAGAATTGGTTAATATGGAAAAGGTTGTATAAACGAAAAGGTCATGTCAAAATTTCTATGAAATCCTTAACTTTATATTTTATATGGTACAAACCACTATTATATTTGTAAACGATAAATAAATAAATACCATTATATTTTGTAAACCGATAAAATAAATATATAATATTATATTTGTAGAACGATAAAATAGATGGTAATTATTGTATTGATAAACTGATAAAGTTATACTTTTACATAAAACTGACAATTAACTTAAGTGGTGATTTTCTTAAAATGTGTCGAACTATGTTGTCTGATTATTTTTATCACAATCGTTATACTGTAAATACAAAATAAATATATACTTTGATTTATTTTGTAAGATGGTTGTCTCTATTATATAATTCAACGTAAGAATTATATAATCGTCTGGTTATACGTAATGTGTACGGAATACATTACATATTTGGTGTGTGCTTAATTTATTAATTTATTTAACCAACCACCGAACTATTATAACTTGGAACTTAAATATTTTATCAACGGGTCACGTTGATGTACTTATCTTTTGAGAACTTAAATACACCTTTGTAAGATTTAGCCGATTAGTTAAACCACAACACCATGACCGAGCCGTATCGATTTCCGTTTCTACTGAGCGTATTGTTAGCATCACTATTATTCGCGCTACTTCGTCGAGGTGAGTTCATACCCCACCTTTTCTTGCTTTGAATTGAGTTATAAATGTTTTATAATTGCTCTTTGGGGGAGGTACATGCTTGGTCATAAACTACTTATAAACTTGCTTGGTTGTCAGAAACTGATATTAAACTTGTTTGGTTGTCTATAACTGTTTATAAATTACTTGATTGTCATAAGCTAATGTTAAGCTTACTTGGTTGGTCATAAACCATCTTTAAACTGGTTTAATTGTTACGTGCTGGGTGGTCAACTCCTCTAATTGTTATACATATGAATGCTGATACTAAAATTTCTATTGTGATTTTCATAGCCCAAAACTTTAACTGCTTTTTACTGGTTCTCGGGTAGAGACAATGGTTGCAAGAATGAACACAAGTGCATACCCGTTTATGTATTGGTCTAAGTCCTGCTTTAACCCAATTACTTTGGCCCATTATCATGAACCGTTAATTTAGACCGGATGACCGGTCGAAAGCGCGAATGTTATGGATAGATCTATCGGGGTTGACGCCCCTGTCCGGCTTGGTCCAACAGAGGACAAGCGGGCACAGTTTCATTTCAGTCTGAGGACGGATGTCGTGGGTTAGGCATCCGTAGGGGCTACATTATATGATTATACTACCGGTGTTGTTAACGCTTCGGTGTCATGATCTTAGACAATAATAAATGCCTTATTTTATTTAGTGACTTTGTATTTGTTATATTGTCACCAAGTGGTTGGAAAATCTTGTGGTTCATTAAACAATTTTATTCTATTGGAAAACTTTATTATTTATCAGTGAGCTTTGCTTTTATCAGAATACGCTAACTATTATCTGTGAACTCTGTTTTATCTATAAACTCTATTTATTTCATGTGAATACTGTTTTATTAGAAAACTCAATTTATTTTCCGCGAACTTTGTCTTATCAGAAACTCTACTTATTTTAGTGAACTTTGTTATATCAGTAAACTCTCGGCTTTTATAAATAAACTCTGTCTTTATCAGTGCACTTTGAAATTTTCAAAGAAAGACTATTTAACAAGAAACTGTGATTTTTAAACACTTATGTTTTACTGCAAGGTGCAGTGATCGGTAAAACTCTAATTTTTTTTTATAAACGTTTTAAAATAAACTTATGAACTCACCAACTTTATGTTGACATTTTTAAGCATGTATTTCAGGTACTTAACTATGTGGATTATTTGGAGTCTGCTATGTGGTTTAGGCATGTAGAGGTCGTTCTCGGATCAAGCTCTCGATTACTCAGGAAGTCACAAGTCCCCAAAGCAAGTCTTCCGCTGCGGTCAATTTGGGGGTGTGACATACTTGGTTTAAGTTTTGTTGTGGATGCATGTAACATGATTATCACATTATGGTCCATTACTATAAATTGTTTTTCTTGAACTTATTTACAACGAATGTCAAGGTTTCTTAAGATGTTCTAGATGACTTAAACCTATGTTCTCACCAACTTTATGTTGACAGATTTTAGTGTCATTTTCAGGTGAAGTAGTTATGAAGGATGATGTTAGAAGTGGCTAGAGTTTAGAGGCTTCTAGGATTGCATTAGGAGGAATCCCTTTCCTCTTAGTATTTATTTAATGTTTGAATAAGTGGTACATTTTAGACACCTATATGTTTGATGTTTGTTTATTTGTTTGTCTTTGGTAAGAGGTAGGCCTGTTACCTACTTATCTAGACTCCTACATTTAGTTGAGATGTTGTCATGACATTGTGTCGCTATTTATGACATTTCTTTTGCATTTAGTTTTCTCTATAGAGACACCGTTTGTTGTGATGATATCCATACGTCGCGCCCCATATTCCGCCATGGTGAGGTGTGACAAGTATCATCCCGGCAAGGCGAATGTAGTGGCAGATGCACTTAGCAGAAAGTCCGGAATGTTAAACGGCATTAAAATTGAGGAGGAAATTATAAGAGACTTGGAGCGACTAGACATTAAGATCATGGTACGTGGACAGCACAGTTACTGGGCTAATCTTAGAGTGGAACCTAAGTTACTCTCTAGGATCAAGGAATCTAAGAAGGATGATGGTGAAATCTGGGCAATAATTCTGAATTTGGAGAAGCAAACAGAATTTCGAGTAGACGCAGATGGTATCTTATGGCAAGGCACGAGACTTTGTGTTCCTGATGATCAAGAACTCCGGGAAGCATTGTTAGCTGAGGCTCATAGCTCCCCATTCTCTATTCATCCTGGTTCGACCAAGATGTACCATGACATCAAGCAATACTTTTGGTAGAGTGGTATGAAACAGGATGTTGCGACTTACGTCTCCAAATGTCTTACCTGCCAGCAGGTTAAGATCGAGCATCAACGATCTGGCGGTCTTCTACAACCGTTAGATATTCCAGAGTGGAAGTGGGACAAAATCACCATGGATTTTGTTACCGGTCTTCTGCAGACAAAGAGGAAGCACGATGCGATCTGGGTTATCGTTGATCGACTTACTAAGTCAGCTCATTTCTTACCGATCCGCAAGGAAGATTCGGCCAGTAAACTCGCTGATACTTACAAGAAGGATATCATGAGACTTCATGGTGCTCCATCCAGCATCGTCTCGGACAGAGATCCTCGTTTCACTCCGTGATTTTGGAGAAGTCTGCAGAAAGCTTGGGGTACAAAACTTAAGCTTAGCACGGCTTTTCATCCTCAAACAGACGGGCAATTGGAGCGAACGATTCAAACATTAGAAGATATGTTAAGGTCATGTGCGTTGGAATGGACGGGAGATTGGGACGATTACATCTGTTTGGTAGAGTTTGCATACAACAACAGTTGGCACGCAAGTATCAAGTGTGCTCCATTCGAGATGTTGTATGGCAGAAAGTGTCGCGCCCCAATCTGCTGGGACCAGGTTGGTGAGCGAACACTTGAAGGACCATAAATGATTGAGTTGACCAACGAGAAGGTCGCAGTAGCTAAGCAGAAACTGCAAGAAGCACGATCCCGTAAGAAGAGTTATGCCGACAAGCATCGTAGGGACTTACACTTTAACGTAGGAGATTACGTCTTCCTTAATATCGCCGGTACGTGGTGTTAGACGTTTTGGAATCAAAGGGAAGCTCAATCCTCGATTCATCGGACCGTTTGATGTCATTGAACGAGTCGATGAAGTATCTTATAGTTTAGCGTTACCTCCGCAGCTTTCTCATGTTCACGATGTTTTCCATGTGTCCTTACTCAGAGGGTACAAATATCATCCCCTTCACATGGTTCAGTATCCACTAGAACAGATTCGTGAAGATCTCACTTTCATAGAAGAACCCGAACGAGTTCTTGACAGATAAGAACGAGTCATGAGAAGGAAGACGATTCCATTCGTCAAAATCCTTTGGAGGGATCATACCGAGCGGGAAGCCACTTGGGAAACAGAGGAGTCTATCCAGGCTTCTTACCCTCATTTCATATTTTGAATTTGGGTATGTTCTTCTTTTACAGTTTACATTATCTATAATTCCGGGACGAATTATTCTTTTTAAGGGGGAAGAGTTGTAAAACCCGCATGCTTTTACCATGAATAGTACCCTTATGATCGTACGCACATGATTAAAACTTTCCTTATTTAGCACGTTTACGTTTCACGAATAAGAATTACAAGTATTACGTACGTGTTATTACACGATAAGCATTTATTACGTATTACGACACGATAATTATTATCAACAATAATTGTAATCACGAACATGAAAATCATGAACGTAAATAATCACGAACTTATTATTACGTATTTACGTATATTTTTTACGACTACGAATTAACATAGTTTACGACACGAACGATAACTAAATAAATCACGTAAACACGACATGAGAACACGTATAATATTTAGAAACGGAACACAATGGGTTTCCCCTTGTGGGCCCCACATACCCGCGGCAAGAACCAAGAGAAAGGGCCAAGCCCATGTTGATTTTTTACCAAAACTAGAAAAAGGGAAATATACTTTTCCTAATTACAAAAATTAGAAAAGTATCAAAACCCTAAATATTTTTCTCTTTCTCTCTTGGCCGCCTGGTAGAAACACCACAAAGGAGTGGTTGGTTGATTTTTGGTGATCAAACTCTTGCAAGATCGTCTGTGTTATCGTTCTCCATTGTTTCACGTATTCGGTAAACCTTAAACCTTTTCTTTTTAATCATTTAATTAAATTATAACACATAAAATCATAAGGTTATAAAAATAAGTATTCATAAACATGTAATTAATCATGGGGGTTAAATCATGGTGTTTTTAGGGGTGTTTGTTTCGGCCGACGCAAGGAACCGAGAGCCTAGGCTCTCGGCTTGCTTTTGTTTCGCACCAACAACCGAGACCAAGGCGTCTTGGTATGGCTGTGGTGTCTCGGTCGCAAGAACAAGGGACCCCGACTTATGTCGGGGTGTGGTTTGGTTTGTGTGGGTCTCGGCTAAAAACAAACATGCACCACTAGCTTAAGCCAGTGGCTAAATAAGGAAAGCAGGGGGAACACCAGCCGAGGCAGCAGGGGGAACCACCGGTGGGAACTTTTGCTAGCCGGCAGCTAGCCAAGACCAAGGGAACCACCAGCGTGGGCCGGTAGCTGTTTTGCGAAAACAGTGGCAACCGGCCAAGCCGGTTTGCCACTGTTAAGGGTGCGTTTGTTTGGCCGGTTCACGGGTCCGGTTCACGGGTCCGGCTTAATTAATTTTACGAGTTTAATTATTTTACAAGTTTATTTAATTACTAGATTAATTAAATCAATTTACCATGTTATATAATTAATTTAATTTAGACATGACTTAGGTTAATTATTATTATTAATAATACATGACTTTAACCTAAGTATTTAAATCATGAAATTTAGACTAAGTAATTAATTAATTATTAAAAACATGACTTATAATTAATTAATTTTCATGACTAAGGTTATATTAATAATAAATATTAATACATGTTTTAACCTAAGTATTAATAAACTATAACCTATAGTTTACTCAATTTACATGTAATAATTAATAAACTATATACTATATATCACATGACTTAGAATATTAATTAGTAAAACTTAAGCTTATATTATTAGCTTAATAATCCAGCTTATTTCTAATTATGGAAACTTTCTATTTTTAGAAACTTATTTAATTAAGGCAGCTAATCTATTTATGGAAACTTTCTATTTTTAGAAACTTATTTAATTAAGGCAGCTATTCTATTTTTGGAAACTTTCTATTTTGGAAACTTTCTATTTTTGGAAACTATCTATTTTTGGAAACTTTCTATTTTTGAAAACTTTCTATTTTAGGAAACCTGCTATTTTTAGAAAGTTACTTATTATTACACAACAAGTATAATAATACAAGAAACACAAGTAATACTTAATCAAAATAAACAGAATACATGATAAACACATCATAACGATAAAATCAGTAGAACATGACATGAACATATAAAACAAGTTAAGACATGATATAAAACCAGTTACGTATACAGAAATCAGAATACTTATACACGTATATTATTTATGTAGCATTAGTGATATCGAAGTAGGGTTCTCTTCCGTTCGTCTTCTTCGTTCACTGGACACAAGGTACGGATTCTCCGTCCTTTCAGTATGGACATTCTTTCCTTATTAGGATTCTCCGTATGCAGCCAACTGTTTTCCCAGTATATGTTTTATATGTTTTTGAATTGCTTATGTTTAATTAGATACCTAAATCCATATACATGCATGACCAGTTTCACCTAGTTATGGAGGTACCATAACCATAACACTGGAGGCACCAGTGTTATGACTTCACCACGACGGAGTGATAGCTCGTGGCGTCCCTTCAGCTTTTGGCCATATTATTATTATCATGTGGGGCGTATGGATGCATCCTAGGTTACATGTTTTTACTGATTATTCAGGTGAATGTGGTGTGTGCCTTGCATCCTTCACAGGGAGCTGATCCCTCCTACCCAAAACTTATATTAATTAGAGGCAACCCTTCTAATTGTATGACGAGGTCACCCCTCCAAGTATTCATGCACGTTGATATTCCATGACCTATATTGGCTAATGGTAAACATGTTAAACAATTTTTATAAGATATACATAAGGCTTTTCAAACTATAAAACCAGTTTTACTAAGTTATACCAAGTTTTCCAGGACTTAGACATTTCCGCTGCTTTATGCTTATATGCTTATATTATTCATGCTATACTTGTATATCCGTGCACTGAGCGTTATGCTCAGCCGTTTTTTCCTTTCATGTTCCCAAAACGGCAGGTACTCAAGGACGCTCGTAGAATTTAAGCGTACGTGCATATGGATTGGAAGCATCCTAGCCTTCATTACTTTATGCATTTCTTCATACTTTTGATACTTATTTCCATGGACATTGTTTAGTCCTTTTCGTTTACAGTACTTATGTTTATGTGTGATGAGCTTTACTTTGGGGTACCGATGTTTGTTTCTGGTATTTCCTTTATGGTCATGTGATGTTTAATACATTTATCCTTGTATGCTTTAATGACACACCATAATCACGCGTGACATTCCATTTACCAAAATGGGGTGTTACAATGTCTTTATATGTAACCTCACAGAATGAACTCTATGTGTCAAATCTGAATAATACTCTAGTAATGGTAACTAAGTCTTTAATGATCTGATTTAGGCGTAGTATAACAGAACGGGTATACCCCTTGGAGGACACCCTGAGTTACTGAGGACCTGGTTTGGAATACATACTGGACTCATGAGTCTTGACTCGTGCCTTGAGAAGATATTCGTATGACATGTACCATGACTGGTGTCGTGTCATATGTCTTCTGAATTGATGCCCAATACTTGTATCTTGAATGATATCTTGACATGTGTTTTTGGTAGGTGAATCTGGATAAGGTTAAGAGTTTCTGATAACCGTCAAGGGTTGGCGGACCGGTTAGAGTGCTAACCTCTGTATTTCTGTTCACGTCCATTCCGGAGTTCCGATGGTTACTGACTTATAAATGTAAGCACGGTGATTGTCATAACTGGTTTGTCTATCATTTTCATGACGGTCATTATTACAATCGTGATTTTTGTAACTATTTTGCTGAGTGGCCGGCTGGGTACCGGTTCCTACTCTTCTGAATGAAAGTTAGCTGAGTAAAGTGTGACATCTCGCTGAGAAGGTAAAACATGAAACGGAATAGTAGTGTCTGGTGGTTGAATATTATTCTGGTCAGACGTTTCAAATTTATATTTGTCGTCCTTGTTTAAAAGAGTCTTCATATTATAAACAGCATCAGCATCTTGGAGAATCTTTAAAGTATCAGCAGCTTCAGTATTCGGAAGGTCTCCAAAATATTAACAACAACGGTGTCTGATAAGGTCTTCAATTTCGAGCAACATCAACATCTGGCGAAGCATCGACACGTGGGAACGCCTGAGATGATTAAGGATCGATTAACAATATTCATGGAGTAGAGTACATGGAGTACACATGGACTACGGTACATGGAGTACAAAATGAATACTGCACATGGAGCATATCTAAGACACTGTACGTGGAGTACACATGAAATACTGTCCATGACACTGGTGGAATTTTTATGAGATGGTCAATTTTGGTGTTAACCAACTGACATGATCAAAAGAAATAAATTGATTTAAACGGTAGCAGACTGAACTGAAATGAGTAACATGATAGCTTGGTAATTCCTGCGTAAACTTAATGCTGGTTATATAGAGGTTCAAGAATATGCTTAAACAGAATTTCAACAATGGTCAGCATAAAGACATGATTGATGAAGACCAAACATAATTTATCATGAAACGGGATTTTACTGTAACCCCTTCTGTATCTTAGCATGAAAACATCATCATCTTGCTAAAACCATAATCCTCATAAGGAGACATGAACTTAGTCAGCATGAAGACGACATTCACGTGAGAGTATAAACTTGACGAACACAAATAACATAGAAGAATAATCAACTGAGGTTTAACATCAACTGATGTGGATGGCTATGGTTCAATCCACATAATTAAGGAACAAAACATGTGACTAAGTATGGGCGATTCTAGTTCAATCCATACTTGTGAAAATTTTCTGAGAACTGTCATGTATAGAATTTACAATCTGGGACTAAATATGGATGGCTGTAGTCCAATCTATACTTGTCAAAATTTTATGAAATGTCATGATATGACAAATGTGAACAACTATGGATCGGTTCACAAAACAACATTCGATTGTAAAGCATGAAAACTTGATCTGAACATTGGTGAACGTATATGGGCTGGTTCACCAAGTAATATTCGAATGAAAGCATGAATATGATATGAGTAAGGATGAACGCCTATGGTCAGTTCATCTATTCAAAAATCTGAACGGGCAAGGGTGAACGCCTATGGTCAGTTCACCAAAACGAAAATTCACTAAAAAGCACATGCGACTAAATATGACAAGTTCTATACCAACCTTTTACTTAGTCAAAAACTTTAAGAAAACCGACTGATAACTAAAGAAAACTGACTGATAATTGCATAAGAAACATGAAAGATAACAACACCAAAATATGGGAAGTTCCTGGTGACTACCCACTAGTCACAGGTCACGTTTTAGAGCCCAAAGGTCGAACCAGGCTCTGATACCATAATTGTAACACCCCGCTTGGATAAGTAGACCGTTATGTGTATTTATGGTGTGTCATCAAAGCATAAGGTAAATGTCCTATAACATTAACTGACCATAACGGAATCAAACATCGGTAATCCAATCAAAACATGAAAAGTAAAATACTGAAAGAAAGGACTAAACAATGTCCAACAAGCAATATAAACATGAAGTACATAAAGTAAAGGAGTCTAAACGGCTTCCATCCAATGCACATGCTCTCAGAATCTTAAGAGTGTCCTAGAGTACCTGCCGTTAGAAGATGAAAGAACTACGGCTGAGCATAACGCTCAGTAAATGGATATGAAGCATGATAATAATATACTGGAAGAGAACTGGTAACAAATACTGAAACTAAAATTGTTATGACAATGGGAGCATACTGTGTAACATCTGATATATCTGATTTATAGATAATAACTAATTTAATAATTATTGGATCTGAAAACATGCATTTACTGTATTTTAATTGCCAGAGCTTATATAGGTCATGTGTTGTAACAACGGTGCATGAATAACTGGAGGGGTGACCTCGTCATGTTGTAGAGGGGTGACCTCTAAATACTGTAGAGGGGTGACCTCTAAATACTGTGTTGGGTGGAGGGATCAGCTCCAATGTGAAGGATGTAGAGCACACACCACATTCACCTGATAACTGTAAACTGATAAGCCTAGGATGCATCCATACGCCGCACTAATAATACTGATAAAATGGCCAAGCTGAACTGAGTCATGACACCGGTGCCTCAAGTGTCATGGTTACGGTACCTCCGTAACTAGTACTACTGACTGGTCATGCTTGTATATAAGGCTCAGGCAATTTAACTTAATTATAAAACTAATTTCTAATAAAACTTATAACATATAATTGGGGAAAACATTTGGCTGCAGACGGGAAATCCTAATCATGCATAGAAGGAAAGTCCTTACTGAAAGGACGGGAAATCCATACCTCGTGTCCAGTAACTGACTAAAGGAAGACTGGACGAACACTAGTCGGGCTTCACGGAAGCTACAATAATAGTAGACGCGAATAAGTTATCTGATCTTTATTTATTTTACTCTATCTTAACTGTTTCTCGTTTTATTTATTTTAATCCTGAATTACTGTACTCATATTAACTGATAGTTTCGAGCCTTCTACTATTTCTTTTTAAACATATTAACGTTCTACTATTAATTACGGTACAATTTATAAAACTAATTTATATTTAATTCCTTAAATGCATTTTTAAAACATTTATTTAAAGTAAAGTAATTTAAAAAGGTATAATTCAAAATCTTTATTTTTATTTATAACAATTATATCCCGAGCCTAACAAGATATCCCCTTGGGTTTGGTCGATCTCGAAACACACACCATAGCCGCAAGGGCTGTGGCCTTGCTACCGTTAGCCAACAGTAGCCCCTGCTGTACCCACGGTTCCTACTGTTAGTCTACGGTTCCCACTGGTTGTATACAGTTCCCACTGCTATCTATCGGTTCCCACTGGTTGATCTAGTTCTTCCCACCGTTAGTTACAGTTCCCACTGTTAGTGTTGTATAATCCCAAACACCCTTTAATGTTTATTCACTGCTTATAAGCCCAAACACCCCCTGGTGATACTTGATTCTCACTGCACACGAACCAAACACCCGTCTGATGGGTTTTTAGGGCTGCGGATCCAGAACAAGGTCAGTCACGCACCATTCTTAGTCACGGCTGATCTCAAGGATCAACACCGAGACCCACGGGTCTCGATCTTCGCGAATCTAAACCAAACCGGCACCACTTTTCTGTTAAATAAACATCCATGTGGTCTTTTGGCTTGCTGCCGTCCAACACCAACCCAATCTGCCTAACGGCTGGGCCAACATTGAACTCCGAGATACCTAGTGTGTCTCAGTTTGTGTGCACCACCCAAAACCCGACTACTAAATCCTTTAGTTCATATTTTAAGTAATTAAAATCGTCTGTTTTTTATTAGCTTGAAGATTCGAGATCATAAATAAAGGATGAACAAAAAGGAAAGATTACCTTGTGATTTGGGTACACAACAATTACGCATGTATCAACTGAGCAAAAGCGACCGTCCCTTTTTTTTCTGCCGACATCCAACATGTAATACCCCCAAATTTACACAATTCAATACAGCGGAAGACTCGTTGGTGTTACGGGATAGCACATTACTCACATCATAGACAACGCTTTAAAAATTGCGTCGTTTAATAATAAAGCATTTCCATTCATAAATACTAGATTTACATAGGTCCCAAGTCATAGTATTTCATACAATTTTACAAAATATATGAATGGAAATTGTTATTTAAGTGCGGGCCATGAATTCTTGTTGTCTTCCCAAGAATTACCTTCAAGTACCTGAGACAAAACATGTTAAAAGAAAAGGTCAGCGATAACGCCGAGTGAATTCATAGAGTTTAATGAATCCAATAATATATCATCGGTATAAAATTATTACCGAAAATCATTTTGTACAAATCTTTGTAGTAGGCCATAAAATAGGCCAAAAACATTTTATACAAATCCTTGTCAAAATCATAATATAGGCTTTCGCCTTCAAAATCATTATACGATCCAATGTCGTAAAAACATCATACAATACGTTTTATAACGTTGTATAGAGTTAAATAAAAACCGTTATATGAATATGGTTACATAAAACCAAAACACGAACATAAAATCAATAATATGACCCCGTATTGCTAGTCAGACAATTTATTGTAATTCAGTGCGTATAGCAGTATTTTGTTATTTGGATTATTATAAGCCGCATGACATTGTTACCTTACTACAACAAACAATGGGTAGCTAACCCGAAACTCATTTGCCTATCTGAAACAGCGTGTCGTCACAATAATCACGCTTATAGAAATCTTCTCATACATAAATTCGCTTACCAATCAATGTGGCACGACGGGGATCAACCGTTAAGGCGCGAACTGGGGTGATCGTCCCCAAATAGTACTATTATATGCATAAGCGTCTACCAAATCCCCGTAGTTCACAATTCATGCTAATGGGACTTTTAGTGACATAACCTAACTTTAATAATCCATTTCATTTCATTTATCAGGTCATATATTCATCCATCGCGTCATACAATCATTCGGGTCCAAATCAATAAACAAACAATCGGGAAAAATGGTGTCCTATTTTATCAAAACTAATAGGTTATCTCCCTCACGTGTTTATAAAACATTTCATAAAAACATTTAAAAGAGTGCGAGGCTATGAACTCACGTTGATGTGGGAAAGCGGGTTATCGGCAATTCGGATGTATGGTACGTGCTTCAATCACGGAAACCTAGACAAATAATACTCGTCTTAGACTCTTGTCCAATGACTTTACAAAAATAACAATTATGTATACATATGATGATTTTATATATATGATGATCAAGTGGTTTTATACATTCTCATTTACTCATTTTAGTGTTATGTATTGGTAACTTTTATACTAGTTTACTAGTTTGACTTATTTACATGTTTTAGGTCCAATAAGCCTATTATAAGTCCATTAACTTGCATTAATCCATTTTATACTTTTATTATCAGTATTATACTTTACATGTTGGGCCCAAGTGGGTTAAGCCCAATAAGTAAATTTATAAGTGTTTAGCCCATTTAGTTGGATTAATAGTCGAATAATGCTAACTTATACCGTTAATGTCCGTATGTTATATAGTTCGGGTTTTATCGGTTTTTACTTGTATTAGGTACTTATATATCAATATATGACTTTCAAAAAGTTTACATTATACGGGTCCGATCGTCTAAGTTTTAATTGACGAAAAACGTTAATTTTACGGTATTAGTCGAAAAGACGTAAAAATCATGTTTATAGTTTTTATAACTTACAAAACTTACCAAACTACCATTTTTATAAAATTTCCATTTATTTATCCTTATATATATTTATATAAATGAAATATATAAGTTAGTGGGTTTTAATTTCACATTTTATACTATATTATTTTGAGTGCTTATACAATACTATTAAACTTTAGTTTCACAAAATCTGATATTTAGTTTCACTTTCATCATTTTTATCGTATCTTGAGTTATATAAGGAGATAGAAACTCATATTATGTTCTACAAATAAGTTAGATATAGATACTTCTCAATTCATGTCTAAGTATCCTTAACAGTCCCTACAAAACAGACTATTCAGATTGGTATACTAATTTTGTTTTGATCATATCTCACTCATTTTGATGATTCCATTGCATGGCCAACTCTCACATGTGTATGACATCTAACAATTACTGTAATTTGATTCCACGATGCAATTTTATTAGTTTATCATTTGGTTAGTTACTGTTTTTATACAGCCAACTTTATAAGCAAGAATTTAACCTTTTTACCTATGGTTTTCCATCTTTTTAACCATGTTTATCAAATCTATCAACACCAAATCCCCACATAATATTTTTAATCATCATTCATCATCATATACATATACATAAATAAAGAAAATACAAGATTACATAATCAAATTAACAAGAGGATATGAAGAACAATCTTTATACTACCAAGATTAAGTAGTTTATGACCAAGGCTTGGATTTTTGATGGCAAAACTTGTGATAGATCAACACCAATCTTAAAGACCACCAATACTTGTAAACTTCTTGTAGAAATCAGCACTTGGACATCACCAAATCACCTCTTTGGATGTTAGAATCACCTCCAATCTTCAAGGCTTCAAAGGAGCATCATCATGTGTATGAATAACACATGATTTTATGGCTAAAATAGATCAAATAGGGGTGTTTGATGGTGGTGGTGGAAGAATTTTATAGAGAGAGAGAGAGGAGAGAATGAGAGTGGTATTGCATGTGATGTGTGTGAGAAATAGTTTCAAAGTAGCTAGTTAGTGGTTTTGGTGTTTTGATAGCTTACAAGTTAAGCTAGTTACAAGTGTAGCTTGTAAGCTACAAACTTGACACCTCATGGTGTTGAGTCATGGTTTTGGCCGTCCCATATTAGTGGGGTGGGGCAAAACTTGTTTTGTCTCATCCCACTAATTTACGGGTATTTCTCGATTCTAGTTTCCTCGATTTGCGTGCCCTCGGGTCGTTTTACGAAAAATATTTTTATAAATTATGAATCAACGGCACAAAAAGAATCTAATAAAAATTGTCTCATCAAAAACGGAGTTCAAAAACGTAAATACGTAATCCTAAGGTTTCCGGTTTAGTCGTAAAGGACATTAAATTATGAACATAAGTCCTAATCTTTTCTCGTAAATTTGTGAGTTTATGATCCAACACAAATTTAAAATTCCAAAATAATACTGACGGATAAATTTATTTCCTAAAGTGTCGGACTGTCACCAAAAAGGTGTAGGTAAACGTAAGCACGTTACGTAGAATTCTCCGATTTAAACGTAGTCGATGCTACTTCAAGATGTAAACCCAAATTTCTTCCCAAAAATAAGTGAGTTCATAATATAACATTAAAATAATGTTTTTAAATAACACTTGAGAATAAAATATCAACCATAAATTGACGGATTGTCACACAACATCAATCCAACCCTAAATTATGTTTACTGTTTTTGTCTAAAAGGAAATGGGGTAATCCCCGTTTTTCTTTGTTTAAGAGTATACTGGGCTCAAAAGCCCATTTATCCTTCTTTTATTGTAATAACAAAATAGCCCAATTTAAACTACACACTATTCCTTTTCGTGTATATATATTTAACGCGATGTTCGATTTAACTTTCGTGTAATTTGTATTTAGTTCTCGTGTTTCAAATTTTGTTAAGCGTAGTATTTACTTTTTGAAAATGAATATACGTAATACTGAATAGCTAGTACATAAATTATTATCCAATAATTATTTTCTGAATAATTATTTATCTGACATATTTAAATAAAACTGAGATTGCGTAATTACTGTTTACGTTTAATTAAAGTTACAGCTGAGACTCTGCGTATTCTAAAATTTAAAATACGGGTTTTACAATAGGTGTTCATGATATCCACCAGGATATTTAGATAAGGAAGAAACTTACCATCTACACAACAATCTATAACACCTCCTCACATAATCTTACATATACGTATACGTACCATTAAAATCAATCAACCATGCAATCAAAACCAATCCATGTAATCATACTTGCAAGTCCACTTATGTTGTGGCACATATATAATTACGTTGGCCACTATAATTATATTTGTCCCCTTTCACGTATGTACTCCCTCCTATGATGACATTTCTTGGTATTAACGCATCATGCATCACATAACACATAAATCAGCCCACAAACCACAAAGTAATCATCATATAACTCAAATATAGATCTAGTAAAAATATCACTTATGCTAGAGAAAAATACCTCAAAACGATAGATTAGAAAACGAGAGATCCAGGTTTGAAATATAAGACATTCACATGAAATCACCAATGATAACAACGTGCACTTTATATTAGGTATCAAATAAATAAGGAAAAGCAATGTATACTATAATATACATATCATAGATTGAACAATTAAGCGATTTCCAAAGCGTTCGAGCACATATAAAATATAAGCATTTACGTACACACCACACACAATCCCTCTATGAATCTACATGAGGGTTCCTATGTTATAAAACAAAATCCAACAATGACTAGTGTGGACGACTATGGTTCAACCCACACTAGTCTAAAATTTGAAAATAAGGAAACATGTGACTAACTATGAACGACTATGGTTCAATCCATACTAGTCTAAAATTTGAAAACAATGAAACATGTGACTAAGTATGGACGACTACGGTTCAATCCATATTAGTCTAAAGTTCGAAACAAACATATAATATCAGAAAACGCGCACAAGATAGACAAGAAATTAATCCCAAACAAGTCATCATAAATAACAATCAACAATATTTAAACGAGTCATTATATGATATACTCTATAAGTAAGTAATCATTCTATGACGAAAATAACCTTTTAAATACATCAACTATCATAATGCACACATACTCCTATGACGCCTATATGCAGGGACCCTTAAGCTATAGACTAGGTTAGGCAACCTAATTCTTTATAACCGCAGTCTCTGATACCATTATGTCACACCTAGTTGTGGCGGAACACGGGGAACGAACTATGGATATCATCATAACAACCTGTGTCTCTATAGAGAAAACTAAATTCAAAACAAAAATGTCATTCACGGTGACACAATGTCATGACAATATCTCAAATAATGTAGGGGTCTACGTAAGTAGATAACAAGTCCTACCTCTTACCCAAGAAAAACAAACAAACAACCAAACAAACAACCAAACAAACATATAGAAGTCATGCAATGCATTTATTTAATCAAAACAAAAAGGAAATCTAAGAGGAACAGGGTTCCTCCTTATGCAATCCTAGGCATCTCCAATCCTAGCCACTTTTATTCTCTACTTTCACCATATTCTCACCTGAAAGAGACACTAAAACACGCCAACATAAAGTTGGAGAGAGTCATAGGTTCAGACTCCAATAAACCAACACAACAATACAATTTTAGGTTGTGAATCATAAACATTAAACAATACACATATAGAAAAGGTGCTACACTATGCATTATCAAACTAGTAATCAAGATCAAATAATCCAAACCAACCAAGGATACCTGCCTTACCAATCACCATTGGTCACATAGACGCTCATACATCTATGTACCATACCAAGGCTACCCGCCTTACCAAATCACAACTGGTCCCATAGACGCCTATACATCTATGTACCAAACCAAGGCTACCCGCCTTACCATATCACATCCCATAGACGCCCATACATATATGTACCAAACCAAATCATAACACAATCAAGATTCACATAGCAAGTAACACATAAGTAAACATACATTGTCTAACACAAATAATTAAAAACAATCACATCTATGTATTGCAAAATCATTAAACTATCTCTTCCATCCCATCTAGAAGTAAAGAAAACATTTATAAAACTCAAGAATATAGGACTATGAAACTCACCTGAACGAGCTTCTCAAAATCCTCTCACACTAGCAAAAATCTATACAAACAATGCATATAATCAAAACATGAACCAATAGCATCCATGCGGATCATCAATCTATGATTATTCTAATCCCATTCCAAGACTTTACTTATCTTATTTCACCCCTCTATGAGCTCCATAACTTAGTTATGTACATATCCTAACCCGTTCTCATTTTACTCAAAACAGTCTCGTTTTTCATGTCCAACAAAGAGGGTCGAACTACCCCTTAATCAAACCCATTTCTTTTGTAAAGAAAATCCCATGACCTTACATGTGTTAGATTTATCTCAAAATTTGCCCCAACCCTAAAGCTTCTGTTAAGGCCTCAATATATATATATATATATATATATATATATATATATATATATATATATATATATATATATATATATATATATATATATATATATATATATATATATATATATATATATATATATATATATATATATATATATATATATATATATATATATATATATATATATATATATATATATATATATATATATATATATATATATATATATATATATATATATATATATATATATATATATATATATATATATATACTCCCTCCGTCCCAAATTACTTGTCCAATTTTGACTTTTGTATTCGACTTTGACTATGTATGGATTGTGTTTTAAATGTATTTTCATTGGTAAAATTTTCATCAAATATTATATAACACAAAAATAATAATTTACGGTCAAAGTTAAATAAAAAAGTCAAAAGTGGACAAGTAAATTGGGACGGAGGGAGTATATATATATATATATATATATATATATATATATATATATATATATATATATATATATATATATATATATATATATATATATATATATATATATATATATATATATATATATATATATATATATATATATATATATATATATATATATATATATATATATATATATATATATATATATATATATATATATATATATATATATATATATATATATATATATATATATATATATATATATATACTTTTGCCTATCTAGAATTTTCTAGTTTTTACATGTCAAAAGTTTGCTAACACCATATGGTCTTAGACTATTCCAATGACTTAACCCTTAAAGGGGACTTCTATTTAACATCTAAACAAGACCTCATATCCATATGAAAGCCTTAACTCATCCCTAAGTACCTTAACCACCTCAAAACATTGTTTGTAAATAGGCTGATCCAAAATGAGTTTTAACCACGATTGTTGTAACCCCCTTTAGCCCCACTTCCCATTGAGTTCTTGTTTCTTTCATTCAAAAGATTATTTATTTACCTTTTTTTGGAAACCAAATTCGACTTCTATCTATTTTCTAAACTCGATTTATTTCTAAAACAAGTGACACAAAATTCTGCCCTAATTTCAAAAATGATTTTCCCATAATTAGTCTAATTAATCACCCAATTCATGTGTAATATTTACCCTAAATTAATCCTAACATGTTTAATTAGACGAATTACAAATTTATGATTAACCCTAAATCCATCATCAATTGATTATAATTGAATACATAAAGATTGAAACTTAAAAATAAATAAAGGTTTTAAAGGTTTTACCTTAGAAATCAATGGAGGCAATATTTTTTAGGAAACCCTAAATCCACCATGTATGAAATTAGGCTATAAGGAGTTATGGGATGTAAAAATCTAATTTTTAGAGTATATGGGCTCGTTTTATGGGTTTTAATTAAAAGGATCTCATAGTTGGACTCAAATTGTGCTCCCCTTCCCTTCCTTAGGCTTAAGTCAGCCTAATAAGTGTGTAAACACTTATCCTTTACCACTTAAATCAAGGAAAAACGAGACCAAAACGTGTAATTAGTATCGTAAATGTCGGAATTATGCGTGGTTTGTGTTTTTGTTGTGAAATACGTACAAAAGATCAAAAGTAAAGAAAACATGAGATTTCACGGTCATTTATTGAAGAAAGTCAATGAAAAAGACAAAGTCAAAGGACCAAAAGTGCAAGAATTCCAAAGTTCAAGGGCCCTAAAAGAATATTTGTTGAAAACAAGGACCGAAAGTGCAAAGTTTTGAAAGAACAAGGACTAAAAATGAAAATATATGAAAGACATTTGCCAAAGTACAAGATGTTACAATGTTGGGGGACTAAAGTTGCTAAACTCCAAAAATCAGGGGCTAAAATGAAAAATCTCTATGCCTTATATAAGTCTTGGAAGTCTTTATTACAACATGCCAAAGTATTCTAACCACAAGGACCAGTTTTGCCAAAATGAAGAAAGTTGGGCCAGTGAATGAAAGTCAAACCGAGAAAAATGGAGGGAAAACTTACTATTCATCCTCTCCTCCCTTTTTTACCAGACGAAGAACAAGAAGAGGGGTTTTTACCTGAAAGGGTAATAACTTAATTAAATCATGTCACAACACTCAAAATCAACCAATAGGAGAATCTCAACTAACAACTCATCAATTGGTCCCCAAAATGAATGCCACGCTGGCGATCCAAAACTCCCAAAGAAAGAAACACAACTTTTTGGGATATTTGCACTAAAATTATTGTAAAAGAAACACAAAGGTGGCCAAAACGAAAGTCATGCTGGCAATCCGTGTCAGGACAGAGAAAGAAAGAGAAAAATCCAACGGCCTCAATCTTGCTTCCTTCCTAAGCAAAATCCAACGAATCATAGAGAAACCCTTGGAGAGAGAAACTCAACCCCAAAGGCTCCTTATTCTCCTATAAATAGTGCTAGGATTTCCATTTCATTCATGTAATTTTTTCTTAGCTAAATTATGTCAAAATGTCTTTCATGTAATTTTCTTTCTTTTGTAATGAATCTAGTTTAATAAAAGTTTAATTTCCAGTATTAAATTGTGTCATTTACTTTCTGCTTTTAATTTTATGTTACCTTTGTTTTTTGTAATAATCTATCAATAAGCCTTAAGCTCTCAATAAGCCATTTTTACTTAAAAGTTGATTGTTGACCTCAAATAAGCTTGCAAAAGCATATGTGAGGTTCTGTTTTCATTAATCTAAGGGAAGTTATTCAAATTTCACATCAAAAGTTCATAAGTAGAAGGCTGCCTCACTCAATTGGTGAAGTGAACAATGGGTTTAATAAGTTGTGTATAAGCTTATTTAAGATGATTTGATAAGGGTTTGAAGATACATGCCTTGTGCAAAGGCAATCAGTTGGATAGGAGCTTTGCTTAAAGGTCTATGCTCTTTTTACTTTTTCCTCTAGAAACCTAGTTTTATTATTAGCTTATCATATATGCTTATTTGCTGCTCACCTGCTCATTCTGAGTATTTGTTTTATTTTTGATTGCTTTTGGGTTATTGTTGTAGTTTAAATTGTTTAATTCTATTTTTTGTCATAAAATCATAAACACAAAAATATTTTGGTGATTTCTTTATTAGTCTTTTGCTCATTTTGTATTGCTTTTAATCTGGTTAAATAAGTCTAAATACAGGTGTTAAGCTTTAAAAAGTTCATCAATAGTTACTATAAATCAGATTCATGAGCTTATACCCTTTTCTGTCTGATAAGGGGTGTTTGGTTAAGCTGTTGATGATAGATGACTGTGTAGGTATAGACCTAAACTTGTTTGCATCTTATTAGGTAGCCTAAAAGTAGTGTTATCCAACTCTTAAAGTCAGCTTGCAAAGTCAAAGAGGAAAACGATCACAAAAAAGTTTGGGTTACATTTGTAGTTCTAAACAGGTACTTTTGATCCTTCATATTTTTTGCTCAGTTTGATTTAGACAGTTAGGTTTAGAATTTTAAATAGCCTATACTAGTAGCTTTATAATCCTAGTTAATTGTTTTTGCTGTAGCTTATTAGATAAGAAGTTATAAGGCACCAAAGTTACCTAGCTAGGATAAGTGTCATTAAGCATAGTCTACTAGTAGCTTTCTAAACTGCTTATTTCATATTCCTAGCTTATGTCCTTTCATTAAAGTTGCTTTAATAGACCTAAGAAGTAAATCTGGAAGTTTTGGTAGCTTTTCATTAAAGGCAAAAAGTCAACGTGGGCTTATTTATAAGCTGTTTTTGATTTTAAGGTTTTCTGGCTTATTTAATTAGTGTTTTTCAAAATCAAAAAACATTCCTCCATTTTTCTCAGCTTTTTAGTTATACTGGAAAAACTCAGCTTATTTGGTTGACTAAATAAGTAGAATTCTACTTTTGAGCTTATTAAAAAATGCATTTGGCCATTTTAGCTTATCCTAAGTTCTGAACTTAAGTTTATCTAGCTTATTTTCAATTTTAGAAAATTTAAAAGCAATTTCAGCTTAGTTGGTTTAGTATAACTCTAGATATAGCTTATTCGACTCATTAAGCCCGTTTTTGGTTTTATATTTATGTAAATTACAATTTAGTCCCTTATCTTTCTAGAACTATTTTTAAAAGGCCTAGGTAGTAACCTGAACTTGTTTCTTGGATGGGCTCGTTTCTTTGATGGGTTGAGTTTGTATTGGGGTGTGCATAAGTGATAGGTATGTAAACACCCATCCTTTTACCACTTAAAACAATTAAAAACAAGACCATAACGTGTATTTAATATCGTAAATGTAGAAATTATGCGTGGTTTGTGTTCTTGTTGTGATTTAGGACCAAAATGTGAAAAGGGAAGAAAACACGGGCTTTTATCGAAGAAAAAGACAAAAGACGAAGTCAAAAGATCAAGAGTGCAAAAAGAACGGAAGTCAAAGGCCTATTCTGAAGATTTATCAAAGAAAAAGACCAAAGACGGAAGTTTAACGAAGTCGAAGAACCAAATCTAATTAATGAAGAAATTAGAAGACGAGTTCATTTTTATCTATCGACAAATCCCGAGACAAAGTCGAGAATGACGAGTTTATTGTCAAAGACGAAAGACGAGAAGACAAAAGGAAGAAAGAAAGAAAGAAGCACAACAACTCTCCCCTCCTAATGTGTCATTAGGAGGTGTTAGCTAATTGACAACTAGCTCTCCACTTTATTTTTCTAGCACTTTTCATATTGTCATTTATGTTATTGTCTTTCTTTTCAAGTAATCCACGTAAGTCTTTAATCTTTAATCTTTAATCTTTTAATTCAAGCTTTTTAATCATCTCATTCTATCTTTCTTGTTTGCCTAATCTTAATCTTTTTCATCATTTTTGATTCGTGTTGATTTCGTGTTCTTATTCTTCATCCATTTCGTCATCTTTTTATATAAAGATTTTAGCTTTTTACGTTTCTTAGTTCGTATTTAAAGTTTTTACAAGTTTTATCATTCATCTAGAAATTTTAGTTAGCTTATTAGTATTTTCTTTGGCTTATTATCCTTGAAAAGTTGCAAAAATAGTGCTTAAATTCGTCCTTTTACGAGTTCCCCTTTTTTAGGAAAATCTGATTCAATTTAGCAATTTTTGTGTATTGCGAAATTGAACTTTTTTGTGTATTGCGAAATTGAACTTTTTTGTGTATTGCGAAATGTGTATTGCGAAATTGAACTCTTTTTTGTGTATTGCGAAATTGAACTTTTTTGTGTATTGCGAAATTGAACTTTTTTGTCTATTGCGAAATTGAACTTTTTTGTGTATTGCGAAATTGTTAAATTTCCTTTATTGCGAAATTATTACCATTTTGGCATTGCAAAATTATTTCAGTTTTTATGAATTGCGGAATTACTTTTTTTCTCCAAATTAGTTTTCGAATTTATTTTCCCGCCATTTTTACTTAGCTTTATTTTAACTTGTCTTGTCTTAGTTTATTTTTAAAGTGTCTTATTTTTAAGTCTTATTTTTATAAAGTTTTAATTTTAAAAGTTCGCTTTTAATTAAGTTTTAAATTGTTTTATTTCTTTTATATTTTGTTATTTCGTTTAAGTCTTTACATTTGGTTTTATTATTTCGTCATTTACGTTCAAGCTTTCAGTTTTAATTAGTTATAGACAACGACAAACTTTTATTTTATCCACCAAAGACGACTGAGTCGCACATTTAACCGTGATCAATTCGATTAGACACCGAGAATGATTAGACCGAGAACAACGAACTTTTTAATTAGCAAAATCACACTTTAAAATGGCGTCGCTGCCGGCTCTTTTCGTGAAGATTAACGGTTTTTGCGAGAGACGCGTTGGATTTTGGGATCCGTTCACCTTTGTACGTTGTTTTTGTTGCACATTTTTCAAAAATCCGTAAAAAATTAAAAAATTAAAAAATCCAAAAACATTTAAAAAATCATAAAAAACATTTCTTTTTCCATGAGTTATGCACCAAAAATATTCCTCTTCATCCTTTATTTTGTTTAATTCTTTTTCTCAACCCCTCTAATTTTTAATTCTTCATGGATTCGTATGTTTATTGTGTAGGGTGTGGGAGACCATTGTATGGTTTTCCAACTTGTCAATGGTGTACATGTGAGCGGTGCGAAAATGATATCGACAATACACAATTTGGATTTTGTCTAATTTGCAATTCAACCAATTCATACTTCACCTCCACTGACACTATCTCACCCTCTCCCATATATGACGATCCATATAAGCAAAATACACCGGGTTTTTCTCAATACCCGTGTTGCAACAATTGTGGAGGCCCTCACGATACCTTTTCTTGTCAGCCGATGAATTATTATGAGCCAAATCCGTGTTCTAATTCTTCTCAGCCGATGAATTATAATGAGCCACATCCGTGCTATAATTCCGGTTTTCAAAATTTTGAGCCCCCACAATACTCCATCGATCATCAACCCTCTTTTGCAATTCCTGCTGAGCACCTAGCCACTCTTTCAAATCAAGTTCTTAAAATTAATGAATGTTTCACTAAATATCTCGAAAAACGTCAAGAGAGAATTCAACAAGAGCAAGTATCTAATCTTAGTGATTATACTCCTCCTCTTGTGCGTCAATACTATTATGATGATGATGATGATGAGAATACTATTTTTTGGAATGATCTTGTTGCTCAACATCCTAGTGCAATTGTAATTCCTTCTCTCGATATCCCAAATGCGTCTAAGGATTGTGATTCATCGAGTGAGATTAGTGAATTTGGTCTCGAAAACTTATTTGAGGAGGTTTGTGATATCCCTACTTTTGCTGAGCTTACGGACGAGGACGCTCTTAATGATGATGATTTTTCTCCATGCTATGAGAATTTCACTTTTGAAATTTCTCATCTTTCCCCATTTCCTCCGGGAGATGAGGACGATGTTGATTTATTTTCTCCGACTTATGAGAATTTCACCCCTGAACTTGGTCTTTTAGATGAGGTGGAAGACGTTATTCTTCGCAACAAATTATTAAAAGTTCATCTTCTTATTGCTAAAATTGAAGCGTTGAATTCTGCTCCTAATACCGAGTCTTTACCTCCATCTATTACTCCCGTCGAGAATAATGACACATTTATGGAAGAAATAGACATTCACTCAATACCTCCGGGTATTGATGATGATGACACAGAGGAGGATATTCTTTTTGATACTTTAATGCCTGAAGATATTGTCCCAAGTCCCCCTCCCGAGCACCTTTCATCCCAACCTTTCGAAACCATTACCAAGGATGAGTGCTTTGACCCGGGAGGTGACATTGACTATTCTTTGAGTGATAACTTTACGGCTTTGCCGCTTGGTGAGAATCCATTGTCTTTGGGGGATGACAACGTGCTTCCTTTACCCACCCCACCTCCCGTGGATCAAGACTTCACTTATTTTTCATTTATTGAGAGGACTTTTCTGTCGTTCAAGACTTATCCTCCAGCCTTTCCTGTTTTATTTTCCTCCGGTAACGAGGACAAGGTCTTTGATCCCGGTATTACATTAGAGGCTTCCCCATGCATCATTTAATTCGGGGACGAGTCAGGCTCGTGACTCGATTAACAAAAACAAGCGCTTTTTGGGAGGCAACCTGATTATCTATCCTTTTATTTCGTTTTTTATAATAAGTGTAGGGGGAGACCCTAGTATGTGTTTGTTGTCTTCTTTCTTATGATGTGCAGGGCTTCGAGCTTTCAAAGATCCATTCTTGATGACTTTTGACGACCCATGATTCCGTGTACCCGTCTTCCCGAGTCTATCCTAAACTCTTTTGATTCACTATTTTATATTCTTCAATATTAAAATAGACATCACTTTAGTTTTCTCTTCCTTAGCAAGATTTAAACAACGTGCACAATGTCCTAAGTGTAGGGGAGGTTACTTCCACATGCTTAAACATTGAGGACAATGTTTATATTAAGTGTAGGGGGACTTCTATCGAAGTTAAGTGGACTTTTCCATAATTATGTCCTCATTTTAACCGGAAAATTTATTTTTCGACATTTTTCAAAACTTTTGATCTACTTTGGCGTAGTAGTATTTTCCATTGTTATCATTATTTTCTTTCATTAGAATAAATTTTAATAAAATGGTTTTTATAAGTTTAGATGTCTTTGATATATTAGGCCCATTATGAATCTTTTGACTCAACCCGAGTTTACTTATCCAAGTTTACTCTAGCTATTATCCTTAAGGTGTTTATATCAAGTTTTGCTAGGCTTTTATATAGGGAACTTTAAAACGCGAAAGTCTTAACTCTTACGGGTTAAGAACAAGAACTTTTCGCAAGTTCCTATAATTGATCCTAGAAAGTCGTTTATCAAGGGAACTTTAAAATGCGAATTCTAAATTTGAAAAAGTCTAAGAAGTTGCAAGATCCTATAGATGACTTGAAAACCCAAAACTTTGATTTAATTGGCTAAGCATCCACGAGTCTCATTCCTTGAGATTTTAAATTGTGGAGGACGAGAGATGATAGATTCAATTATAAGTTTGGTATTCTTTCATGAATATATGTGAGTTAATTATGAGCTTTTTCTCCCATCGCATGTTAATAAATATAATTGCAATAAGTAAGGTTGTACGATTTGAAAAGTTACTTAGCTTCTAGCACAAGATCGTTTAAAAGTTGCTCGGTATTAATTAGAGTTCATAGC
The DNA here is from genome assembly GCA_025667525.1 of Glebionis coronaria. NCBI lineage: Eukaryota > Viridiplantae > Streptophyta > Magnoliopsida > Asterales > Asteraceae > Glebionis > Glebionis coronaria. The sequence goes on along the minus strand of CM046879.1, from coordinate 434,394,994 downwards.
CAAGGCATAACGTATTGAAGCGGGATGCAAAGATTGGCGAGTCCGAAAAGGCCCTAACAAGGCATGAGGGCTACATTTTGATGCTAAAGATCCAAAGTGATGTGAAGGATCATTTATCAAAAATCAATATGAAGGATCAAGACACACGATGAAAAGAAAATACTCCCCTAAAGATCATGGAGAAGTCTATCCGAAAAGACCCTAACAAGGTATGAGGATAAGTAGATCCAAGTCCTAAAAGGAGGCGGATCGTTGTATATCAAAATCCTAAAATAAGGATTGGAGAAAAATAAAGAAGTCGTGGTCCAAGTTTGAAGAATCGCTCAAAAACTTCAAGTGAAGAAATTCCTATTATGAAGAGAAGACCATTATTTCAAGAACCTCTCTCAAGATTTGAAGTATGAAGTCAATGCCAAATATCGGTCCGAGAAAGGTCTCAAATCGTGAAGCGAGTTATGCCAAGATATGAACTTTAAGAGGTTTCGAGAAGCTTTTTTAAAAGATTTTGTCCTTTAGCTAACTATTGATTAAATCATCCTACTTTATTTTTGGCCTAAATAAACTATCGAAATAAGTCAACAATGCATCCTCGTGATCATTCAGGGCAACAATAAAATATAAGAAATACACCTAGGAATTAGGGAGTCTAAGTGAATAATTGGGCCACATGAGTGAGTGTTAGTTTGCTAACTTATAATAACAATGATCTCGTTTTTAAGCTTGGTTTGGGGAACGTGAAACTTGAGGGTGATAAACATTCATGACAACCAAAGCCCTAATGTAAGTCTTCGATCTCTTTACTTGTTTTCTTCCTTCATATTTTGTAATTTTCTATCTCTTTAAGTTTCCTTAATATCTTTTGTTTAATAAAGGCCAAGGTAGGTTAATTATGATGGAAAATGTAAATCTTGCTTTGTAACTAATGCATTGCATGAGGGCATTGCAATGGTCAAGTGTAGGGGATTTGATAGGTGTGTAAACACCTATCCTTTTACCGCTTAAAACAATTAAAAACAAGACCATAACGTGTATTTAATGTCGTAAATGTCGGAATTATGCGTGGTTTGTGTTTTTGTTTTGATTTAGGACCAAAATGTGAAAAGGGAAGAAAACACGGGCTTTCACGGGCTTTTATGGAAGAAAAAGACAAAAGACGAAGTCGAAAGATCAAGAGTGCAAAACGAACGGAAGTCAAAGGCCTATTCTGAAGATTTATCGAAGAAAAAGACCAAAGACGGAAGTTTAACAAAGTCGAAGAACCAAATCTAATTAATGAAGAAATTAGAAGACGAGTTCATTTTATCTATCGACAAATCCCGAGACAAAGTCGAGAATGACGAGTTTATTGTCAAAGACGAAAGACGAGAAGACAAAAGGAAGAAAGAAAGAAAGAAAGAAGCACAACAACTCTCCCCTCCTATAAATACCCTCCTAATGTGTCATTAGGAGGTGTTAGCTAATTGACAACTAGCTCTCCATTTTATTTTTCTAGCACTTTTCATATTGTCATTTATGTTATTGTCTTTCTTTTCAAGTAATCCATGTAAGTCTTTAATCTTGTCTTTAATCTTTAATCTTTAATCTTTTAATTCAAGCTTTTTAATCATCTCATTCTACCTTTCTTGTTTGCCTAATCTTAATCTTTTTCATCATTTTTGATTCGTGTTGATTTCGTGTTCTTATTCATCATCCATTTCGTCATCTTTTTAAATAAAGTTTTTAGCTGTTTACGTTTCTTGGTTCGTATTTAAAGTTTTTACAAGTTTTATCATTCATCTAGAATTTTTGGTTAGCTTATTAGTATTTTCGTTGGCTTATTATCCTTGAAAAGTTGCAAAAATAGTGCTTAAATTCGTCCTTTTACGAGTTCCGCTTTTTTAGGAAAATCTGATTCAATTTAGCAATAATTGTGTATTGCGAAATTGAACTTTTTTGTGTATTGCGAAATTGAACTTTTTTGTGTATTGCGAAATTGAACTTTTTTTTTGTGTATTGCGAAATTGAACTTTTTTGTGTATTGCGAAATTGAACTTTTTTTTTTGTGTATTGCGAAATTGAACTTTTTTGTGTATTGCGAAATTGAACTTTTTTGTGTATTGCGAAATTGAACTTTTTTGTGTATTGCGAAATTAAACTTTTTTGTGTATTGCGAAATTGAAATTTTTTGTGTATTGCGAAATTGAACTTTTTTGTGTATTGCGAAATTGTTAAATTTCATTTTGTTGCGAAATTATTACCATTTTTGCATTGCGGAATTATTTCAATTTTTATGAATTGCGGAATTATTACTTTTTTTCTCCAAATTAATTTTCGAATTTATTTTCCCGCCATTTTTACTTAGCTTTATTTTAACTTGTCTTGTCTTAGTTTATTTTAAAGTGTCTTATTTTTAAGTCTTATTTTTATAAAGTTTTAATTTTTAAAAGTTCGCTTTTAATTAAGTTTTAAATTGTTTTATTTCTTTTATATTTTGTTATTTCGTTTAAGTCTTTACATTTGGTTTTATTATTTCGTCATTTACGTTCAAGATTTCAGTTTTAATTTGTTATAGACAATGACAGACTTTTATTTTATCCACCAAAGACGACTGAGTCGCACATTTAACCGTGATCAATTCGATTAGACACCGAGAACGATTAGACTGAGAACAACAAACTTTTTAATTAGCAAAATCACACTTTAATAAGTAAAACCCGGTTTTAATCAAAAATAGATTTTCAAATTGTATTTTTCAATTTAATTAATTTTAAATAGGTTTATTAAATATAAAAAATATTTAAAAAATTTAAAAATAGTAAAAAAATATTTTTAATCTTTTGGCACTTATAGATTTTAATTTTGGGGTATTTTTAGAATTTGCATTTATTTAGCTTTGAATTTTGTTTAAATTCCATTACGTGCTTAATTTTCTTGTACTATTTGCTTTATTTGAAGTACCTGTACTTTGTTTTAGAATAGTAAGTAATTTTACGTAGCTTATTGATAGGTGTGAAAACACCCATCTTTTTACCACTTAATTACAATAATAACCAAGCCAAAACGTGTATTTTATGTCGTAAATATCGGAATTATGCGTGGTTTGTGTTTTTATTGTGATTTAGGACGAAAAGGTGAAAAGTGGAGAAAACACGGGCATTCACAGGCTTTTATAGAAGAAAACGACAAAAGACGAAGTCAAGAGATCAAGAGTGCAAAAAGAACGGAAGTCCAAGGCCTATTCTGAAGATTTATCGAAGAACAAGTCTAAAGACGGAAGTTTACTTAAAGCCGAAGAACTCGAGTCTAATAAATAAATAAATTATAAGACGAGTTTAATCAATCTCGAGACAAAGTCGATAAAGTCGAAGAACTTAAAAGACGAGAAGACTTGAAGAAAGAAAGAAAGAGGAGGCAACACATGCACCTCCCCATTTCCTATAAATACCCTCCTAAACTCATTTAGGAGGGGGGGTTAGTTTTAGTTTTAAGAGTAGGAGTAGTTTAGTTTTAGTGAGAGAAAGTGACAGTTTCTCTCACTAGAACTTTAATCTTTCATCTTTTATCTTTCTTGTTTTTAATCAAACCTTTACTTTTTAAGCTTGATCTTGTCTTAATCTTTATATTATTAATCTTTCTTGTTAATCTCAATCTTGCTTTCATCATCTTTTTCATCAAGTTCTTATTTAAAGTTTTGATCTTTTTAATTTTTCGTGATTTAAAGTTCATCTTTTTTTTTTATGTTTTGATTTTAAAGTTTGTTTATTTTATGTTTGACAAGTTGTTACTTGTGCTTATTGGTCCCGTTCAGTATTAATTCGTTTAAGTTTTGGTTTTAGCTTATCCTAGTAGCTTATTACCCTTTGCTTAAATTTCGGATCAAGAGAATCAATCGGAAAAGGTAAACCCTTTTCCGATTACACATTCCGACCACCATCCCTTCTTTCCGATCCCTAGATCGGAAAAGGGTTTAGAGGGTTCCGATTGTGGTATTGTTTTGTCTATGCCGATTACGAGTTTTTTTACACATTCTGATTTGGCATGTTTTTACTGTATTCCGATCGTGGTGCCTTCAAACATTCCGATTGGACCACTTAGTGTATTCTGATTGGGATTCATGTTTGGTATTCCGATTGTCACCTTTTTACTCATTCCGATCGGGTACATTCCGATCGGATCCTTATGGATTCCGATCGGGTGTATTCCGATGGAATGTTTTGTTTTGTTTTAATATTTTGCTTAGGTTAAAGTGTCAATTTTTCTCATTTTATTTTTAGTTCCTTTTAAATTCATTTTGCATTTCTATTTAATTGTCAATTTACTTTTTGTTAACTTTTAATTTCACTTCATTTAAATTCTCGCCATTTACTTTTAACGTTTTAAATATTGCACCGTTTTACGTTTTAACTAGTTTTAGCTTTAATTACTCGTCATTTATTATTAAGTCTTGCACATTTATTTTACCAAAACCAAAAATATTTGTTTCAACAAGAACAACTAATCTCACACAATTAACCGGAAATCAATTCGAGGAGACATCGAGAAAACGAACTTTTTCAACTAGTAAATATCTATACATTAAAATGGCGCCGCTGCCGGCTCTTTTCGTGAGGATATACGGTTTTTTGTGAGAGACGCGTTGGCTTTTGGGATCCGTTCACTTGTGAACGTTATTTTTCGTGTCAAAAATTTTCAAAAATCCAAAAACATTTGAAAAATCCTAAAAAGCATTTCTTTTTCAAAGTTTTGCACCAAAAAGATTCTTCTTGCTTATCTATCTTTCTTTCTTTATGGATTTTTATGTCCATTGCGTCCGGTGTGGGAAACAATTATCTGGGAACAACTCTTGTCAATGGTGTACATGTGAGCGGTGTGGAAATGATCTCGACAATACACAATTCCTATTCGGATTTTGTCCTTTGTGCAACTCGACTAATTCGTCCTTTTTGAACCCACCTCCTCCTGTTCCCCCGTGCATCTATTGTGGAAGCGATTCTCATTGGCATGTTTCGTGCCCGGTTCGATACCCGTATGGACACGGGCAAGAACCGGGGTACAATTATGACAATGATAATAGCTATCCACAAGACGCACCTGATTTTTCTCCATACCCGGTTTGCAACAACTGTGGGGGTCCTCACGATACTTATTATTGTCAACCAATGAATTATTATGAGCAAAATCCGTGTCCTCAGTTTTCTTCACCAATGGATTATTATGAACCAAACCCGGTTTCTAATTCTTCTCAACCGATGAACTACTATGAGCCACAACCATGCTATAATTCAGGTTTTCAACAATTTGAACCCCCACAACACATCATCGATCATCAACCCTCCTTCGAACATTTGAGCTCCCACGAACAATGGGCCACTCTTGCTAAGCAAGGTCAACAACTTCAAGAAGCTTTCAACAAGATCATCGAGAAATGTCAAGAGGATCAACGACAGGAGCAAATATCGAATATCGAGACTTATACTCCTCCTCCGGTGTATCCATACTATTACGATGATGATGACGATGAGCCTACTATTTCTTGGAATGATCTTACTGCTCAATGTCCTAGTGCAATTGTCGTCCCTCGTCTCAATATCCCAAACATGTCTAAGGAGTGTGATACATTGAATGAGCTTAGTGATGTTGGTCTTGATAAAGTGTTTGATGATGAGGTTTGTGACATACCGGCTGCTATGGAGCTTGAGAACGACGTTACTCTTACGGAAGAGGTCGATCCAAATGATGACGATTTTTCTCCAAGCTATGAGAATTTCACTTTTGAAATTTCTCAATCTCCACCGGGAGATGCGGGTGATGACGATTTATTCTCTCCGGTTTACGAGAAGTTCACCGATGAACATGATCTTGTGGATAAGGTGGAAGACGTGCTTCTTCGCGATAGATTACGGAAAGTGCACCTTCTTATTGCTCAAATCGAAGCGTTGACTTCTCCTCCTCTTTCCGAGTCTTTGCCTCCATCTATTCCTCCCGTTGAAGATAATGACCCCTTGCTGGAAGAAATCGACATTCACTCCATACCACCAGGTAATGATAACAATGACATGGAGGGGGATATTATTTTTGACAATTTGCTACTTGAAAGTATTGACCCAAGTCCCCCTCCCGAGCACCTTTCATCCTCCCCTTTAGCCACTATCTCGGAGGATGAGTGCTTTGACCCGGGAGGTGACATTGATTATGCTATGATTGATAACAATACGGCTTTGCCGCTTGCTCAGCATCTATTGTCTTTGGGGGAGGACAATGTGCGTACTTTACCCAACCCACCTCCCGTGGAACTTGAATTCACATAGTTTTCGTATGTCGAAAGGACCTTTCTCCCTTTCAAGACTTATCCCCCCGCCTCTCCTTTGTTGATGTCAACCGGGAACGAGGACAAGGTCTTTGATCCTGGTATTACATTCGAGGCTTCCCCATGGACCATTTAATTCGGGGACGAGTCAGGCTCGTGACTCGGTTAACAAAAACAAGCGCTTTTTGGGAGGCAACCCAATTATCTAATTATCTATTTATTTTCACCATAAGTGTAGGGGGGAGCCCCGTGGTGTTTCTTGCTTTCTTTCTTATCATGTGCAGGGATTAGAGCTTCAAAGACACACTCTTGATGACTTTTGACGAACCGTGATTCCGTGTTCCCTTCTTCCCGGTTCTATCCTAAACTCTTTTCGATTCACTATTTTATATTTCTCAATATTAAAATAGGAATCTCTTTAGTTGTCTCTTTCTTAGCGAAATTTAAACAAAGTGCACAATGTCCTAAGTGTAGGGGAGTTTACTCCCACATGCTTAAACATTGAGGACAATGTTTATATTAAGTGTAGGGGGGGACTTCTATCGAAGGTAAGTGGCCTTTTCCTTGTATTTGTCCTCATTTTAACCGGAAAATTTAATCTTTCGACATTTTTCAAAATTTTTGATCTATTTTGGCCTATTAGTTTTTACTTTTGTATAGTTATTTTCTTTTCTTATTAGAATAAGTTTTAATAAAGTGGTTTTAATTTTCAAAAGTCGTGAATATTTTGACTCGACCCGAGTTTACTTATCTAAGTTTGCTCTAGCTAGTATCCTTAACGTGTTTAAGTCAAGTTTTGCTAGGCTTTTATATAGGGAGCTATAAAACGCGAAAGTCTTAACTCTCACGGGTTAAGAACAAGAACTTTTCGCAAGTTCCTATAATTGATCCTAGAGAGTCGTTTATCAAGGGAACTTTAATATGCGATTTCTAAAATTGAAAAAGTCTAAGAGTTTGCAAGATCCTATAGGCGACTCGAAAACCCAAAACTTTGATTTAGTAGGCTAAGCATCCACGAGTCTCATTACTTGAGATTTTAAACTGTGTAGAACGAGAGATGATAGAGTCAATTATAAGTTTGGTATTCTTTCGTGAATTTATGTGAGTTAATTATAAGCCTATTCTCCCTCCGCTTGTTAATAAATTTATCTGCAATAAATAAGGTTGTACGATTTAAAAGGTTACTTAGCTTCTAGCCCCAGATCGTTTAAAAGTTGCTCGGTACGGATTAGAGTTCATAGCCAAGGCATAACTTATTGAAGCGGGATGCGAAGATTGGCGAGTCCGAAAAGGCCCTAACAAGGCATGAGGGCTACATTTTGTTGCTAAAGATACAAAAGTGATGTGAAGAATCATCTATCGAAAATCAATATGAAGGATCGAGACACACGACGAAAAGCAAGAACTCCCCAAAAGTCATGGAGAAGTCTATCCAAAAAGACCCTAACAAGGTATGAGGATAAATAGATCCAAGTCCTAAAAGGAGGCGGATCGTTGTATATCAAAGTCCAACATAAAGATTGGAGAAAAATGAAGAAGTCGTGGTCCAAAGATGAAGAATCTCTCAAAACTTCAAGTGAAGAAATTCCTATTATGAAGAGAAGGCCATTATTTCACTAACGTGTCTCAAGATTCGAAGTATGAAGTCGCTGCCAAATATCGGTCCGAGAAAGGTCTCAAATCGTGAAGCAAGTTATGCCAAGATATGAACTTTATAAGGTCCCGAGAAGCAGTTTTAAAAGATTTGGTCCTTTAGCTAACTATTGATTAAATCGTTCACTTTATTTTCGGCCTAAATAACTATCGAAATAAGTCAAACAATGCATCCTCGTGATCATTCAAGATAAAAATAAAATATAAGAGATACACCTAGGAATAAGGGAGTCTAAGTGAGTAATTGGCCCACATGAGTTCGTGATAGTTTGCTAACTTATAATAACAATGATCTCGTTTTTAAGCTTGGTATGGGGAACATGAAACTTGAGGATGATGATCATTCACGACATTTCCAAAACCCAAGGTATGTTTTTAATTTCCTTACTTTGAATGTTTATAATTTTCTATCTCTTTAATAAAGGCCAAGGTAGGTTGATTATGATGGAAAATGTAAAACGTGCTTTGTAACTAATGCATTGCATGAGGACATTGCAATGGTTAAGTGTAGGGGATTTGATAGGTGTGAAAACACCCATCTTTTTACCACTTAATTACAATAATAACCAAGCCAAAACGTGTACTTTATGTCGTAAATGTCGGAATTATGCGTGGTTTGTGTTTTTGTTGTGATTTAGGACGAAAAGGTGAAAAGTGGAGAAAACACGGGCATTCACAGGCTTTTATAGAAGAAAACGACAAAAGACGAAGTCAAGAGATCAAGAGTGCAAAAAGAACGGAAGTCCAAGGCCTATTCTGAAGATTTATCGAAGAACAAGTCTAAAGACGGAAGTTTACTTAAAGCCGAAGAACTCGAGTCTAATAAATAAATAAATTATAAGACGAGTTTAATCAATCCCGAGACAAAGTCGATAAAGTCGAAGAACTTAAAAGACGAGAAGACTTAAAGAAAGAAAGAAAGAGGAGGCAACACATGCACCTCCCCATTTCCTATAAATACCCTCCTAAACTCATTTAGGAGGGGGGTTAGTTTTAGTTTTAGGAGTAGGAGTAGTTTAGTTTTAGTGAGAGAAAGTGACAGTTTCTCTCACTAGAACTTTAATCTTTCATCTTTTATCTTTCTTGTTTTTAATCAAACCTTTACTTTTTAAGCTTGATCTTGTCTTAATCTTTATATTATTAATCTTTCTTGTTAATCTCAATCTTGCTTTCATCATCTTTTTCATCAAGTTCTTATTTAAAGTTTTGATCTTTTTAATTTTTCGTGATTTAAAGTTCATCTTTTTTTTTATGTTTTGATTTTAAAGTTTGTTTATTTTATGTTTGACAAGTTGTTACTTGTGCTTATTGGTCCCGTTCAGTATTAATTCGTTTAAGTTTTGGTTTTTGCTTATCCTAGTAGCTTATTACCCTTTGCTTAAATTTCGGATCAAGAGAATCAATCAGAAAAGGTAAACCCTTTTCCGATCTACACATTCCGACCACCATCCCTTCTTTCCGATCCCTAGATCGGAAAAGGGTTTAGAGGGTTCCGATTGTGGTATTGTTTTGTGTATTCCGATTACGAGTTTTTTTACACATTCTGATTTGGCATGTTTTTACTGTATTCCGATCGTGGTGCCTTCAAACATTCCGATTGGACCACTTAGTGTATTCCGATTAGGATTCATGTTTGGTATTCCGATTGTCACCTTTTTACTCATTCCGATCGGGTACATTCCGATCGGATCCTTATGGATTCCGATCGGGTGTATTCCGATGGAATGTTTTGTTTTGTTTTAATATTTTGCTTAGGTTAAAGTGTCAATTTTTCTCATTTTATTTTTAGTTCCTTTTAAATTCATTTTGCATTTCTATTTAATTGTAAATTTACTTTTTGTTAAGTTTTAATTTCACTTCATTTAAATTCTCGCCATTTACTTTTAACGTTTTAAATATTGCACCGTTTTACGTTTTAACTAGTTTTAGCTTTAATTACTCGTCATTTATTATTAAGTCTTGCACATTTATTTTACCAAAACTAAAAATATTTGTTTCACCAAGAACAACTAATCTCACACAATTAACCGGAAATCAATTTGAGGAGACACCGAGAAAACGAACTTTTTCAACTAGTAAAATCTTTACATTACTTATTATTTTTATCTTTTTACGTGCATTCAAGTAACACAAAAACCAAAAATCTATTATAACCAGAAACGATTAATCTTGTGATAACTTTTTGATCAATTCGAGACGATTTGAGAAACGATAAATAGACTTTAAAAAGAGTTGAAAAACTCTTATATTAAAATGGCGCCGCTGCCGCACCGATCTTGTTACGATTGACGATTTTTCGTGAGAAGCTTTGCATTTTGGGATCCGTTCGTTTTTTAACGTTATTTTTCTTGTTAAAAAATCAAAAACATAAAAAAAAATCAAAAGTATAAAAATACAAAAGAAATAAAAATATCACAAAAGCATATTCTTTCCTAAGAATTGCCACAAAAAAATTATAAAAAAAATCCAAAAGTAATACTTTTCCTAAAGTATTACACCAAAAATAAAGTACTATTGTTATATTTCTTATTTAGATTTCTATTGTTTTTATTGTGAATATATGTTTCTTATAAAAAAATACAAAAATATTTTTCTTTTTACTATAGATATTACGTATAAGAACCCCGATATACAATATTTCCATAAGTATTGCTTGCAATACCCCGTATTTGGAGGCGTTCCGGTTCCTTATACGTGTATCGATCAAACAAAAATAAAGGCAAAAATAGATAAATACTTTCGTTAAGCAATAATTCGAAAAAATACGAACTTTAAGGTGAATAGATAGGCGACGTGCTATAAAAGGCCGTCTAAGGGAAGCCAGGTACTTAAGTGCTTCGCGCCACGTCATCCCCCCCCCCCCCCCGTTCACTTGTGAGTATTTTGAGAAGGAAGGCTAATCGAGAGTTTTGCCGCCCAAGTAGTATTACATATATATTTTTTGTAGCTTTTTAATATTGAGCCTCGGGAGGGATAATCCCTTTCCTCTCAAAGTCACCGAGGTCTCCTACCTCATTCCTCAATTTTAGTTGTATGCACACTCGCGCGCGTGCACACATACCGAGTGGTGTACCAAATACTTCTAATTCTTCCAAAAAGAAGAAGAACAAAAAAAAGACCGTCAATCAAGTCGATCCCGAGAATCGAGCTTTGAACAATACGATGGATTGACCAATGATTGAGATTTTACAATCTCACGTTGAGGGAAATGATGACGCGATTGTGGTGCCGGATATTGGAGCGAATAATTTTAAACTAAAAACGGGTTTTATTTAAATGGTTTCCACTACATCATTTTTAGGCCGTACTCATGATGACCTACACGCTCATATAAAACGTTTCATACAATTGGCAAACACCGTCAAATACAATGGGGTGCCACAAGAGGCAATTCGCTTACTACTCTTTCCTTTTTCCCTCGAGGGACAAGCCCGGATTTGGCTTGATAAGGAACCACCCCAAAGTATCACCACATGGGTGGATTTAGAGACCAATTTCATTAACTACTTTTTCCCACCATCACGGACCACCGCTTTAAGTAATGACATCATTACCTTTGAACAAAAATATGGGGAAACGTTTAGCGAGTCTTGGGACCGTTTCAAGGAGCTTTTACGAATATGTCCACAACATGGTTTTACAAAAGTACATCAAATTAACACGTTTTACAATGGTTTAACTCTTAATGACCAAGACTCACTCAATAGTGCCGCGGGGGGTAATATTCTTGTGAAATCCATGAACGAGGCTTGGGCAATTATTAAAAACAAGGCAAAAGTTCAAACCAAGAGTGTAAGGGCTACAAAGGCTAGTGCTAGTGATAATAGTGAGACTAACAATCAAATTCAAGAACTTACTTCAATTGTGACAAAACTTGCCTTACACGTTCAAAGCACACCCGTTACACACGTGAATGCCCTAAAAGAGACTTGTGAAACGTGTGAGATTTGTGGTGGACCATATTCGTACTATAATTGTGACAAGCTTTATAATCAACAACAATAAGTTTATGCTTATAACAACAATGAAAATGAGCGGGTTCATTTCAAACCCAGTGTTGATGTTAACCATTTTCTTATAAGTCTAATAACTATTTGGCTCCCCCGGGTTTTGTAGCTCCATAAAGACCACCCCCACCCGCCCAAAATAGGAACCAAGGTCCTCAAAGGGGTAATTTTCAAGGAAATTCAAATGTGAGGAATAATTTTCAAGGGAATGCAAATCAAAGGAATTTCAGTGGTCAAAATAAAGGGTTTCCAAATAATAACTTCAACCAAGGTTTTAATAATAACAACGGTTTTCAACCTCAATATCAAAACCAAGGTTTTCCAAATCAAGGGTATAATCAAATGAACATGCATAATCCTCAAATGGACTTGGTTCTACAAAAATTAACCGAACATGAGCGAACCATGAAAGAGATGCAAGAATCGACCGATAAGAAATTTATGCAAATGCTTCAAACCCTTCGCCCACAAGGTGCCCTCCCTTCTAAAACCGTGACCAATCCTAGGGCTAACGTTAATGCCATCACTACTAGGAGCGGTAAGACCAGCGAAGAACCTTCTTATTCCCCACCTAAACAAGGACCCGAGATTCCTTCTACTTCTACCCACCCTCCTTCACCTTCTACTTGTGAGATACCTCCCATAAATCCTTCGTCTACACCTTATGTTTCCCCTTTACCTCAATCTTATACCACACCTTCGGTTCCCAAACCAATTCCTTCACCTTCCATTTCTACCCCTCCTCTACCCAAGGATGTGAGTGAGCAATCCACTCTAAAGCCTTCATCTCAACCCAATATACTTTATCCCTCAAGGTTGAGGAAAGAGAAATTGAAGAATAAGGATGACATTCAAGTTTTGAACTTCCTAAAAATGTTCAAACAATAGAATTTTAATATCACCTTTGCCGAGGCTCTCGCTCACATGCCTAAGTATGCTAAGATGTTTAAGTACATTTAAAGTGATAACGAAAAGTTGCTTGATATTGCCAACACCCAATTGAATGAGAATTGTTTTGCGGTTCTTTTGAGAAAATTACCAATTAAGTTAGGAGATCCCGGTCGATTCCTTATTCCTTGCAATTTTCCGGGTGTAGAGAATTGTATGGCTTTGGCGGATCTCGGAGCGAGTATCAATCTTATGCCATTGTCCGTTTGGAAACAATTATCTTTACATGTCACACCCCACCATGGCGGAATATGGGGCGCGGCGTATGGATATCATCACAACATGGCGTGTCTATAGAGATAACTAAATGAAATAAGAAATGTCATTAAATGGTGACACAAATGTCATGACAATATCTCAACAATGCAGGAGTCTAGGTAAGTAGGTAACAGTCCTACCGCTTATCTGATACAAACAAATAACACACATCAAGCATATAGGTTTCTACAAAGTATCACCTATTCGAACATAAAATAAAGTCTAAGAGGAAAGGGGGTTCCTCCAAATGCAATCATAAGCCTCCAAAGCTAGCCACTCCTATTCTCATGCTTAACCACATTCTCACCTGAAAGAGACACTAAAACACGTCAACATAATGTTGGTGAGAGTCATAGGTTTAGACTCCAACCTCAAATCAGTTATAATATAAGCTGTGAATAACCACCAACAATAAAAATATATGGACAATGTGTTACAAATGTGCATTAACAACTAATAATTCAAGATTAATCATACCAAACCAATTTCAAGGCTCCAAGCCTTTCCAAACACCATGGTCCCATAGGCGCCCATACACCTATGAACCAATCCCAAGGCCCTACCTTATCAACATCCCCTTGGTTCCAAGTCAAATCACAAAACAATCATGAATCAATTAGCAGTTAATCACATAAGTACACACAAGTCCATCACCAATCATAAAACATTCACAGCAACAATTTACAAAACTATAACAAGTGTTTCTTCCATCCCATCTGTAATTCAAAATCATTAAAAGATATGGGACTATGAAACTCACCTGATCAAGCTTCTCCAAATATCCACGCTCTAGAGAAAATCTAAACACACAAACATATACAATCAAGACATGAACCACATACCAAAATGACTCATCAATATATGATGAATATCTAACATTCTCCTACAACTTAACCTCATATATGTGCTATAATCATCCCATTACACCCCTCTATAAGCCCTTAGCTTAGTTAAGTTCATAACCCGTCCCGTTAACATTTTACCCAAAACAGTCCCGATTTCATACTCCGTATTATGAGCCAAACGCCCACCAACCCTAAACCATATTCCTTGCCATGAAAATCCCATAAACGTATATGTGTTTGATAAAATATCAGACCTTTCCCCAACATCAAAGCAAATTTTAAGTCCCCGGTATACAACTTATACATTCGCCTATCCATATTTTACCGATTTTGAACATATAAAAAGTTTGTTATGATCAGAGGGTCTTCCACTATCCCAATTGATTAGCCCTCTTTCAGATATCTTATATAACATATAAACTAACTCTCATGTTAGTTTGAAAGTCCAATTGTACTCCTAAGTACCCTAACTACCTTAAAACATTAAATTAAACCCGACTAATTTCAAAACTGTTTTGACCTCCGACTGTTGCAACCTGCTTTTGACCCAGTTCCCGACCTCCAATTCAATTCTAGTTTCTTGCATTTGAAAGCCAATTCAATTACCTTTTCAGGGATATAATATTCGAAAATTAAAAGTTTGTAGAACTCTAGATATGATCAAAACATTAGCCCTAAAATTCTGCCCAGTTTTTAATTACGAATTTAATTAAACTAACCTAATTAATTACCCAACAATTAATTATTTACAAGCCCTAATTATTATAATCATTACATATAATTAATATACTGATTTTAATAATGAACCCTAACCTAAATCCATCATATAATGATTAAGAGTGAATTGAAAATAATTAAATTGAAAAGAGATTGAAGGTTTTTACCTTAAGAATAATGGAAGACACTAAAAATTTATAAATAACCCTAAAACACAAAAAAAATGTAACACTACACCTGGATAAGTGGACTGTTACGTGTATTTATGGCGTGTCTTCAAAGCATAAGGTAAATGTCCTAAAACATTAACTGACCATAAAGGAAATACCAGAATCAAACATCGGTAATCCAAACATAAGCTCAAAACATGAAAAGTAAATACTGAAGGAAATGACTAAACGATGTCCAAATAAGCAGAATAATGTAAGAAGTGCATAAAGTAAGAAGTCTGGATAGCTTCCATCAAAATGCACATGCTCTCAGAATCCTAAGAGCGTCTTGGCGTACCTGCCGTTAGAACATGAAAGGAACTACGGTTGAGCATAACGCCCAGTGAACGGATATAAAGCATGATAAGAAATACTGAAACGAAGCATATGATATAATACTGAAGCTGTAAGACTGAAAATTAAACTTGTAGCGGAAACCTGTGTAAAATCTGAAAAGTCTGATTTATAAATAATAAAGCTGAACTGTTATCTGTTAAATTTGAAAACATGTATTTACTGTATTTTAATTTGCCAAGAGCTTATATAGGTCATGTGCTGAAACAACTGTTGCATGAATAACTGGAGGGGTGACCTCATCATGCTGTAGAGGGCTGACCTCTAAATAATGTGCTGGGTGGAGGGATCAGCTCCCATGTGAAGGATGTAGAGCACACACCACATTTACCTGATAAACTGCAAACTAATAAGCCTAGGATGCATCCATACGCCCCACTTTTAATACTGATAAAGAGGCCAAGCTGAGCTGAGTGGAGCGCTACAGGATATCACTCTCCTACAGGTGAGTCATGACACCGGTGCCTCAAGTGTCATGGTTACGGTACCTCCGTAACTAGTACAACTAACTGGTCATGCTTGTATATAAGGCTCCGGCAATATCTTAGTTATTAAAATAATTTCTGATAATTTATAACATATACCGGGGAAAACATTTGGCTGCAGACAGGAAATCCTAATCATGCATAGAAAGGAAGTCTTTACTGAAAGGACGTGACATCCGTACCTCTTGTCCAGTAACTGACTGAAGGAAACTGAACAAACTCTACTCGGGATTCAAGGAAGCTACAATAATAATAGGTGCGAATAAGTTATCTGATATTTATTTAATTTACTGATCTTATCGGTTTCTCATTTATTTATTTATTGTCCTGAATTTTTATACGCATATTATTTGATAAATCTGATCTTTCTTATAATTCTTTTTAACGTATTATCGTTCTACTATTAATTATACAAACGTAGTCTGACGTTATATTAATACTATAATAGGTAACCCTGCTAAAAATAGAAAGTTTACTAAATTAGAAAGTTTTCAAAATCGTTTATAATTTCTATTATAAAATTATACCCTTTTAAATATTATAAAACTATTTAATTTAATTTATTTAAATATACAATTAAAACATTTATAAAAGTAAGTAATAAAAGGTATAATTTAAAATCTTCATTTTTAATGTTTAAACTATATCCCAAGCCTACCGAGATACCCCTTCTTGGTCGCACTAAAACAATTAACAAAATATATAAAATCTGCCTATATGAAATTAGTGACAGAAATCTGTGTCACTAAAAAGTGTCACCAATAACTGCATTTAAAAACTGTCTATAAAAATCTGTCATAATAATTATGTGACAGAAATTCTTGTCGCAAAACTATCGCTAATTAATTTTTAAAACCCACTATATTTTGTCCAAATCTTCCCACTGATGAATCATATTGTTCCCACTGATTATTAATAAGTTCCCACTATTTATTATAGCCAAACGCACCCATACTTTAAAACAGCCCCCCAGTTGATTTATTTGCGTTGGGTCGAACTCAGCCTAGGCCGCCCCTGTGTGGGTCACGGCTGGGCAGAGGGAAGTTTTACCAAAACCCTAAGTTTCGGTTTCACCTAGCCAAATCAAACTCGAGTCTATGCATTAATAACAAACCCCGGTTGGGGTTTCGGACACTTGGTCGGCCAAAACAGAAACCACCGAGACCTTTTCTTGGTCTCGGTTTGGTACCCAAAACAGAACCCAGCCCCTATATTACATGTTGATGCTGTGCGAGGTTGGCAAGAAGGATTAACCACCGAGAGTTTATAACTCTTGGCTACACAACATAACCCACTGAACGAATCAAAAATGAAAGAAGAGGGACGAGGACGATTACCATTTCGTGGTGTTTAATGGTGAAAACGTGTATGAACTGGTGGTAGCACAACCCGCAGCTTTTTTTATCTAAACCCGACGGCCAAAACCCTAATTCTCCTCTTTCATTTTTTTTGTGTCTGCGCTTTGTTTTGACAAAGGGGAAACCCCCCGTGATTTCTTTCTCAACACAAAACCAAACGGGCCAAGCCCATTATACTTATAGCCGGCCATAAGGCCTTTTTACTTTTCTTTTTTTTGTAAGTTTAAAATAACTTTTCATTTACGCTGTCATAATCTTCACGTTCTTTCGTATTAATTTTTGTTTCTGAACGTAACTATCTTTGCGTTAACATACATACTTTCGTACTAATTATTTTCCTAAAATAATTGTTTATAACTTTCAATAATTAAAACTGTGTATTTAATATTTTGAATATTTAAATACGGGTTTTACAATTCTTCCCCTCTAAAAAGAATAATTCGTCCCCGAATTAAAGATGCAATTATGTCGTGGTTATACAATTCTTCCCCTCTAAAAGGAGAAATTCGTCATCGAATTAAAGGTAATAAGCTGATGAAGTCATAAAAGCTGAAAGGACACATATGCTGAAAGAATATGGAAGTTGAAAGGACTTATAAGCTGAAATATAATTCGTCCCAGAGTTAGGACATAATGCTGCTGAAAGAGTATATCGTGACCTGACTGACGAGAACCTAGAACATAACATGACTGAAGGAACTTAACTGAATTATTGAAGGAAAATAATGAGAGGTACGGATGGACTCCTCCGTTTCGAGTAGCTTCCCGCTCGAAACGATTTCCTTCAAGGGTCTAAACATAATGAAAATTTTGGTCCTGATGACCCTGTCCTGACGATGCTGAATAGTTTCTGGTTCCATATTTAAGATGAATTTTCTGAATCTGATAGAATGAATAAGCTATAGTATATTGGAATACATGAAACGATCAATACAATAACATGAAACGATTACTTTTATATCTCTGGGCAAAACTGCTGGGGACATTTGAGACGAACTACGTGAACAATTGAACGTGCTACGTGAGCAATTGTGAACGTGGTTCACGATCATCTGATGAATGTTGGGCATGGAATATATGGTGAACGTGATATGTGAAACATACTGTGAATGTGATACTAGACATATCATGGACGTATGCTAACTGAGAAAAGAATGCCAAACGGTACAGACTGAGACGTAAAACGTCTGCCTGGATAGATAACCAAACCATTTTATTTTCCACCAAGAACAACTGAGTCGCACATTGAACCGAAAATCAATTCGATTAGACACCGAGAAAACGAACTTTTTCAACTAGTAAAATCTCTTTATTAAAATGGCGCCGCTGCCGGCTCTTTTCGTGAAGATCGAAGGTTTTTTGTGAGTGACGCGTTGGATTTTGGGATCCGTTCACTTCTGAACGTTATTTTTCGTGTTCAACAATTTTCAAAAATCCAAAAACATTTGAAAAATCATAAAGCATTTCTTTTTCAAAGTTTTGCACCAAAAGTATTCTTCTTGCTTATCTATCTTTCTTTATGGATTTTTATGTCCATTGCGTCCGGTGTGGGAAACAATTATCTCGGAACAACTCTTGCCAATGGTGTACATGTGAGCGGTGTGGAAACGATATCGACTACACACAATCCGGATTTTGTCCCTTGTGCAACTCGACTAATTCATTCTTTTTGAACCCACATCCTGTTCCCCCGTGCGTCTATTGTGGAAGCGATTCTCATTGGCATGTTTCGTGCCCGGTTCGATACCCGTATGGGCACGAGCAAGAACCGGGTTACAATTATATCAATGAAAATAGCTATCCACAAGACGCACCCAGTATTTTTCCTCACCCGTTTTGCAACAACTGTGGGGGTCCTCACGAAAGTTTTCACTGTCCTACAGGGGATCACAATTACTATCATTATACCTCTCCCAGTTTTGACCAACCCTTGCAATACCCAATTGATCATCAGCCTCGTCACGGGATGAGTTACCAAGAACCAATTGACGATCTTGCTACAGCCTTTCAAGAACAAAGAAACGATCTTGTTTCAGCTTTTCAAGAACAAACGAAAGAGCTTTTACACACGCTGCAAACCTGTATGGAGTCATTTTTACAGCAGCGAGATCAAACGAGTACTCATATCCCTGAGCTTATTATTAGCCCTTTAGGTATTGAGGAGAGCGATGACGATATTGAGGTTATTTTCGACGAGGAGGAATTTCTAAAGCAACGTAAGATTTCTCCCATTCCTCCTTCGTCTATTGCTATCACACCCGAGGAGCCCGTTGGCTCTCTCATAATGGAGGATCAGCATCTTGACATTATCTCGGCTATGGAATCGGACAAATCCTTAAAGTCTAGTGTCGAGGAACATGTCGTCATCCCAAGTGACCCCATTCCTTTTATGACTCCTTCACCTACTCCTCCAAATGATACTACTCCTCATAGTAGTTATCTGGATATGGATGTGTTATCTTATGATTCCGACTATACTTTTAATTCTTTATCGGGTTCGGATGAGGATAACTCTCCTATTTTGAAAAACCTGACTTTTGAGAATCATGATAATGATATTAATGATTTTTCGGATGCTTCACTCCTTCGTGATGATGATTTTCACATTCCTAAGATCGATGAGTTTCTTGATATTGATACACCCGTGGAGTACATATCTGGGTATTTTGATGTGGAGGGAGATATACTTTTTCTTGAGGATTTATTACACGATGACACTATACCTTCTATCCTTCCCGACCAACCCATTTATGATGCCAAAGAGAACAAAGACCCGAGGGTTCCGACTATTAGTGTTTTGACACCTACTTTTTCACCCCCGATGTCTCTTGTTGATTTCACATTTGAGGGTGATTCTTTTATGGTTGACACCGAGTTGTCTTGCTATACCCTTAATTGTAAGAAACTTTTGCTTAAAGGAAACCCATCTTTCTTATACTTGTTTGCTATTGCCACCTTAGGGTCTATTTCTTTTAGAGATGGAAACTATGTATTTGACCCGGGTGGAATCTTATGGGGTTTTCCTTAATTGGGAGGTTATTTCACTTTATCATGGAGAGTTTTTCTTTTACGGGTAAATCTTTTTTCTCTCCATGATCGCTTCCCCATGGACCATTTAATTCGGGGACGAGTCAGGCTCGTGACTCGGTTAATATAAACAAGCGCTTTTTGGGAGGCAACCCAATTATCTATCTTTACCTGTTTTCACCATAAGTGTAGGGGGGAGCCCCGTTGGTGTTTCTTGCTTTCTTTCTTATCATGTGCAGGGATTAGAGCTTCAAAGACACACCCTTGATGACTTTTGACGAACCGTGATTCAGTGTTCCCTTCTTCCCGGTTCTATCCTAAACTCTTTTCGATTCACTATTTTATATTTCTCAATATTAAAATAGGAATCTCTTTAGTTGTCTTTTCCTTAACGAGATTTAAACAAAGTGCACAATGTCCTAAGTGTAGGGGAGTTTACTCCCACATGCTTAAACATTGAGGACAATGTTTATATTAAGTGTAGGGGGGACTTCTATCGAAGTTAAGTGGCCTTTTCCTTGTATTTGTCCTCATTTTAACCGGAAAATCGATTTTTCGACATTTTTCAAAATTTTTAATCTATTTTGGCCTAGTTGTAGTCTCCTTTATTTTTGTTACTTTCTAGCATTTTAATAAAATGGTTTTAGCAAGTTTAGATATCTTAGATATATTAGGCCCGTTGTGAATATTTTGACTAACCCGAGTTTACTTATCCACGTTCACTCTAGCTAGTATCCTTAACCATGTAGACCTTAATTGGTTTATTAGGCTAAGCATCCACGAGTCTCATTCCTTGAGATTTTAAATTGTGGAGAACGAGAAATGATAGAGTTGGTTACAAGTTTGGTATTCTCTCATTAACTTATGTGAGTTAATTATGATCTTTTTCTCCCATCACTTGCTAATAAATTATCTGCAATAAGTAAGGTCGTACGATTTGAAAAGTTACTTAGCTTCTAGCCCAAGATCGTTTAAAAGTTGCTCGGTAATGATAAGAGTTCATAGCCAAGGCATAACTTATGAAGCGGGGCGCGAAGATTGGCGAGTCCGAAAAGGCCCTAACAAGGCATGAGGATTCCATTTTATTGCTAAAGATCCAAAAGTGATGTGAAAGGCATTATTCCCAAAATCAATATGAAGGATCAAGACTCACGACGAAAAGCAATCAACTCCCATAAAGAGCATGGAGAAGTCTATCCGAAAAGACCCTAACAAGGTATGAGGATAAATAGATCCAAGTCCGAAAAGGAGGCGGATCGTTGTATCTCAAAATCCCAAATAGAGATTGAAGAAATAATCATGAAGTCGTGGTCAACAAAGTTGGAGTACCTCTCAAAAGTTTCCAAGTGAAGAAACTCTATGAACGATGAGAAGACCATTATCTCAAGCACGTCTCTCAAGATATGAAGTATGAAGTACATGCCAAATATCGGCCCGAGAAAGGTCTCAAATCGTGAACCAAGTTATGCCAAGATATGAACTTTTTGATATCCCGAGAAGCAGTTTTAAGAGATTTTGTCCTTTAGCTAACTATTGATCAAATCGTCCTACTTTGCTTTCAGCCTAAATAAATTATCGAAATAAGTCAACAATGCATCCTCGTGATCATTCAAGACATCAATAAAATATAAGAGATACTCGTAGGAATAAGGGATTTTAAGTGATTAATTGAACCACATGAGTAAATGTTTGTTATGCTAACTTGTACTAACAATGATCTTGTTTTTAAGCTTGGCATGGGGAACGTGAAACTTGAGGGTGATGAACATTCATGACAACAAGCCCTAATGTAAGTCTTAGATTTCTTTACAAGTTTCTTCCTTGTTGCATCTTGTTATTTTCTATCTTTTTGATTTTCCTTAGTTGTTTAATAAAGGCCAAGGTAGGTTGATTATGATGGAAAATGTAAAACGTGCTTTGTAACTAATGCATTGCATGAGGACATTGCAATGGTTAAGTGTAGGGGATTTGATAGGTGTGAAAACACCCATCTTTTTACCACTTAATTACAATAATAACCAAGCCAAAACGTGTATTTTAAGTCGTAAATGTCAGAATTATGCGTGGTTTGTGTTTTTATTGTGATTTAGGACGAAAAGGTGAAAAGTGGAGAAAACACGGGCATTCACAGGCTTTTATCGAAGGAAAAGACGAAAGATGAAGTCGAAAGATCAAGAGTGGAAAAGAACGGAAGTCCAAGACCAATTCTGAAGATTTATCGAAGAAAAAGTCAAAGACGGAAGTTTACTAAAAAGCCGAAGAACTCGAGTCTAATAAATAAATAAATTATAAGACGAGTTTAATTAATTCCGAGACAAAGTCGATAAAGTCGAAGAACTTAAAAGACTAGAAGACGTGAAGAAAGAAAGAAAGAGGAGGCAACACATGCACCTCCCCATTTCCTATAAATACCCTCCTAAACTCATTTAGGAGGGTTGGTTAGTTTTTATTTTAGCTTAGTTTTCTTTCATCTTTGTAGGTTTATTCTAGAGAGAGAAAGTGACAGTTTCTCTCACTAGAATCCCAAGCTTTCATCTTCCTTTCTTGTTTTCGATCAAGTCTTTACCTTTGTTAATTTAATTCTTGTTTTAATCTTATTCTTATTCTACCTTTTATTAGCTTTTTATTTGTGCTTAATCCGAAATTTCTTTACACGATTTGTTTAAGCTTCACGTTTGATTTATTAAAAAGTTTATCTTTTTGTTAATCTTTAAGTTTTCATACGAATCAAGCTTTGAGCTTGACATGCTTAATGGCTTAATTTGTGTCTAGCTTATTTGTTTTAAGTTTTCTTAAAAGTTTTTATATTTTAAAGTTTGCTTATTTTGTGTTTGCTTATTTTGTGTTTTTATAAAGTTTATGAATTTCATCTTTTAAAAGCTTTCAAATTTATGTTTATCAAGTTGTTTAAGTTTCTGTGTAGTAGCTTATTGGCCGTGCTTATTGATTTTCAAGCTTAAATTCATTTTCAGATTATTGCTTGTGCTCATCGCAATCTTTGGTTTCCACTTTCCGACGGGCGGCTTTTGTTCCATCGCAATAACCATTCTTGGTTCCACTTTGCGATGGCTTGTGTTTCATCCCCCTTATTCCGATCGGGATTGCGATCGCTCATTGCGATCGCATATTCCGACGGAGTTTAAGGTATATTGCGACGAAGTGCTGCCCAAATTTTGACAGCCACATTCGGATAGATTTTGGTGCTTTAGTTATTCCGACAGTTTTTATTTTTTAGACATTCCGATAGAATTTTTGTTTAATATTCCGACAGTTTTTGTTCAATATTACGATAGCTTTTTCTAAAAAAAAATAATAAACATTCAGACACAATAATGAAAAATATTCCGATGGAAATGAATACACATTCCGATGGAAACTTCTTTACAACATTGCGATAGATTTAACAAAAGGTCCTACATGCCTGGCTGCTTAGCCATTTTGGCGCCAAGAATGAGCAGCTAGGCTGGCTGCTTCCAGCAGCTAGCCTGCCTGCTTGCTTGTTTATTAGTATTGTTCCGTAATTGTCTAGTTTTATCTGAAAGTTGTTCCGATTTTATTTCTGAAAGTTACGTATTTTTAGTTGAATTTTTCGTCTAATTTTAAAATTAATATTTTTTCGTAAAGTTCAAGTTTTATCTTTTATTTAGTACCCGCTTTAGGTTTTGCCTCGTTTAGCTTTAAAGTACCATTTTAGTTTTATTCTCTCCTTTTTCATTTAGTAAACTTTATTTTCGAGTCGATAGTTAATTCCTTCGTTTACTTTTATTTTTATTAATTGTTTCGCTTTAAATTCACGTTTTATCATTTATATTGTTTTGTTTTTATTAATTAATCGCTTTTAGTTTATTGTTTTTATTTTGTGCATTTACCTTTTAAGTAGAATAGATAACCAAACCATTTTATTTTCCACCAAGAACAACTGAGTCGCACATTGAACCGGAAATCAATTCGATTAGACACCGAGAAAACGAACTTTTTCAACTAGTAAAATCTCTTTTTTGCACCCGTCTCGGTTACCCCTAATTGGGAGCTACCCTTTGAGTTGATGTGCGATGCTAGTGATTTTGCTATTGGAGCGGTTCTTGGACAAAGAGTGAACAAACACTTCCAACCGATCCATTACGCTAGCAAGACAATGACGGGGGCACAATTGCATTATACGACAACAGAAAAAGAGCTTTTAGCTGTTGTCTATGCCTTTGAAAAATTCCGCCCCTATCTTGTCCTTTCTACCACCATTGTGTATACCGATCATTCCGCGCTAAAGTACTTGTTGACAAAGCAAGATTCCAAACCAAGACTTCTTCGCTGGGTTTTGCTGCTCCAGGAATTTAAAATTGAAATTCGCGATAAAAAAGGAGCAGAAAACCTAGCCGCGGATCATCTCAGTAGACTTGAGGATCCTTACCAGGGGGATCATCCGAACAAAGAAATCAATGATTCTTTTCCCCTGGAGACCTTAATGTCTATAAATTCGACTGCTGATGAAACCCCGTGGTTTGCGGACATTGCAAACTACTTGGCGGGTGGAATCCTCATTGACGGGTTAACATCCCAGCAAAAGAAGAAGTTTTTCAAAGACATTAAGACTTACTTCTGGGATGACCCGTATCTTTTCAAACAATGTGCCGACTTGATTATTCGCCGATGTGTTGATGGACCGGCAGCTTTAGAAATCCTCGATGCTTGCCACAAAGGACCCACTGGTGGTCACTTTGGTCCCAACTACACCGCCAAAAAAGTGTTTGATTCGGGATTTTATTGGCCCACCATCTACCGTGATGCTCACGAGATGGTTAAACAATGTGATGCTTGCCAAAAACAAGGCACGATCACACATAAAGACGAAATGCCTCAGAATTTCATTCAAGAGTGTGAAATCTTTGATGTTTGGGGTATCGACTTTATGGGGCCATTTCCCTCCTCTAAAGGAAACAAATACATCCTTGTAGTCGTTGACTACGTTTCAAAGTGGGTTGAAGCCAAAGCTTTACCTACTAATGATGCAAGGGTGGTTTGTAACTTTTTAAAATCGCTGTTCGCTCGATTCGGCGTTCCTCGTGCCATTATCAGTGACCGCGGGACTCATTTTTGCAATGATCAATTTGCAAGAGTCATGGCAAAGTATGGTGTCAATCACCGTCTTTCCACCGCCTATCATCCCCAAACCAATGGGCAAGCCGAGATATCCAACCGTGGATTGAAGCGAATTTTGGAGCGTACTGTGGGAGAGCATCGTGCCGCGTGGGCCGATAAGTTAGATGATGCTCTGTGGGCTTTCCGTACTGCTTACAAGACCCCGATCGGTTGTACACCTTATCGTCTTGTGTACGGAAAAGCATGCCACCTTCCCATCGAGCTGGAGCATAAGGCGCACTGGGCCTTGAAGTGGGCTAACTTCGACATCAACAAAGCCGGTGATCATCGCAAGATTCAACTCAACGAGCTCAACGAACTAAGAAATGAAGCTTATGAGAACTCGCTGATCTACAAAGAGAAGACGAAGATCCTTCATGACGCAAAAATCAAGAACCGAGAGTTCCACGTTGGTGATCAAGTCTTACTTTTTAACTCTCGGTTGAAGATCTTCTCTGGCAAATTGAAGAGCCGCTGGTCTGGTCCATTCACCGTCGCCAACGTCTTTCCGTATGGGACCATTGAGCTTTCTCAGCCAAATGGGCCAAATTTCAAGGTGAATGGCCAGCGTCTGAAATTGTACTTTGGTGAGGACATCTCTCAGAAGATGATTCCATCCCTCACCACGTTCCCCATGAACTAAATTTGGGTCGAGTCAGGCTCGTGACTCGATTATCAAAAACAAGCGCTCCTCGGGAGGCAGCCCGAGTATCTATCCTTTTATGTTTTTACCTCCTAAGTGTAGGGGGACCTACATAGTTGTTTGTATTTGTGTGGTGATGTGATTACAGGGATAAGTGCACTCTTGGAATCTTTGAAGAACCGTGCTCCCGTGTTATCCGAAATCCGATTCTATCTCTCAACTATCGTGATTCAATTTTCTTCATACTCACATTTGAAATTGATCACTTTAGTCGTCTCTTCCTTAACTTGAGTTAACCAACGTGCACAATGTCATAAGTGTAGGGGAAACTTTTCCCACATGCTTAAACATTGAGGACAATGTTTATCTTAAGTGTAGGGGGACTTCTATCGAAGTTTTAAGTGGACTTTTCCATGAAAATGCCTTCAATTAACCGGAAAATCATATTTTTCAACATTTTTCAAATTTTTAATTAACTTTGGCCATTTAGTCGTAATTTTTAAATTTTTATCGTTGCTTTCATATGTATATATCCCGCAATAAAGTCAAAATTTTTAGTAAAGTGGTGTAGCTAGTTTTGAAATCTTTGACATATTAGGCCCGTTGCGTTTATTTTGACTCAACCCGAATAGACTTATCCAAGTTTATTCTAGCTAGTATCCTTAACCATGTAGACCTTAATTGGTTTATTAGGCTAAGTGTCCACGAATCTCATTACTTGAGATTTTAAATTGTGGAGGACGAGAAATGATAGAGTCAATTATAAGTCGGTATTCTTGCGCAAACTCACTCGGTGTAATTATTTGCCTATTCTCCCATCACTTGCTAATAATTTATCTGCAATAAGTAAGGTCGTACGATTTGAAAAGTTACTTAGCTTCTAGCCCAAGATCGTTTAAAAGTTGCTCGGTAATGACGAGAGTTCATAGCCAAGGCATAACTTATGAAGCGGGGCGCGAAGATTGGCGAGTCCGAAAAGGCCCTAACAAGGCATGAGGATTCAATTTTATTGCTGAAGATCCAAAGTGATGTGAAAAGCATTATTCCTAAAGTCAATATGAAGGATCAAGACTCACGACGAAAAGCAATCAACTCCCATAAAGAGGATGGAGAAGTCTATCCGAAAAGACCCTAACAAGGTATGAGGATAAATAGATCCAAGTCCAAAAAGGAGGCGGATCGTTGTATCTCAAAATCCCAAATAGAGATTGAAGAAATAATCATGAAGTCGTGGTCAACAAAGTTGGAGTACCCCTCAAAAGTCTCCAAGTGAAGAAACTCTATTAAGATGAGAAGACCATTATCTCAAAGAACGTCTCTCAAGATATGAAGTATGAAGTACATGCCAAATATCGGCCCGAGAAAGGTCTCAAATCGCGAACCAAGTTATGCCAAGATATGAACTTTTTGATATCCCGAGAAGCAGTTTTAAGAGATTTTTTCCTTTAGCTAACTATTGATCAAATCATCCTACTTTGCTTTCAGCCTAATCAAACTCTCGAAATAAGTCTAAAAATGCATCTTCATGATCATTCTAAGACAAAAATAAAATATAAGAGATACACCTAGGAATAAGGGAGTTTAAGCATTTAATTAAGCCATGTGTGTGAGTGTTTGAATTGCTAACTTATAATAACAATGATCTCGTTTTTAAGCTTAGTTTGGGGAACGTGAAACTTGAGGGTGATAAATCTTCGCAGCACCGAAGCCCTAATGTAAGTCCTCGATCTCTTTACAAGTTATTTCCACATAAGTTATTTTCTATTCTCTTGTTTACATTAAAAATTTAATTTCTCTTAGTACTTTAAATTTTTGTTTAGTAGTATTTTAATAAGGCCAAGGTTGATTGATTATGAGAAAAGTGTAATTGTGCTTTGTCACTAAACATTGCATGAGGGCATGGCAATGGTTAAGTGTAGGGGATTTGATAGGTGTGAAAACACCCATCCTTTTACCACTTAATTCTGGCTAAAACAAGACCAAAACACGTATTTAATATCATTTGTTTGGAATTATGCGTGGTTTTTGTGTTTATTGTGTTTTCAGAGCTAACCGGATGAATATTGAAGAAAACATGGGATTACACGGGTTTTATCAAGGAAAAAGACTCAAGACGAAGTCTATTGTCCAAGAGATGCAGAAGATTTGAAGTCATTGTGCCTATTTGAAGATTTATCGAAGAATAGAGCCAAAGATGGAAGATTCATATATGTCGAAGAACTCGAGTCTATAAAACAATAGATTATAAGACGAGTTGGAATAATTCACCGACACTTCTCAAGTCCAAAGTGGAAACGTTATTTAAAGATGCGTGAAGACTTAAGAAGAAAGAAGAAAAAGAAGCCCAAATCAAAGCCCAATCAAAAGCCCATCACCACCATTACACACGCCTATATAAGGGCCTTACCTCACAAATTTTCACACACTTAGTTTTAGCTAGTTTTTAGTTTTTCATTTTTTCTCTAGTTTTAGAGAGAGAAAGTTCCAAACTTTCTCTCACTAAACTTTTCCTTTGATTTCATCTTTTAAATTTAAGCTTTCTTGTACTTTTGATTTCATTAATCTTAATCAAGTTTATGCTTTTAAGTTCTTTAAGCTTTTCCTACTTTTCTTGATTTGTCAAAATCCTTGATCCGATTGTTGAAATCCATACGGTTTGGATTTGGATGTGTTCGTGAATAGAGCTTGATCTTTTTAGTTTCTTTTTAAGCTCTACGTGAATAGGCCATAAGCTCTCCATGCTTATTGGTTTATTGCTTGTTGAAGCTTATTGTTTTCGGATTACTTCATAGTTTTAATCATTCACAAGTTTTGTTTATTAAGTTTAAAGTTTCTTGTTTTCAAAAGTGGTTAAATTTAAGTGTTTTGAGTTATTTAAGTTTCGGATTATATAGCTTATTGTAAGTGCTTATTGAACTTTTTGAGTTTCCACCATTTTCGGAAAATAGCTGCCTTTATTCCATCGCAATACGAGGGTTTTAACACATTCCGATAGTCTCCCTGCTCAGTATCGCAATAACCCAAGTGGGGTTTTACTTTGCGATAGGTTGTAAGTCCACCTATTCCGATCTGGGATTGCGATCGCATATTGCGATCGCACATTCCGACGGGGTTTAGGTCCTTTTCTAGACGAAACTCTGGCCAAATTTTATTTGCAACATTCCGATCTAGATCTTTCCGATAGTTTCATTCCGATCATCTTCATTCCAACTGCATCATTGCGACAACTTGTATTTTGAATATTCCGATGGTGATTAACAAGGACATTCCGATGGACCATTTTGTACATTCCGATGCTTCTGATTTTATTGCATTCCGATAGTAGTAATTTTCATTATTCCGATAAGAACAAGTTTTTAAGCATTAATTCATTTAAGTTTTCAAAATAATTTTCTAATCTTTCCTTTACGTTTTCAAGCATTTACTTTCAACTTGTCAATTTAGTTTAATCTTTCAAAGCTTCAATTTAAGTATTATTAGTAAATAATAGACAAACAAACCAACTCCTTTTTATAACCAAGAACAAATCATTCCACTTAAAGCCGAGATCAATTCGAGAGGATTCCGAGAATCATATTTTGAACCCATTGCAAAACCATGTATCAAATGGCGCCGCTGCAGGCTCTTCTCGTTAAGATCAAAAGTTTTTTGTGAGAAATTGGATTTTGGGATCCGTTCCCAGTGAACGTTACTTTTTCATCAAAAATTTTCAAAAAAAAACCCTAAAAAAAATATAAAATTTTCAAAAATACAAAAAAATTAACAAACATAAAAACCAAAAATATTTTTGCTTTGTTTTTCTTTGTTCGTTCTTTTGCAGGTGTATGCGCACTCGATCCACGTCATATCAAGAGCCCGAGCCTCTCGATCACTTAGACATGGCCGGTGTACCACCTCCAAACAATAATAACAACAACAACCCACCTTTCAACAACATGAACAATAACAACAACAATGAGCCCCTTCCGGATAATCGCCCGATGATTGAATTGCTGCAAGCTCATGACGATGGCAACACGGATCCAATTGTTATACCACCAATTGCCACCAACAATTTCGAGCTAAAATCAGGCTTTATCCAGATGGTCTCCGCTCAACCATTCTTGGGACGAACCATTGATGATCCACACGACCATATCAAGAGATTATTGCAACTCACCAACACGGTCAAGTTCAATGGTGTTCCACAAGAGGTTATAAGGTTACAACTTTTTCCCTTTTCTTTAGAGGGACAAGCCCGGCATTGGCTTGCTAAGGAACCGCCACAGAGTATTCTCTCGTGGACGGATTTGGAAACAAAGTTTATCAATTACTTTTTTCCACCCTCTCGTACTACCGCTTTGCGGAATGAGATCATAAATTTTGAACAAAAGTACGATGAGTCATTCAGTGAATCTTGGGATCGCTTTAAAGATCTTTTAAGAAAATGCCCACAACATGGTTTTACCAAAGTACATCAAATCAATACTTTTTACAATGGTTTAAGCATGAGTGACCAAGATTCACTGAACAGTGCCTCGGGGGGTAATCTATTGGCTAAGACTTCCAATGCTGCTTGGGATATCATTGAGAATAAGTCTCGTGTGCAAACCAAGAGTGTTAGGACCAATGTCGCTAGTGCTAGCACTAATGACAGCGACAAGCGATTGGACAAAATCACTACGCTTCTTGAATCGCTTGTCACCCACACCGTCAGCAACAACAACAGCAACAACGCCAAAAACGCTCAAGTAAACGCTGTCAGCCAACCTTGTGAGATATGCGGTGGTCCTCACTCTTACACAACTTGTACCACCACCCAAGACTACCCTGCCGAGAATGTTAATGCAGCATATGGCACCTATACTCAACCTGCTTATCAAGCAAAACCTCAAGGTGACCGCAACTTGCTTAGCTACCGTTCCAACAACTATATCTCACCACCTGGTTTTAATCCTAACAACCAAAACCAACAACAAAACCTCAACCGCCCTTCTCAACAACAACAAACTCGTACACCATACATCCCTCCTCACAAGCAGCAACAACCACCTCAACGAAACACCCAAGTTTACCAGCAACCTGCTTATCAACCACCCGCATACACTGCTCCTTCAAACCAAACCCCCGCATCACATCAAGACATTGGAACCTACATGAGGACTAACGATGTGATCGTGGATAATCTCCAACAGGAAGTGCGCAACTTGAAAGCAGACCTGATGAAACAAGGGAATGATCTGAGAGCTGATATGAAGAACACTATGGATAGTCAAACGAATGACTTGAGGAACATGATGGCTAGTTTCTTCAACAGTAATCAACCCTCTTCTTCGGGTACTCTTCCGAGTAACACCGTTGCGAATCCAAGAGGGGAGATGAAAGCAATCACTACTCGAAGTGGCAAAGGTACCAAGGAACCCGAGCTTCCTATACCTCCACCGGTGGTTGTGACTAAGGAGAACGAGTCACCTGCTCCTATTCCTCATCCTTCTCCTTCCCCAATTTCTCCACCTCTTCCTTCTACCCCTCCTCCACCCAAGGATGTGAGTGATCCTATTCTTACAAAGCCTTCCTCTTCTTCCAATATACCTTATCCATCTAGGTTGAGGAAAGAGAAGCTTAAAAGCAAGGACGATATTCAGGTTTCGAACTTCCTTAAAATGTTCAAACAACTTAATTTCAATATCTCCTTCGCTGAGGCTCTCGCTCACATGCCTAAATATGCAAAAATGTTTAAAGATCTTCTGAGCGACAAGGAAAAGCTCCTCGATCTCGCCAACACCCAACTTAATGAGAACTGCTCTGCAGTGCTCTTGAGGAAATTGCCAATCAAGCTTGGTGATCCGGGTCGTTTTCTTATCCCTTGCAATTTCCCGGGAGTAGAGAATTGCATGGCCCTAGCCGATCTATGTGCCAGTATTAATCTCATGCCTCTAAGTGTTTGGAAGCAATTATCTCTCCCAGAGCTAGTCATTTTGGTGTTGAATCACACGACTTATAATGATATAGAAATGTAGATGAAGATTAAACCAAAAAAGAAAGATTAGATTAGATGAAGGAAAAAGAGAAAACAAGGTTGTGAATTCCTAGTGAGAGAAACACATATGTTTCTCTCTCTACAAAACAATGGAATGGAAAACACACACACAAATGAGGCTTAGGAGGCCTTTTATACTAAGTAGTAAGTGTTTAGGAGGCCTTCCTCATTTGTGTGTTCGGGACTAATTCCCGTTACATAAACATTAATAACTAAGAACTCTCGACACCGTTGAATAGTATTTTTCACGAGCTTCGTAACGGTATATTATATGACCATCACTTTAAATATGGCTAACAATCTCCCCCTAAGGGGTGGTCATGTAATATGTGACTTCACTTCGTTGGTGTTGCAGACTTTGAAGCTCGTTGTCTTGAGAATTCTTTCATAGTTCCTTTCATGACTTGTGATCTTGGATCTTTGATCTTTGCCAGCTTGTGTTCTTGTGTCTTTCTCCACATACTCATCTTTTGTGTTGAATTGAAAGCTTGTAAACAATCTCCCTTGATCATCAGAGTAGCGGAAGTCTTTGTCTTTATATGTTCTTGAGCTTTCTTCAATAATCTTGAATATGTGGCCTTGAATTGCGACTCTTGAGATAACGCCACCGTTTGCATTCCACCGGTTTCCCGTTATACAGTACGAATACTGTACCTGTGATCAGGTAAGTTCATGGAACTTCCTTGACAGGATTTCCAGTTGTGGTAGCCGTTCTCAATACTTGAATATATCGAAAGATAATTCAAAGTAAGGAGTGAATCATGCAGTTCCATTCTGCTGATTAAGTCGTCAATTCACTTTCCTGGAACAAGTCTGAATCAATTAAGAATCAAACCATCGTTGCTTTCCAGTTGACACAAGTTTGATTCATATAGAATCGCACAAGTTACCTATCGCAGTGCTGTTTGATGATGACACTGGAAGGATTTCCATTCGTCACTGTAAATACTGAAAAGTATTACTCTGAATGTTCTGGCAAGATCATAAAGATATTGTGTCGAGTCCTGGAACGAGTTTGAATCAATTAAGAATCAAACCACTGTTGCTTTCCAGTTAACATATGTTTAATTCAAGTGAATCTTACATATGACCTACCGCAGTGCTGTTTGATGTTAACACTGGAAGGATTTCCATTCATCACTGTGAATACTATAGAGTATCACTCTAAATATTCTAGCAATACCACAAGGATAGAGCGTAGGACTCTGTAAATCATCGTTTGTGTTCTAATGATGAACAACAATTGATCTATGGAATAAGTGTCCTAATGAGATTTTTTGATGAATCTCGTTGGCTCTAGACTCTATAAGTGCACGTTTATTTGGTGATCGGAGGCTGGAGCAGACTGCCACCTATTCAATATCTACTATCTCGGAGTGAGAAAGTTGATAGAAATGAGTTGAACTCCGTGACAATAAAACAAACTTCTTTTGAGAGAAGCTTGAGTAGGCTGGGATGGGTTGTGCATTGCATCACTGGGTCCATGATGCTTTGTCTTCAATACCAGAAATCATCAACATGATTCTGATAGTAGATGTATTGACCCGGTTTCTGCCTAAGTTGTATGGAGGGCTTCTTTCTTTACACCCTTTATCCTTACATTTCTTTTTCATTCTTCAACCCCTTCAATGCTTACCAAGACGTCATAACTAGCACCTTGTTGTGATTGTTCCAGTGCTAGCTTAAGTCATTAGTCGGCATTTTTCCCGTACACTCAACTACTCCATCTTTCCTAAGGACTTCTAAGTTCTAATGGATTGTCCCTGGGAAGATCCCTCCGGTTCTGGTTGGATCATAGGACGAATACCTAACCACCTTTTGACACCAATACCATCGTGAATTTATGTGTTGAAGGGTATAGATATCGTAACCAGAAAAATCATTTGAAAATGCAGTCAAGGTGTTGATGAAATCAATGTTTACACCTTGAAAGTTTTCTATATCACCAAAAACGCTCCCCCTACATATGTGCATCATAAAAGGAGAGATTTTTTCACATATTAGGAAGAGAAAGCACTTATATCAAAGATCTTATTCAAGATAACACATTTTAATCACTATTCTCCCCCTCAAAAATTGCATGAAATTGAAATTTTTGTGAAACTAGTGATGAAACATGGAGAGAATAATGTGTCATGAAACTTTGGAACAAATGTTTATAAAAACATTATACTCCCCCTCGAAAAGAGATTGTATTTAAATAGGGGAGTATATGAGCACATTGTTTTGAAATACCCTTTTGAAAAATTGTGCTCAAAAGTCCGAGAAAAACTGTGTTCATGAGCTTAAAACTTTGAATGTTTTGATAAAAGCTCATGACCGAGAAAAGCGAATTTCTCGTTGTTGAGGATAAGTCAACGACTTTCCTTTCTTTTGGGGACCGGGTTACAGTCTGACATGTGACTATAAGCCATTATGTTGAGCTCAAAACTTTGAATGTTTTGTGACAAGCTCAACCCGAGATAGATTGCTCTACCCGTTATTAGGATAAGTTATCTTTAAAGATACACTCTCCTTTATTTGAATTTCGAGTTACAGTCTGACATTTAACTGTAAGTCGTTTACATGAGCTTAAAACATGGAATGTTTTTATCGGAAGCTCATGACCGAGAAAGTTTTATTTTCTCGTTGTTAAGGATAAGTTATCATCCGTGATCAACTTTCCTTTCTTTGAGGCATGAGTCACAATCTGAGGTAACTGCAAATCATATGGAGAATGGGGAAATGACATGTTTTAAAAAAACATTTGAACTTTCATTCGAGCTTTATGTACACACCCGTGTCGTTATTGAGCGACATTTCTAGGCACGTCCATATTATCGAAACTGAAAGACATGTCGAGAAGAATATTTTTGGTATTTTTGAAAGATTTTTTCGTTTTTTGTTTTGTTTTTATAGGTTTTATAATTTTGTATTTTGATTTTCAATATTTTTTAAAATAATCCAAAATAGACCTTTGTACAGCAGAAGAGGGTGATGTTAAGTGGCCTTTTCCTTGTATTTGTCCTCATTTTAACCAGAAAATCGATTTTTCGACATTTTTCAAAATTTTTAATCTATTTTGGCCTAGTTGTAGTCTCCTTTATTTTTGTTACTTTCTAGCATTTTAATAAATAGGTTTTAGCAAGTTTAGATATCTTAGATATATTAGGCCCGTTGTGAATATTTTGACTCAACCCGAGTTTACTTTCCAAGTTCACTCTAGCTAGTATCCTTAACCATGTAGACCTTAATTGGTTTATTAGGCTAAGCATCCACGAGTCTCATTCCCTGAGATTTTAAATTGTGGAGAACGAGAAATGATAGAGTTGGTTACAAGTTTGGTATTCTCTCATTAACTTATGTGAGTTAATTATGATCTTTTTCTCCCATCACTTGCTAATAAATTATCTGCAATAAGTAAGGTCGTACGATTTGAAAAGTTACTTAGCTTCTAGCCCAAGATCGTTTAAAAGTTGCTCGGTAATGGCAAGAGTTCATAGCCAAGGCATAACTTATGAAGCGGGGCGCGAAGATTGGCGAGTCCGAAAAGGCCCTAACAAGGCATGAGGATTCCATTTTATTGCTAAATATCCAAAAGTGATGTGAAAGGCATTATTCCCAAAATCAATATGAAGGATCAAGACTCACGACGAAAAGCAATCAACTCCCATAAAGATCATGGAGAAGTCTATCCGAAAAGACCCTAACAAGGTATAAGGATAAATAGATCCAAGTCCGAAAAGGAGGCGGATTGTTGTATCTCAAAATCCCAAATAGATATTGAAGAAATAATCATGAAGTCGTGGTCAACAAAGTTAGAGTACCTCTCAAAAGTCTCCAAGTGAAGACACTCTATGAACGATGAGAAGACCATTATCTCAAGCACGTCTCTCAAGATATGAAGTATGAAGTACATGCCAAATATCGGCCCGAGAAAGGTCTCAAATCGTGAACCAAGTTATGCCAAGATATGAACTTTTTGATATCCCGAGAAGCAGTTTTAAGAGATTTTGTCCTTTAGCTAACTATTGATCAAATCGTCCTACTTTGCTTTCAGCCTAAATAAATTATCGAAATAAGTCAACAATGCATCCTCGTGATCATTCAAGACATCAATAAAATATAAGAGATACTCGTAGGAATAAGGGATTTTAAGTGATTAATTGAACCACATGAGTAAATGTTTGTTATGCTAACTTGTACTAACAATGATCTTGTTTTTAAGCTTGGCATGGGGAACGTGAAACTTGAGGGTGATGAACATTCATGACAACAAGCCCTAAT
The DNA here is from genome assembly GCA_025667525.1 of Glebionis coronaria. Taxonomy (NCBI): domain Eukaryota; kingdom Viridiplantae; phylum Streptophyta; class Magnoliopsida; order Asterales; family Asteraceae; genus Glebionis; species Glebionis coronaria. Next base: position 434,358,783 of record CM046879.1, on the reverse strand, counting down.
GTAAGTCTTAGATTTCTTTACAAGTTTCTTCCTTGTTGCATCTTGTTATTTTCTATCTTTTTGATTTTCCTTAGTTGTTTAATAAAGGCCAAGGTAGGTTGATTATGATGGAAAATGTAAAACGTGCTTTGTAACTAATGCATTGCATGAGGACATTGCAATGGTTAAGTGTAGGGGATTTGATAGGTGTGAAAACACCCATCTTTTTACCACTTAATTACAATAATAACCAAGCCAAAACGTGTATTTTAAGTCGTAAATGTCAGAATTATGCGTGGTTTGTGTTTTTATTGTGATTTAGGACGAAAAGGTGAAAAGTGGAGAAAACACGGGCATTCACAGGCTTTTATCGAAGGAAAAGACGAAAGATGAAGTCGAAAGATCAAGAGTGGAAAAAGAACGGAAGTCCAAGACCAATTCTGAAGATTTATCGAAGAAAAAGTCAAAGACGGAAGTTTACTAAAAAGCCGAAGAACTCGAGTCTAATAAATAAATAAATTATAAGACGAGTTTAATTAATTCCGAGACAAAGTCGATAAAGTCGAAGAACTTAAAAGACGAGAAGACGTGAAGAAAGAAAGAAAGAGGAGGCAACACATGCACCTCCCCATTTCCTATAAATACCCTCCTAAACTCATTTAGGAGGGTTGGTTAGTTTTTATTTTAGCTTAGTTTTCTTTCATCTTTGTAGGTGATTCTAGAGAGAGAAAGTGACAGTTTCTCTCACTAGAATCCCAAGCTTTCATCTTCCTTTCTTGTTTTCGATCAAGTCTTTACCTTTGTTAATTTAATTCTTGTTTTAATCTTATTCTTATTCTACCTTTCTTAGCTTTTTATTTGTGCTTAATCCGAAATTTCTTTACACGATTTGTTTAAGCTTCACGTTTGATTTATTAAAAAGTTTATCTTTTTGTTAATCTTTAAGTTTTCATACGAATCAAGCTTTGAGCTTGACATGATTAATGGCTTAATTTGTGTCTAGCTTATTTGTTTTAAGTTTTCTTAAAAGTTTTTATGTTTTAAAGTTTGCTTATTTTGTGTTTGCTTATTTTGTGTTTTTATAAAGTTTATGAATTTCATCTTTTAAAAGCTTTCAAATTTATGTTTATCAAGTTGTTTAAGTTTCTGTGTAGTAGCTTATTGGCCGTGCTTATTGATTTTCAAGCTTAAATTCATTTTCGGATTATTGCTTGTGCTCATCGCAATCTTTGGTTTCCACTTTCCGACGGGCGGCTTTTGTTCCATCGCAATAACCATTCTTGGTTCCACTTTGCGATGGCTTGTGTTTCATCCCCCTTATTCCGATCGGGATTGCGATCGCTCATTGCGATCGCATATTCCGACGGAGTTTAAGGTATATTGCGACGAAGTGCTGCCCAAATTTTGACAGCCACATTCGGATAGATTTTGGTGCTTTAGTTATTCCGACAGTTTTTATTTTTTTAGACATTCCGATAGAATTTTTGTTTAATATTCCGACAGTTTTTGTTCAATAGTACGATAGCTTTTTCTAAAAAAAATAATAAACATTCAGACACAATAATGAAAAATATTCCGATGGAAATGAATACACATTCCGATGGAAACTTCTTTACAACATTGCGATAGATTTAACAAAAGGTCCTACATGCCTGGCTGCTTAGCCATTTTGGCGCCAAGAATGAGCAGCTAGGCTGGCTGCTTCCAGCAGCTAGCCTGCCTGCTTGCTTGTTTATTAGTATTGTTCCGTAATTGTCTAGTTTTATCTGAAAGTTGTTCTGATTTTATTTCTGAAAGTTACGTATTTT